>CM057821.1:44788702-45266202 GCA_030067965.1 Latrodectus elegans
TTGATATAATTGCTGTGAGTACAGGAAACATTATTTATAGCATCATAAAGTGTCTCTTTTTAACTATACACGATTGAACAACAATAATTATAATTCTTCAGATGTTTACGTAATTATTATTTTACTCCAATGCTGAGTACGTGCTTATTAATTGCACTATATAATACCAATAAGAAGCTTATTGGAAAGTGAATAAAATACACTTATAATTCAGTATTTAATATTCTCACAAACAAATGTGTCTTTCAAGTGTCCAGTATCTATTTTGATTCGTTTCTATCTGATCTCAAGAATTGTTTCTGTTGTGCAAAATATAATTTTTAAAAAAATCTAGGGGATATGGTAAAGTAGATAATTTTTCTTTATATATATATATATATATATATATATATATATATATATATATATATATATATATATATATATATATATATATATATATATATATATATATATATATATATATATATATATATATATTATTTATATGGATAAAAAGTCTACATGCAACTATTAGTATTCCTGACATGCATTGTAAGAAAATTAATTTACATTTTAGAAATTCACACTTAATTTTAATAAATTTCCATACAAGTTTATCTGTCAACAACATTTTTGAAAATATAGATACAGTTGCATAAAATCTTTTATAGTTGTTCATATTGAATTATTAAGCAAGAATTATATATTATTTACAAAATGTATAGTATTATGCAAATTAAAAATAAATTTTTTGCTGTGAGTTTATATATATGTATGTGTGTGCGTGTGTAAAATATGTAATTATTTGTGTTATTTGTGTATGCTCTCTATTTTTAATATTCTATTTTCATTAGAATAATTATCTAATGAAAATATTAGAAATTTATTAAATAAAATTCCTGATGAAATGATTTATGCCTAAAATTTAATTATTAAAAAAATTATAATTTCGTAGAATAAGAACGTAAGAGTTATTATGTGTTCTGAAGTATCTAAGTTATCTTAAAACAGAGTGATTCTCAAACTGTGGGGTGCGCTCCCCTAGGAGGTCGCAAGCACACTAATGGGGGGCACGAGCATATCCAAAAGAAAATGATAGTTAAAAAATTGATAAATTGACTGAAAGGAAAGAACACACTCATACAAACAGAATGCATTTCGACATATTTAATAATTAACTGATTAAATCAAAACAACTTACTAAATTAAATGCAAATTTAAATACTTATTAGTATTAACAAATTATTAGTATCTAATTTAAATAATTATTAATATCTTAGAGCAAAGTTTTTCGAGGGAGGTTTTAATTTTAGAAATGGACTCTCTAAGTTCTTTTTCTATATATAGCTGAGATCTATATTTTGTCTTCAAAGAAGCCGCAGCAGAAAATCCAGTTTCACTACTGTAAGAGGTTAAAAATGGTAGTAGAATGAGAAATGCCCTTGTTTATAGTGCAGAAAACTCATCATCTACTCCTGTCAAAATTCAAAGAGTGAATTATTACTCAATTGTCTTTTGGTTTCACCACTTTCTGTGAAGTCTATGAAGGTTTCTTCCTCTTCAATTGAGAGACTTTCGGGAGTATTTTGAATTGAATCCCTCAGCCACTTGTAATTTGATATTAGTTTGTCGTCAGCAAGAAAATACTTTTTAAAATTCTTTGATGGCATTGTTAAATGATTTTACATAATTAGAAAAACAACTTTTACATGTTGTTCTTCAGCCTTGTAGGTTTTCATACATTCATTCAAATTTGCAAATATTGTTAAGTTTTCTTGGTTTAAATTTCGGCTCCACAACTCCAATTTCCTACAAAAAGCATTAACTTTATCACTCATATCCAATATATGTGTATTTGCTCCTTGCAGTTGGAAGATTTAAGTTATTTATCTTCTCGAATATGTCGACCCCACACATACATGTAGCTCAATTTCATAACAAATAAACTATCTTGAAAATTCTCAGCTTCCAGTCTGTTTTCCTCTTCTAGGAAAACGGCGATTTCTTCTCTTATTTCATAAACACGTTGAAAAAATTTAGTTATATTAGCAATTCGATGGGCAACAGTATCATTTGAAAGATGTATAGACTGCTTTTGTTTTACAAAATAATCTCCAAACATTATTTCTACGATCTCAATTGCGTCTGGTAAAATTTTCACCAATGGTGTGCGACTTTTTAAATCTGTGGCTCTTTTATACAAAACTTTGTAAGAGGCAATTAAAGCTTTTTCATTCAAAGGCACAAAGTTTTTTAAACGATGATTTTTGCTTTTCATAGGATTTTAATTCGAAGAATTCTCTGGGATTGTTTACGTATTCACTATGAAGCGTTTCCAAATGTCGTTTAAGTTTATTTGGTTACATGCTGTCTGCCGCCATCATTTTTGAGCAAATGAGCAGGGGTCTTTCTTCTTCATTCACTTCAGTACTAGTGAACCCAAAATTTAAGTATTCTTGAGAATATTTTCTTGATTTTATTTTCGGAACCAGGCACGCCTGAATATTTGTTGATTGTTGTCTACCGTCTAATGCTCGATTACGCCCGCTTAAAAATTTATCCATGATTCTGTATATGTATAATGTTGTGAATTTTTGATACGGTGAATTTCACAAATACACGAAAAAATATATAACATACACATTCAGAATAGATTCAATAGCGATAGAAGGATCGACTCGAATGAGATTGTCTAGAATTGAAATCGGCGTCATAGAACTTTCTTCTTCTCCCTATGAGAAAACATTAGTTCACATCTGCGCACATTCCTAACTTAACATTTAAGCTCACCAGACAAATTGAAACTTCTCGCGTAACCGTGAGAATGCCCAACATGGGGGGACGCAAAAGCAATAACATAACATAGAATTAGAGTTTTTTTTCAATGCTGAGGATCGATGTTGCAAAATGTCAATAAACTTCTGTACTTTTGGTAATTTGTACAACAGTTTATTGACATTTTGCAACATCGATCCTCAGTTTAAATTTAAGGTTGTAGTGTATGTTTAGCGCCAAAATACTCAAAATACATTTTTATTGTATACATTTTATTTTATGTGGTGGGAGGGGGCACGTGATGAAAATTATGATGGAAAATTGGGCCGTGAACACTAATAGGTTGAGAAGCACTGTCTTAGAACATTAAATTAATTAATAATTTTTATTCAGTTATTCCTTATTTTATATCATGAGTATTGAATCGTTATGATTTCTTTCTAGTAGATAAATTATCACATATATTTAATTTTGTCTAGATGTTAATAGTCAGAAATTACAGACAGAACATACATAATAATTCATACATGTTATGCATGAAAAGAATATTTTGTTCATTACTGTTATTTTGTATGTTCAATACTGATATCTAATAGAGAATAATAAAAGTGTTTTGGAAATATTAACCTTTGTTTCATTTTTGATGCAGAAGAATTTGAATAAAATTTTCAAGGGAAATACTATCAAATTTTTATTTATTTAAAGATGCAAGAAGTAATAATTAATTAACAATAAACTATGTACTCATATATATTCCAGTGCATTTTATATTTCACAGTTTTCATTAATATTTAAAACGGAATGTGTATCATAATTTCATATGTATTTATTTTTTTTAATAAAAGTGAAAATATTAATTTGCATATTTACTTTTATTAATTTAATTTTGACAAATTAAAGTGAAACCAACCTTTTTTTTGAGTATGAACAAAGTAAATAATGCGCTCAGGACAATATATTAAGAAGATGCAGAATGGCAACGCTCGACACGCTCGACGTCAAAGAACGCGAATGGAATTCCGTAATTACCAAAATGGTAGGGAAATGCTCAGGAGGCACATTTTCCAAAGAGGCCGGAATCTTCGAGCAAAAGCGGGTCTAACGACTTTTTAATGAGGCTTTCTTGACGTGAATCACAAAATCCGCATGAAAAGTTTGGTGGTGATGCAGTGTCGGGAGAGAGTGTAATGAAGAATGTTTCGTCATTCAAAATACCCACCTTTTCCAACAGCCTGGTTCAGAATAGTTTGGCGACTTTGGCGGTTCGCTTCAGAGATCGAGACAATTTATATTAAAAAATGGGTCAGCTATTACGTAAGAAATACTACGAGTACAGGGAAAATACTTTTATTTTGCATTTTCATACTTTTTAATATTAATGAAAAAAAGTTTTTGAATAATTTTTCTCTTACTTCTATGCACTGTAGTTAAAAATTATTGTATATTGTTTACGTAAAAAATGTAGACATTTAATTATAAACCAAGATATCTATTTTAGATTTAAGAGAAGTAATTGGACATTAAATTTTTTATTTATTAGTGTAATGAATATTATTGAAAATAAATAAGACTTAAATATAAGGAATATAACTAAATGATTCTATCGCAAAATATTCTTATGGACATTTTTTTCTATCCGATATTATAATTTGAATTATGTTTTTATTAAATGAATTGACAATAAAATTTTACCTCACTAAAGAAGGATCAAATTTATCCCTTTTTTAACCAAAGTATAAAGTTAAAGATATTATAAAAACAACTCAACAAACATTTTTCAGAAAATAAAAACATTAAGCTGTAATATTTCTGAATATATTGTTCTTATTTTATGATTTTTAAGTCATATTCGATAAAAGTATATTCATAATTCATCTATTACTTTTTTCTATATGTTTTAAAAGATTTAAAACATTAAATAATAACTTTAGAAATATAATAATAACTTCTAAAATATTTTTTAAATTGAGGATTTTTAATTTAATAAATGCATTTTCATTATTAATGCGGTTATACAATTCAATATGAAGTATAATTAATCTATATTATTTTACTAATGTGTGCATTACTCTCCTGGGATAAAAAATAAAATAATAGGCGTTAAACTTATCAAGTTCATTATGTTAAAGTCAAATTTTTAATTTTCACTATATTTAAATTTTTAAATATAGCACATAAATAGAATTGGAATAATTAATTGTTTATATATATATATATATATATATATATATATATATATATATATATATATATATATATATATATATATATATATATATATATATATATATATATATATATATATATATATATATATATATATATATATATATTAAATACTACTGAAAAGTTTTTTCAAAATAATCCCTCTTTTGTAAATAAATTTACAAACATGAAGTTTGATTATATTCAAATTATATTCTTAATGATAAATAAAATGAAATATTTGCTCATTGAGTGATATAAATTTTCTTTTCTTTGAACAGTATTTAAGTATGATGTTAACAAATGATAAAAATACTTATATGTGTTTAAATACTTATCGGAATTAAAAGAATGTTTGGTATTGTAAGAGAAGTGTTCATTTCGTTAAATAATATTATCAAATAAATTTCCTTTTATGAACCGGGGAATATAAATTGGGAAATTTATTATCTAGTTTCCTCATTCTTTGTTACTTTTATATTACGTTTTTAAGCTATTTTTCGTTAATCTCTCATAAAAAAGTCTTATTTTTAAATACAATTTAGTAAAAAATATTGTTTTCTTGAAGTTATTTAAAATACAATAAAAGATATAAGTTCTATGATAACAAATTAATGAAATAAGTGTCTTAAAAATTTCTTAAAATGTTACAAGAAATAAAACATGAGAAAATGTTTAATTTCAGTTTATTTTAACATTATAATTATATTCTTTGTCTTATCAGAAAACATTAAACATATAATAAACAGAAAGATTCTTCTAAACAATGTGTACTTAAGAACACTTGTTGTTTTGATATTGAATAAATTATTAAGTTAAATGAATAAATGAAAAATTACTCCAATGAATAAATTATTAAGTTAAATTACTTAATTAACTATAACGCAAGCTATATATTTATTTTTATAATTATGTATATTAAGAACATTTAGGTGAGCACTAAGGAAAAGAAAATAATTTATATCAGTATATTTTAAAGAATTTAAAAAAATATCAAGAATATGTAAAATATATAAATTTTTATCTAAATAAAATATTTTTTAAATGTGTATATGAAAAAATATCATTTGAGAGAAATCATTAAATTGTGTGTGAACCAATTAAAAAATAATTTGTTGTAAATTTTTATTCTTACCATGAAATGATAATTTCTATTTATAAGTATTGCTTATAAAATTCAAAATTACTTTTTAAGAAAAAAATTACCTATATAACTTTACATTTCAATGGAGCATTAAATGCTTCATTAATATTTATCTGTTGAACCAAAATATTGAGACAAGTCTATAAGAATCTCATTGCTTTAATTAGTTTATGAATCGCACTAATAAAACCATTTAGTTTCTTAAAAATCTTTTCACACCTATAACAATTATGAAATATTCAAACGAAGAAAACTTAAAAAACACAATACCTAATGATGGAAATTTTGCAGAAGAATATATATATATATATATATATATATATATATATATATATATATATATATATATATATATATATATATATATATATATATATATATATATATATATATATATATATATATATATATATATATATATATATATATATATATATTTATATATATATATATATATATATATATATATATATATATATATATATATATATATATATATATATATATATATATATATATATATATATATATATATATATATATATATATATATATATATATATATATATATATATATATATATATATATATGTATATATATATATATATATATATATGTATATATATATATATATATATATATATATATATATATATATATATATATATATATATATATATATATATATATATATATATATATATATATATGTATATATATATATATATATATATATATATATATATATATATATATATATATATATATATATATATATAGATATATGTATGTATTATATATGTGTGTGTTGTGTGTATTTGCTATGACAATAAAAACATTCATTAAATTCTTAAACAACACTTGATAAGAATCCTATACTTTCTATGACTGTCTTTTAATTTTCTTTTAAATTCATTTGATTTCTTGAGAATTGTGCTTAATTAACAAAATTAGATTAATGACTTACTGCATGAGAGATCAACAATATATACATTAATTACGAATTCATTCCTAAAAAATCCTTTTAACTGGAACAAAAAGGTCACAGAACTCATTTTTAATTATTTGCCAATTAATTGCTTAATTAGTTGAAAAATAAATTTTATGTATTTATTTTTCTAATTTTTTACATATATTTGTTCTTACGGATTTAATTAGCGAGAATTTTTTTATTTTACAATTCTTCTTTTATACATTACTATCATATCGTATTTTTCTTTATTTTATTCAAAATGTTGTCAATTAAATATTCAATTCATAATATATGTATATAAATTCTCAGTAAAGTATTATTACAGTATTTTAATGTAATTTATAATGAAAAAATTAAAGAATTTATTAATAATTGAACAATAAAAATTTTGAAGTTGAGAATTATCTTTTATTTTAAAAGTCATTAAAAGTAGGAGCTATTCAAATCATTTAATGCTGTTACTTGTCATTCTTTGTCATACGATAGGCATAGTAGTAAATGTGGAATGAAAATTAGTGTTTACAATATCTGTTCTTGCCAAAAAAGTTTGATGATAGTGCCGTTTTTGATTTCTGCAGATACAACGTGAAAGATGTTTATGCTGAAATGAAAAAAACACCACAGTCTAAAAAGATAAATAGATTTCGAATTCCCTTATACTCGTATATTACGTGCTGTTCCAATGAAACATGCGTTGCCACAAAAATGTGTTTAGCTCTTTATATGATATAGGGACATTTTTGGCTGTTGTAGCACTTTGAACCTTCCTTCAAATGGACATATAAATATTCTGTATGGTTGTAAGTGTGAACTGTTATTCCTGAGACAAAAACTGATCTAACTCTTGAAGAGACTCAGAAAGATGATAAAGGAATCTTACTTTCTTTCTGAGCAGAACTAAAATAAGCTTTATGATATCTATGTTGTTAGCTGGTTAGATCATGGGAGGTGTAAAAATAAGTTCTTATGTCAAAATTTTTCGTACATCATTTTTTAAAATTTTGATTGCAAATTCTTTAAAATCATTCTATATTTTATTATGTTTGTATTTTTCATTGTATGATGCAATTGTTTATTTCCCTGGTGAGGAAAATTTAACAGAAATATAATTTTTCCAATTAAATTATATTCAAAATAAACTATTCTTAATCGATACAAACGATGCAATAACCATACGTAAAAGCATGAGAAAGGCAATTAAGAAGGAAATTAAATTAATAGTATAATTATAAGTTTATTGAAAAATTAACTTCTGACGTAATTATTATAGGACTGAATCATTCCTGTGGCTGGTGAAGAATCTAAACTTCTCTAATGTATATGGGTACCTCGGACTAGTGTGTGCAATTTGGATTGAGTTAGGTTTTGGCAATGAGCAGTTGAAGCATGGCTGCCTATTCTTCATAGAGCACAAGTCAAAATCTGTTTAATTTCTGATGGTTGTAGGCAGATTTAGCTGTAGAGAGCTTGTGCACTTGAATATATTAAATTTTTGCGATTCATTGACTGTCATTTTATGAAGAAATGTAGTATTTTCGTTCATAAGAAGATAAATTTGGAAGGCTTATTGTGTATATCCTTCTTTCTTTATATGAACATGAAGCTAAAATCACATAGTTAGACAAACTTTGCTTTCATCCATGAAGAACATCAAGAACACTAGAGTTAAACTGATGAATTACCACTTACATCGGTAAATTAGAAAATACCATATCGGTTGATCATGCATTAGTGGCATACACTATACCGATCACGTGTAAAAATAGATTATCACAGTGAACTCTTATGTTGTATCAATTATCTGTTGATGAGTCCTGTGCTTTCCCTATTTCATGCTCCTTGTCTTATACTGGATAATTTACTAGTCTCTGAAAATTCAAACCAATTATTATTAAATAGCCGCGTAACAAATTTATAATTTGAAATGACTTCAAATAGTCTGAAACATTTCTGTTATTGATCCCAAACTATTCATATTTAATACTTCAATCGCCCTCCAACTTGTTGAAGTCATTCAAATGATATAAGATTACCAGTAAAGATATTTCATAATGTAACAGAAACGTGATGTCATTTAAACGTTCATGCAAAGTTCAATATCTTCCTCAGAATCGAATCACATACTATTAGTGTACTTTGTATTCTTCCAATCCTTCGACTTTACGTTGTGGAATGCCTAACGACCTATAGTTGTTATAAAGCTTTTAAATTTCATATAATCAAATTATTTTGGGGAAAACATTTCATAGTTCAGAAGCTGTTTTCACGAATCGCAAGGCAGAAACCAGAAAACTCACAAGTAGTAACTCATATAGTGGTACATGCAAATGGAAAAGTGCAACATCCATCACCAGTTGGGCAACAAATATCACAGATCAAGTCCAGGACATTTTACTTTAAAAACCATAATCCTAAAATATTGTATAAGGCATACCCTTCAAATTCTTGCTTACTTCATCATGGTACATATATACAAATGGTCAATCAGTGCTGACTATAATAAGTATCCTAACTAGTCTTTTGGTGACTCCTACCAACTTCTTTCTCTGGCATACTGACTTTTTTTTATAACTCCTGTCTTAAATTTTTTTTTATGTGTGCATTATACATTATTTAAACACTTGAAGCTGCTTTATTTGTTACGTAACCAGCATAATGCAAATATTTCAAAACTTGGAGTATATATAGTTAATGTGATAATATGAAAATTATATATTAATATTGATAAAAAAATATTAATCATTCTGTGTGCGTGATAAAACAAAATATAATAATATACCAATCTTTAAAAATTGTACTTTATAACAACAATTTTACAAGCTGTATTCATTTAATTTAACCAGAAATTTAAAATAATTAAATAAGGCATTCAAATTGTTTTCGTAAATTACACTCAGTTACATATAGTCTTAAAATACAATTATGTATACATAAAACACTCATTTAAATGAATTAGGCACTATAATGAATAATTATAATTTGAAAATAATTGAAATATTGATATTAAATTTTCATCATAATAATCAATTAGATTTTATCCTAAATAAAATGTACACACATCATTGCTATCAAAATATACACAGATTGTAAGGAATTCATTTAATAGAGGATTTTTCTGTGTATCCAATGGTGATAATGCAAACGGACTTTTATTCAGAAAAATGAGAAATCAAAAGCCACTTTATGTTAAACACAGAATTTCTTAAGACAAATGTGAATGGAATCGTAGTGGGACTTCTCTTTCACATTTTTCTGCCAAGTGAATCTGATATCTTCCGCAGACCTTTGTGGGTTTATTTTGATGAAGCCATCTATCTTAATGTATGATTCAGAGTTCAAATAGAAACAGGAAATCTTTCATCAAATAAAAGGTAATTCTATTCAGGATTCTGCAATAAATGCAAGTAACATTAGGGAAGGAATACTTTGAATTGTAAGTAATTTAAGTAATTAAATGAATTATAAAGAAAACATTCTGAAAAAAATAAAATATCAATTAAAATTTAGTAACCTTAAATAAATACAAGCAATAATAAATTATATACGTAAATTCTTGTAAAATTTATGCATTGAACGATCTTTTCTAAGCAGAGATAAAAATGTTTACACGTGTTTGTTATAACAAAATTTCTATATTGGTACTTCAATATTGTAAAAAAGGACATTAAAACTAAAAGAAAAATGTATAAAATAAAAGAAAATACTTAAAAGGTTTACATTTCAAAAATAGCTTTTCGATGAAAAATAATTTTGTTAAAGAAATGTAAGTTAGTTTCATATTTATAGAAATTATCGAGTAAAACATTTACAAAAATAGGATTTTAAATATTTCATTTTAATTGCACTCTTATCTCTTAAAAATTTAATCAGAATAAGTAAATAATTTAAAATTTTCAAAACTATATTTTCCAAAATCCCAGAAAATGCTTTCACATTTTCAACGTCTTTTCAGGTAAGTCAAGCGAATATAAATTTAATTTGAATATTGATGGTTTTTGCTTGAGGAGAGCTTAAAAGGACTCTGGATTGATTAATTAAATAACTAAATTGATTGTTTTAATTATTTAAAGAGAGATTTATCATGCAATTTTTTTCAATTTATTTTAAGAAAAAAGTTTGGTTTACCATTTACTGGTGAACTTCAATACATTTTAAATGAAGCTGAGTAATTTTTTTTTTTAGTTTTCAAGTTATAGAATTTAATTATTTGTCTTGTTCTTCCAAAATTTCTCTATGAGAAAAAAGTCAAACAGTATTAAGTGAATTATTTTACTAGTTATATAAATAGTATTAATAAGATGTTTAGTATAATTTTAAAATCTTTAAAAAATCACTTTAAATAAATATTTAATTGATTAAAGTAATGATTATTTATATTAATTTGTTAATGTAAATCAAACAATTATTGGAATCATACAAATATAAGAAAATCATTCGCTTAATCCTTTGTTAATTCATTTCTAATTTATTTTACATGAAAAGTTTGAATTATTATTTTAATTAAGTAAAAATTTTTTAAATTTTGACAGAAATTATAATCAAAAAGAGAAATAGCAATTAAATATACTTAATTGAATAAACAACATATTGCAAATAAAATACAGATATTAATTAGTAGAGTTATTTCTAATAAAATATGTGCAAATTAATTAAATTATTTTATAATTATCATTTATTAAATTTTGCCAGCAAAATAATTGCTTAAGCTGTTTTGAAATTAACACTCATTATTCTTTTTAATATAAGCATAAATAGTTTAGTCATTCTTTTTTATATCGATATTATTTCTAAGGTTCTTGTCTACAAATAATAGACAATTACGGCCAGATTTCAAAAAATATTTTGTCTTTCATGACGAGCTGACAGTTAGTTACACAGTGTTCAGATGTATGAGATTCATTTTTCTTTGACTGGTTATGTAAATTCTGAGATGTGCTTGCAATGGATTGACAAAAAAATTTTATGACGAGATTAATATTCAAGAACAGATGACTCTTAATGGAAGAAATTATACCTGCATTATTTAATTTTTGAAAAGTTTACTGATAAGGCCTACTACAAATGTGTCTAAGATAAGGTCTACTACAAATGTGTCAAAATAAGGTCTGCTACAAATGTGTCTAAAATAAGGTCTACTACAAATGTGTAATGTAATAAGACTTCTATGTCTAGAAATGTTGGCTAATTATGTTATATCCCAGTTGCAAAAGAAAAATCTTATACCTAATGTCCTCTTAAATGTAAGATGGTTGTCTACTACATGCAAAATCTTCTGTTAAATATTACTTAACAGAGATCTTTGGTGGTGGATAATGGAGATTTTATTTCCCTTCTCGTTTTAATGGGTACCAAGGTCACAAGATGTTAATCCTATTGGAATACATTCTCCGTGAGTATGTTCAAAGTTAAAATCTATGCTAATCTTTAAATTATGCCACCTTCGAATTAAAGGTCCACCACATTTCTGATTACATTATTTGTGAGCAGTGTTGTTTACTATCTGCAGCATGCAACGTACTATCGTGACGTAAGAGAGTCTCGCAAAAATTTGTGAAACAAAGGAGATTGTTCTTTTTTCTCTTGCTTCTCTGCTGTTATGGTTGTTTACTTTTTTCTTTTAACTATGTTTTGTATCGGAAATATACTTACCATTGTTACCATTTCAATGTTAGTTGATTACCTCTGTAACATCAAAATTAATTTACATTCTGATTTTCTTAACCATTTGTTCATTATCAAGCTTCTATTCTTAACATTTTTTATGGATTATTAAACCCATTCAAGATTTGTTAAAATTTATTATTATAATTTTATTTTATACATATTGATATTTAATATTGATGCATGTGTTTAGCGTACACATTACGATCAGCAGGAAATTCATGTAATTAATAACTTGATAAAAGTGTTACTTTTAATCTAAACTTTGAGATAGGTTCGTTAATATTGATTCACTATTGTATAATTTATTTCGTAAATTCATCAAAAATATTATAATTATATATTTATATTTTGCAACATTTACGGATCTAATTCTGTGGATTTTAAATGGCCGATATTTATTATATCATTACACTACAGGGAGCTTACACAGCCATATATTTTTATTAATAAATCGTCTAACTTCATTATTGTGAACCTTATTTTATAGTTTAAGAACTTTATAATATCCATTAAAATGATTTCATTACACCCAAATTAATCCATTAAGTGAGTCCATATTTAAATTAAAATAGTTATATGAAAAGAAATTTTCAATAATTTAATTTTCTTTCTTGTGTTAGCTTTAACTATTTTCGCTACTATATATTTTAGGTTTCTCATGTATTTCCGTTTACATTTTGTGAGTAGTTTGCTTAAATACATTTCCATAATTATAATTTATAAAAGCGCCACATATTTCTTCATCGTTTTCAATTTTATTTGCAAGTTAAATTTTTCTGATAAATTTTCACAGAATTTCTTTTTTCTCAAACATCTTGAACAAAATAACATTCTGTTGTCTTAAAAATTGATTAGAATTTAATAAATGCTCTCTTATTTTACATGTATAAATCATCATAAATCGAAATAATGATCTGTTTGAGTTTAATAAATATTGTTTTTGGAAATTAGCCTGAAATTATAATACTTCTTTTCTATAAAATATAAGTAAGCTGATGATAATAAAATTCTGTGATTCTGCATACTTTAAAACAATTATTCATATGCTCTTAAAGTACTTTAATGATCATCACATTTAAAAAACAGTTTAATTAAAACTTTTTGAATGTCTTACACCTTTAAATATGGGGACCTCTTTTGTAGTGATTCAAAAAAAAAATAATAATTCAGTAAATAGCAGACATAGACATAATTTAGTGAGGTATATCTGAAAACGTAATTAAAACAGAGAAATCAAGCTTACAATTTTTTCAAATTGTATCCCTTTATTAAATGCCTAAATATGTTTTTTGAAGAATTAATAAATTACATTATTTCAAATTTGATTTCAGAATAATTAATATTTACTGCTTTATTTTTTTATTTTGAGAAAATGTAATTTTTTAAATTTCTGGACTTTAAAAAGCGATGTGCTACATTGCAATTTTTTGAGATATATACATATGCATACACACACATATCATATATATATATACATATATATATATATATATATATATATATATATATATATATATATATATATATATATATATATATATATATATATATATATATATATATATATATATAATTAATTGCAGTACTAAATTATTATTATGTGCAGATATTATTAGTAATTGAAATTAACATTATCTTTCATTAATAAATGCGTATTTTCAGTAAAATTCTTAAAAAATGCATCTTAAGAAGATATTATTCTAGATATTAAAATTTAATCATAATTAACTGTTATGTAAGCAAATGATTAATTAGTTATTCTGTTTTGTACGTAATTCAACAAAACTATGCTTAACTTCTGTTCATTTGCATACAACATACACTTAAACCAATCTTTATAGGAAACAATACCAGTAATAGTAATTTCAAATAGTGAAATTGCATGACTGACAATTGAGGGACGTATAGATCCTATAAGTACATAAATTATGTCCCAGCATTATTCTGACATATTGTCAGTTTACAAGGAGAAGTTCTTTGAAATATGCATAATTCATGAGGAACCAGTTTCATTTCCTCTCCCTCTCTTGTTCAAGAAACTACCTTAGATTGTTGGTAATTAAAGGCTTCGAACGCACGGCTGTTGGGTGTCTATTACGGAACTCCTTTTGCGAAAATTAAGCTGCCTGGCTGCATAAGTAGCAGAGGTCAATTCTCAAGATTCAGAGGAGCGAAACGGCAATTTATAGGCAGGATGCGTTATGAAGCATATTTTGAGGTTAAGTGCCATTAAATGAGATATTAGATGTTTTTGATTAATAGATTTTACATCACTTTAACATTATTTTTTTTTATGAAATTACAGACATATTGAATAGAAATTCTCTTTTAAATGATGATAATTTATAATTTCAAACAATAAATTTTGAAATCAATAAAAATTTGAGAATTATTTTCGCGTATTCATGGATTGAATTAGATAATCCTGATATAATTTATTTAAAGAATTGAATTTGAAATAATTAAAAAAATTGAGTTGTTTAGGCATGATTAGATTTTTGACTTTAAAAAATAAACAAGTGTCTTAAAGCGTGGGATTAGGTCATTAACTTTAAAGTGCATTATTATTTTTTGTTAATATATGTAATTAAAATAATTTCGGATTTATACGTGAAAATACATTTTAGAGTAATTAAAATCTTCGAATTTATGAAACAATTTGAAAGAGACTGACTGAATATTACTCGAAAAGCAGATAATTGTTATTTAAATATAGCAGCTTTTAGAGGTAATGAATACAATTTGCATATTTTATCGAAGAGCCAAAGTTGAGAAAAATTTTCAAATACTGTATATTAATATTTCAAAAATTATCGAAATTTATCTCATAAAAATATAAAATATATCCATTTATGTGAATTTGGAAAGCTTAATTTCTTGGAAAAATATTTGTCATCTTCTTAATTACATATTAATAAGAAATACACAAACACAATGCAACAAAAATTAAAAAAATAATATGCATATATATTATTATATATATTATTTTTTAATTTATATATATGTGTGTATGGATTTATTCTATATAATCATTCTTGAACATAATTAAATTAAACTGGGACAGTTATTTATCAAATTATTTCTCAAAAATCCTTCTTCTTCTATGCACAAGCATAATACTATCTATGTAAATGCGATAAGCAAAAGGTTAAAAGAATATTCAGAATTTGTTAAAAACGTTTTTCCCAAATATTTATTGTAATACCTATGTTTACTGCACCAGACATGCATTGATCAAAGAAAGAAAGTATAGATTCATACCCAACAGCAAAATTTTTCAAAATTTTCAATAATATATTATTTGGAACATGCGCACAGATTCAGATATATAATTCAGTGCTTATAGTAAATATTTTGCAAATTTCACAAAAAATAGTAACATTGTTTTGGTTATTTTTTAAATGGTTTTACCTAATACATGTAAAAGGATTAAAGTCTTGGAATAATTGAGAATATATTAAATAGATTATATATGAAATAGCGAATATTATTAACGATAAAAAATTGGGAAGGAGTAAAGTAATAAAAATATAAACCTTTTAATATATATATATATATATATATATATATATATATATATATATATATATATATATATATATATATATATATATATATATATATATATATATATATATATATATATAAATATATATATATATATATATATATATATATATATATATATATATATATATATATATATATATATATATATATATATATATATATATATATATATATATATATATATATATATATATATATATATATATACTCTTAGTTACTTCTAGAAAGTAAATTATTTCTTTGTTTAGTTTTACAAAATGAAATATGCATTATACGCAACCCAGTTATATTAATGTGATCACTACGTACTTTCCCAGTTCTAAGTTAAATAAGCAATCACAGAAGACTGATTGCAGCACAATGCAGTTAAGCGTATATACAGGGGTTGTTGAGGGGTTCGGAAAACACTGCAATCATTGGCGTAATGGAGAAACAAAATATTGGACGTTCGAAAGAGCATGATCATTAGTTTTCGGACCAAGGGTGTTAAGTATTTCTGAAACTGATAAGTTTATGAACTCTACTCTGTCTGCGAAAAGTGATTATTCTAGGTATCGACAGGTTGCTCTATTGATGTGATTGGACATCGATGTAAGACGAAAGGCAGTCAGTATTATTTTTTTATTATAATTTATAAACTAATATTATTTTTTTTTCAATTGAAGGAAAATTCAAATTTCTTGTTTGATAAGCATTTTCTTAATTATCTATTTTAACATTCATTTTACTGAAAATTTTGTGAATCAATAAAGAATCATTTATTGTAAATGTGTCATTATTTAATTGAAATTTACTAAAATTAATTGTATTCAATATTTTGTAATTTACAATATTTATTATTTTATCCTAAATTTTATAAACGTATCTATATTGCATAAATTAAAACAAAATTTAAATTAATTCAAAATCGATCAGCTTGAAAATGATTTATTAACTGATTACTATTTCTCAGTTTTATAGAGAAATTTGTTCAAATCGATTTAATGTAAAATTTAATTTAATGTATAATCGAGGCTCTCTTTGATAGCTTTATGCTTTAAAACAATGCATTAAAGGCTGAAATAATATGAAGACTATATTTTTCATTATTGTCAAAGAAATATACCGATGATTTTATTAGAAAATGCTAAAATTCTATAAAGAGGAGGAATACAGTTACAGTTTCGATTTTTTAAAGACGGCCTAATATTTCACTGTCATTTGAATATACATGATACAAATTATTTATTGAAATAATGAAGAAAGTTTGAAATTTGGCTTATAGATGTGTCTTAATTTTAAATGCTACAAAATGTAATTACACTGATCATAAAAAAACGTTTGTGATAAAAATGACCTATTATTTTGCAAATGAATTCCCATTTATATCTATAATTAAGGAATATTTTCATAATAGAAAAATCTTTGACAGAAATGGTGATTAAATTTTAATTCTTTTATAGAAATCCAGATATTAAATGTTATATATTGAGCTGCTGGCAGTATTTGAAGTGAAGAAAATGATTGATACGTTTGGAGACACAGATTCATTTAATGAGAAATGTGATAAAGTTAGAAAAGCAAATAAACAGTTTGATGGATGATGTGATATTATTTTTGCAGAAAGTGTGAAGAAGAGATTTGGAACCCATATCGTAGGCAAGATTATTCAAAATGTAATTATCCCCTTCAGAAGGATTTTAAATTTTAACTTAATTTCCTGTTGTGTGGTAGATTGAATCTTTCATGATCATGAGTTGATTCCTTCTTATTTTGTAAAATAGTAATTACCCGGCAATAATATGCCTATGGGAAAGTGGAATATGCATAGTCAGGCTTGCCTATTTACATCGAAACATTTCTGTCAATACTGAAAATTGCAGAACAAGGACAGCAGCTTACTTATTTCAAATACAACGATCCCCATTCCGTTCTCGAAATGCAACTGTTATATGAGGGCTTAGTGCATAATTTATCATTGGCATTTTATTTTTCGTAAAAATAGTTACGAGATATATTTTGGGTGTCGTATTGTTAGTATGGAACACCATGGAATTTTTTTTTTATTCTGACACGTCATACCAATATTTTAGTAACAGGGATGGGCGGTTACCATAATATTTATACAAGATTGTGCTCCAAAGTAGATATAACAGAAATGAAATAACTGCGGAATCCTAACACCAGAGAAGTAGCATCTTTATATACAGAATTACTTGTTGCCATTTCCTAGAACCATCTAACATGAAACTCTGTGAAATTTTGAAGTATTAATTACATTATTTACATAAATCTTTAAATAGCTAAAACATTGTATGGCGTGGTATGATTGTGCATTTAGTTGATCTGAAACCATACATTATGCAATAAATTCACAATACTGCTCTTAATGTACTCTGCTTTCTTGTAGAATATGCTATGTCGTTTTTAACCTGGCATAATAAATGGTTGACAGTTTATAGAACCCTTCTTATCCAAAGTAATGCTGCTTAATTGTAAAATCCCTAGAATTTACATCAGTATTTAATTTTTCTATGTTTTTTAGCTCATTGTCTGTTAAAAACTGATAATTTTGTTTTTTACAATGTCTTTTGGATTAATTTAACTGAACACTAATTGTTTTTGTTTTCAAATTTTTCACTTAAATATTTTGAGGAATTGGCAGCCAAATGTAATGAATGATATTGCCTTTGGTTCAAGAGTACGTGGGTTCAAGGCCTATATTGGACATGGGTTTTCATAGTGGTTACAAATCCCCTTTACATTGTCGGTACCGGTCTCATTAGCACATTTGAAGAAAAATTTAGCTTATAGTTTTCAATGCAACCAACCAATTTCTTAAACATTTTAATTGAAAAAAATGAGTAGAGAATCGTTAAAAGGATTAAAATCATCCTTTAACAATAATTAAAATTAATCCATTAATGAACATATTTGAATGGAGAGATTATAGAACCTAAATATTTCACATTGTATTTAAATTTAAAGTCCAATTTGGAATTGCTCATTATTATTATATTATGATAATTCCATTTATCTTCGCTCAAGTTAAGCTAGATGCATGTAAGTTTGCTAGTATTAAAATTCACAGCCTGGGATTCAGAATAACTAAGTTGTAAACTTTATAAATCCAAAATAAAAGTGAAAATCAAAATTGTTGTCTTTGTTTAATATATGCTCAATAAATAGCATTTGATTTTTTTATTAAATTGACTAAACAGATTTTTCAGAACTTTTTTTTGTTAACGAGTGTTACTGAAGAAATTCTCACATTTCATAATTTTTAATATAATGAATTGTATTAGTTATTTTACGAAATTAGTAAGATAGATATATTTCACGAGATTAGTAATTTTACAGCAGTTAAAGTAGTGTTTCAAACCAATTCTACACACCGGTACTGAAACACATTCTTTGAAACGAGAAAATCACTAAATGTAAAATTTAAATGCATATTAATAAATGCTCTGTTGTTAAAATTGTGTTCATATTTATCAATTACTTTTCTTAAAATCATTTCTCTCTGTTATTGTCTTAAAATTTTAAATAAGTGTGGATTGAAATGCCATTTTGATGTATGAGAACAATATGCTTATGGTATTAAAAAAAAAAAAAAAACTTCTATTTTAAATAAAAAAATTAATTTCCCCACTAATTTTCTCTGCTTTAATTTCATTTGAATTATAATATATTCTTTTACATAATAATATAATACCTTCTGGATACTTCACTGCTATTTGAGTAATACATTCTAATGCACAATTAAAATGACTAAAAATTAGTAACTAACTTAAAAAAGTGAAAAATTATATATAATTTTAGCATGAAAAGGTGCCTCCTGCTCATATAAATATAGAATAACATGTCGTGTGAATATCATTATTTAATTTATCTTGTTATCTAAAAATGTTTGAGATAGAAATTGAAATAGTAAACGAAAGTATTTCCATCTTCTTCGAATACATATAAATTATTTAACGTTAACTTTTCCCTGAAGCACCAAGTAAATGTCAAAATGTTAATTAAATAATTTTAATTTTTCTTGCATAAGTAAGTGAAAATACATTTAAAAACTCAAAATTGCTTAAACACAGTCCGCAGCAAAAAACACTATAAAATTGGAGAACCGTGGGATTTTTTTTTTAGAATAAATTGCTACTTCTATTCATAAGAAATATGCTCAAAGAATTTTTAGTTTTATGCTTTCATTCAATTTTAATAAAATTATATTAAACAGAAAATCTGTGATTCATCTATTAAACAAAAATGGTTTGGTATTGCTGTTTAATAGACCTATCAGAGAGTGTTTTACACATAATTTTGTTTCTTATTGGATAAATTGATAATAATCTATTTCCTTTATGTTCACTACAAAAGAATGTGGTTTAAATTAAAAAGCTTTTATAATTTATTTATCATAATGTTTTTAATGGCTAAGAAATTAAAACTTTACTTAGAATAATCCTCGTGAGAAATGTGGATAAGTTGAATAGTTAAAGATATAGTTACAGAAATTACTTGCAAAATTAAACAAATATCTAGTTAAAATTCAAAAATGAAGTATGTGAATAATAAAAGGCGAAATGTCTTCTTCAAAATCATTAATCTCTATAAGTTCAGTAGAAATACAAAAATATTGGAATTTATGAGAAAAGTAATAAATATTTAAGCAATGAAGAAAAATTAATATATTTCAATTACGAAATATGAGTGCGTGCAATGTAAGAGATATAAATCATTTTAATTCAATTTGATTGTGATCTAAGAACATATTTTTTATTCATAAATTTTAAATTATTAAGAAACTTTAATTCTTTTAAGAAATTCCATTCAAAAATACCTTTAATTAATTTTGAAAATAATAATTTTTATGGAAAATATTTCGCTTACGCTTTTTTATTACTAAAATATTCTTTTCTTTACTATAGATTTCTTCCAATTCATAAATAGATTGTTTAGTTAATATTGTATTTCCAATATTCTGTACTCTTATTTTAAAAACAATAAGCACCTTAAGAAAAACTATAATAATAAAAACAAAGAATAAAGTAAATTACTTAATGCAAAATTTAATTTTATCTTCTTAGTTAATCAATGAAATTATTTTCTCCTTAAGAATTTCTTAATTTACTTATTTATTAACATGATTTTATACCTCGTAATGCATTTGATTTAACATTTACCGAGGAAAATTAAATTAATATTAATCCTTTAACCAATCATATGTAACAATGAGTTGAATAAATTGTCTCTGTTAAAACATTATCTTACCCCATTTTCTCGAATTAGGTTATGAAATATTGTAAAAATTCTTTGAACAGTTCTCTAAGAACATAAATAATGTTTAAATGAATGACTCTCACTACTAAGACCATTAGATATAAGAAAAAGCTTTTTATATCGATTTTTGCACTAGAGCAAATGTATATTCTTGATTTTATTTATTGTAATACTAATTTTTTCGGAAATCTGCAATTTATAACTTTTTATGTTCAGTGAGGGATATATTTATACTGCCAAGTAATTTTGATTTTAATTATAATTTTCAATTTCATTAACTAAATAGGAAATGTTAAATAGGACTGTTTTGTGCATTTTTGTAAAATTTTGTATTTTTATACATACATACATACATACATATATATATATATATATATATATATATATATATATATATATATATATATATATATATATATATATATATATATGTATATATATATATATATGAATTTACACATACATAGACACACACACACACACACACATATATATATATATATATATATATATATATATATATATATATATATATATATGTATATATATATATATATATACATATATATATATATATATATATATATACACACACACACACATATATATATATATATATATATATATACACACACACACATATGTATTATACTATAAAATATTTTATAACAACTTTTCCAAATGTTTTACTATTAAAATTTTAATTTTATTTAAAATGAAATGAAAAGTATTTTGTTAAAGCTATAAATAGTAATAACGCTGATGTATAAGATATGTTATTTTTCATTTATTCTCATATAGGTTTTACACACACACACACACACACACACACACACACACACACACACACACACACACACACACACACACACACACACACACACACACAATTTTTCTAACATGCACATATATAATTGTTCTAACACAGGATCTATGTTACATAAATTATTTTTAAGTGTCAATGTTGTGGGTTAAATAGTATTTAAAATTTAATTTTTATAATTTGACGATTTTAATTTTTAAAATTTTTAAATTATAAATGTGCTTTTGTATTTACAAGTTTAGAAAAAGTAACTATATCGAACGTATCATAACAAAAATCGAATAAAATTTTTTTAATAATTGTAGAAGCTAAACGGGTAACTGTATAAAACATATTATAACAAAAATCGAAAAAAAAAATGTTCAATAATTGTAGAAGCTAAATTATCCAGAAATATTTTTAACGCTTTCACCCACACAGAATATAATATATCATTTGTACAAATTTATCTAACTTATTTATTATACCTTAACGCATACGCATACACAGAGCAAAAATCTCAATAAATAATTATGCAAATAAATTTATTTATTTTCAAATTTATTCTAGAGGAAATTAATTTGTTGCTTTGGAGTGAAAAGCCTTTTATAAAATCAGTGAAAATAAATTATCCATTTATTTAATTACCTTTCAAAACGCGGAAACAATTTTGGTATTTAATACAGGAAATAATTGCTATTTAATAGTATTTAAAAGGAATATTAAAAAAATTAAAGATGTTAGCAAATGTTTTTCCTTAAGAAGTGTTAAGAACAAGAAAAGTAATCATTTTAAAGTTATTATTGAAGAAGTAATCATTTTTACAAAACTCATTTTAATTAATTTAAAACCAATAACTGCAAAATAGTATGGTAAAAGCGTTAAACATAAGCATCTTTTATCAAATAATTGATGTTTGCATGCAATATCAATATTTAATACCACAAAAATTAAAATTAAAGGAAATATTAAGCAATGAAATAAAACTTTTTTTAAAAAATTATTTTATCGATATTTCGCGGAAATGCACATGTGTTTCATTTACGCAATTAAATTTTTTTTATGGAAATCAAAATATCTGCTTAAAATTTTCATCCTCTAATCTAATTAAAGAGATTTTCATTAATTTATTTTCATGCATTTATATTAAATGAAATTTCGCAAAAGTAAACTTTAGTTAAAGTAATTTTTAGTACAATAAAGTATAAAGTTTATCACCTATATCATAAATTTTAATTTTTTTTACGGGAAAACATAATCTCCATTTGAATTTTTTTTTATTTTTCCTCACATACAAGTATTTCCTTTAACAATATTTTTAGGCTGTGTGCATGAATAGCAATAAAATTATTTTTACGCTTCTAAGAAAATCAATTTCTCTTTTATGTTAAGTGTGAGATAACACTTTTTAAAAATCATTTATAATTAACTCTGTTTTGAATTAATAAATTTTTTGGAGAAATAAATTATATATATATATATATATATATATATATATATATATATATATATATATATATATATATATATGGTAAGCAAGAAAGTTCTTCCCGTTTCTAATGACCCAAAGAACATAACCTATCGAAAATATAATACATTGTTAGAGCTGAAAATAATCACCATCCGTATCCAAAACTGTCTTTCAACATGTCTCCAAATGTGATATGTTTTTGTTTTATAACTCGAGGGCTTATGACGCAAAGAAATCCGTAAATTTGGCGCAAGTCTTCTTCATTTATGAAGGATTTTCCACGAAGATGCGGATCCAGAAAATGCAAAAGTTGGAAATGTGATCATACAAGGTTTGTATAAGAAATTAGGAGGGTGAAATTTACTCAAACAAGTTTTTTTTTTCTTGTGCCACCTAGGCTGACAATATGGGGTGCGCTGCTCCATGTTTTCTTACAGAGCCATATTTGGTGTGGAGTCCGACTTCTTCAGTACAGTATATAACTCGATTGTTTTTTAAGCAAAGAAATCCGTAAATTTGGCGCAAGTCTGCTTCATTTATGAAGGATTTTCCACGAAGATGAGGATCCAGAAAATGCAAGAGTTGGCACAAGGTTAGTATAAAAAAATTAAGAGGGCGAAAGTTACCGAAACAAGTTTTTTTTTCTTGTGCCACCTAGTCTGACAATATGGGGTGCGCTGCTCCATGTTTTCATACTGAACCATATTCGGTGTGGAGTCCGACTGCTTCAGTACACACATGCCATAGGGATCCGTTTACAGGGTGTACCTGTGATCATTCACAGGATTATCCTCAAACGCTTGATACATTCAGAGACTTGATCTATCAGTTGATAAACTCACTTTCGTAAAGTAAAAAATACCGAACGAACTCTTGCGACAGGTTCTTTCATTTTGGTTACTCTATGAGTTACGATAAATGAATGTGTGCTGTGGATTTGTTTTTATAGTGACTAATATTCCTAGTCTCATGCATCACAACATCATCTACTAATTTACGTATTTATTTTCACTTCATTCCGTGGTGAAGTGGAAATGTCGAAAACTTCCTTGTTTATCTTCTGTTTGTGTGCGTGCGTGATATCATCAATATAAATATGATTAATTCTTCTTTTGTAATTTAGGTGTTCCAGTCATAAAGGCTCTAGATGTTTTTAGGCAAAATCTGTTTTGTATATAAATTATGAAAATAAATGCATAGTTTAAAAATATTAATTCCTTTATGTAGCTTATATTTTTTTCTACGAATATATATTTTTTATATAACTGACGTTTTTAAATTTATTTATAAAGAAATATAGACTTCCAGTTGTAAGTAATTTATGAAAATTTGTATTAAATAATCAATTTTGGTAAATGTCGAATAAAATTTACCAGAAATGTATATTTACCAGAAACTGTGTAACAAATTTATTTTTTCTTGCTCATAAATTTAACTATGCTTTATGTTGATTAAGTTAAAGATAATGAATAAATGATATTGAGTTATACATTAATGGTAAGATAAAAATGGAATGGATTCAATGTGTGCCATTGGATGTATAGAAACACACTTCATTCAAGTTATATACATGAGTTTTACTTTAATTGAATTTTTACGTGACTTCTTCATGGTATTAAGAGGAAATTAATGTAATTTTCCAGTTCCATAACAGTAAGAAATGTTAAGATAATCAAAATAAAGCTATTGAGGATATTTAGTGAACGTATATACGATGCAACAAGATAATACATTTTAAATTTTACTAGGAGGGCCAATAAACTTTTAAATGCATTCTCATTTCAATATTTTTCAATGAGAACATTTCAACTATCTAGCAGCCTTAATGCTCTACAAACTCAACAATTATTGAATAAGTTTTCGTAATGCAGGGTTATTTATTATCTTTTATAGATTTCTATAAACATAAAAAACATTTATTAACATGTTAGATAACAATGAATGTAATTTATTTTAAATTGTATTAACGTTTTATGTTTGGGTACATCCCTAAACATTTGATAAATAGTTAAATAAAAAAAATATTTAGATCGGTTTTAGGTATTAATACATCAATAATATGATAATATATTGTAGATTCTTTTTGTACTTAAATCTATATGAACTTTTATTTATATTTCGCTTTTGTTATAAATTGTCCAATATATCAATCCTCGATATAATGTATTGCTGGTTTTAATTTTTTACGATTTTATCAAGCCAAAAGATAATATAACTGAATAGTTAATATCTTGCACTTAATTTAACCATTCACCATTTTTGAGCTTACATGTCTGCCATGGTTCAGATATGAATGAAGTAAACGTGAAATTATAGTGTGCAGCACCATTTTTAAAGCCTATTTACTTAACAAATTAAAATAAAGGAAGCTCCAAATAAATCATTCAATAATAGATGTTAAGTGTGAAGTTGACGAAATTAATGAAATACTCCGCTTTGTTGATATTCTAACGTCTCAAAGTTAGTCACAAATTTCATCAGCGATCTCCAACGTGTAATAGAATTCTAAAAAAAACTTTGCATGGATACTGAGGCTTTTTTTTGTGTAGCAGGAAGTGACCTCTAAAAATTCTCAAGCATCCCTCTACAGTTGTTCAACATAGACTGAAATCGAACTTGATATATAACGCTCTGGTGAGCTCACTAGGTAAAGGTAAGGTATAAATTTTCATATCTTACTGATATTTGTTATAGTTTTCGGTTATATTTTTAAGCTTTTTATATTCTAATATACTTCTATATTTATAATTTGTGCTACAATCTAAAAATATTGCAAATAAAAGTTTCAAATCACACAAATTATAGAAAATATTATAAAACATTTACTAAATTCTTAAAGAATTCACTTTTTATTCTACCAGTAAAAAAAAATAATTTAATAAAAACACCAATAATCATTTTCTATTCACAAGCTCAATTGATGACTTAAGAGATAAATATAATTATTTTTTCTAACCACAAAACTGGTAATATTTACATATGTAGTTTGCCTACATGTTATCTAATATTCATGCATGCATGAAACATTTTATTATTTTAGAGCATTTGCATTTACTTTCAAGATTGCATTATGCAGGAAATGACTTTTATATCTTTCATGCAAAGGATGAAACTCATTCATTATTTAAATCATTTTGATTCATTAATATGAATCCTTTCAGAAAAGATGCTTACTTACAGAGGAATGATAAATAATTCATGTTTTATGTAGGTCTTCAATCGTTAGAATTTCAAACCTTTGTCTTACAACAGTAGAAATTACTTTCATAAACTATTGATGTTTCGTCTCAGTAAGAATCGATTATAGCTTTCGAGTTCTTTGGTAAATCATCATAAAATTACACCTTTATTTCAATTCATCTCTTTAGAAATATGCTTTCTACATGTATTCAGCTACGTGTCTACATATCTATTGTTTCATAATTACAAATATTAAAACTAGTATTAAAACCAGTAAATAGTTGTATTAAAACCAGTATGTATTTGTATTAAAACCGGTATGTATTTATTTTGAAACCAGTAAGTATTTGTATTAAAATCAGTATAGGTATTTAATAGAAATTAATTCATCGAAAGAAATAAAGAAAAATTAAATAATTTTTCACTTTTAATATAAAAAGAATATTTGATTAAATTTTACAATTTTTATTTCAAATAATACAATGAAACATTTTAAACGAATTTTTAGAATGAAACGATGGTAATTAAAATAATATATACCCTTTCAAATGTGTGTGGATTTTGCACTTTTATCTGGAAGGCAATCTGCAAATTTTAGTGAATAATTCATCGTAAGTTAAAATCATAATACAATTTAATGTTAGTTTACCTCGTATTTAATTATAACTGAATAAGTATAATAAGTATTAAATACATATTGAGAAATAATGTTTATAGTATATATTTATATAGAGGGGGATAAGTGTTAGTATATTATAAAGTATCACTGTTTCTACTTTTACTCTCTCTGCATAATAGATCCTCCTGACTAGAGTAAATGTGCGCCCTCTAGTGATCAAACGGTGCATATGTTGGTCAGGCGTCTTTCTGTCTTGCTTGAGAATAGATGAGTTGACTCTCTTGTGTATCATTGGAAATGTCCTTTAATGTTATTATTTTATTGTAATTACTATATGTTTTAATTTTCTGTTGTCATTAAACATGTCTAACTTCATCGTCGTTGCATCCAGTTAGCCCACAAAACTAAGGTACTGCAACTGCAGGAAACTACTGTGCTGGGAGACCAAACCCTCAGTGCGTCTGACTATGAATATCCTGTGCATAAGGACTGTGTCCATCCGCCGAGAAGACTTAAGGGGATACACATCCACAATCTGCCCTCCAAACTTTCATCGCCAGGACAAGGTCAAATCAAATTAATTTCATTTTACAATACCTATACGAATAGATTACATATTGACAATAAAACAGGTGTGGCCCTAATAATTTGTCATGAAGGCAAGCAACTACAAGTATACAAAATTAAGCTGAGGAATAAAAACTCATTATTTCAGACAGAGGTCATAGTCATTTTCGAAGCTATTAACATCATTGATGCACAAAGCATCAGATCTGTAACCATTTGGTCTGATAGCTCATCAATTTTTCATGCGTTACTTAACCCACTTCACATATCTCCAGTTATAAATGCCATACAGAAAAAAACTAGCAGCTGCAACTTCACACATCAATCTAAGCTGGATTAAAGCGCTTCAAGGTGACGTTGGAAATGAGTGCGCAGACATCGCTGCTAAGGAAGACACAAAAATTGTTGAATCCGAAATATTAGTGATTCCATATCCAAGATCTTCACTTATCAAACAACTGAAGCACTTCACACTCCAGAAATGGCAGTCTCTGTGGGACAATGCAACAGGTCGAATGACCAAACATTTACTCTCAGAAGTCTCCAGCAAGTTGATGTATGATAATCCATACCTCAACCAGCTGCTAACATTTCATGGCCCATTTCCACAGTACTTCCAAAGATTCGGAAAGGCAGTT
Source organism: Latrodectus elegans (assembly GCA_030067965.1). Lineage (NCBI taxonomy): Eukaryota > Metazoa > Arthropoda > Arachnida > Araneae > Theridiidae > Latrodectus > Latrodectus elegans. The sequence continues at coordinate 44,817,553 of CM057821.1, forward strand.
TCATCCACCTGTATCTATGGATCCCAAGAAGATCCTTTCCACTATGCCCTAGAGTGCCCAGAGACTGAGAAATACTACCTAAAAAAGAACTCCCAACAAATTAACATGAAGTTCCTGAGATTTCGCTTGAAAGATCGTCACAGCAGATTAATCTTAACAAAGCTGATGATTAATCTCAACAAACGAGGATTGGAACTTTGTCAAGATTTAGGCCACACTCCCACAGACGATCTAGTGGACTCCACAGGCGAGTCAGAAATCTATTCCTAAATTTAACTTTCTTCCACAATTTGTAATGATATATAAAATTTCTTTTATGAACTATATGTTCCATATTGCTTGAACTTTCCGAACATTATGAGCCCTTTTTAGAAATTTAAAAGCTTTTTGAATCCTACTCCTTTTTAGTACCTTAGAAACCTTTTAATTTTTTTTAACCTAAAATGCTTTTAAAAGCTGAGGTGCTTGTTAAACTTGTATAAACTGCTTACCTGTATAAAGTTATCAATTTTCATGTCATGCCATTATTTTCTTTTCGTAATTAAGTGTTCATACTATCTATAACATTGCTTTCAATATATATAAAATTTTTAATGTCATAATTACCCTAAAAATTGTTAATTGACTTTTCGTTGATTGTAAATCGTTTATCCATTGTTTACTGCATGTGTCATTAGGTTAAATTTTATTTTTTAATTCGGAGAAAATATTTAATTCTATTGCCTGATGTTCAATAGGGCTTAAAGTCCGTTAAAATGTTTTGTAACTTCTTGCTACCAATTTGTAAGCACAATTTGATTGCCTTGTTAAATGCCAAGATGGTGGCGCCCTCATGGACCTCGTAAAGGTGTTGAGGAGATGACACCCGTTAACCTTCAGGTACAGTTTGGAGTCTCCCCACAAAATTATGTATGTATGTATGCCTTCTCTCTACTGTATTTTATGCATCAAAAGAAGAAAATATAGATTAATAATATGTAAATAAACTGTTAAGAATTCATAAATAATTTTAAGTAAATGTATGCAAATGATAAATGGCTTCGATTTTCTATATTATTGAAATATATGAATTTGTAAATACTTAAAATATTTCTTTGATACTTTATAATTTTTTTTATAAATATTTATATTCTGCTTTGACGCATCAAATGGTTTTAATCATTCTGTTCTTTAAGTAGATCCTTTTAAAATATAAATCTGCGTTTATTGCGATGATAAAACTTAAAAAATAAAAAAAGTAAATTGTGTAATACATTTGATAATGTAATTTGGTTTAATTTATTATTTCCTGCCCCCAGGAGAAAGTAATTTAAAACAAAAAACAATAAGAGCTGTTTATTCCTAATGAAATATTATCGTTACGTTTTCTTTCCTTTACGCCAGAGTATAATCAATAACTCTTTTCCTCACAATAGTGAGCGAATTTGACTGTGTCTAATACAGTGGGACACCTCATTAGATGTGCCAAGCAAATCTATCTGAAAGTGGTCTTCACTTTGCTTCATTTAATGATGCTTATTTTTTCTGAGCTTCCGGTCCTTTCTATCATCAAAGTGGTGAAGCATCATTTACCTTGGTTAATAATTGGGAGAATTACTACATTGTCTCCCATATTAGGTTGCTGGATCTCCGTGGATTGAGGACGTGTCTATGTTACTATGTGACGTACAAAGTTCTCCTGCTAACGTGCCGGGATTTCAGAAGAATGGTGCTAGCTCAGGTGTGACTTAGTCATGGGACCTTGGTTCAAAGTTACGTGGTGATGGGCGAATATTCTAAGCCCGTCAACCTTACGGTACAGTTCGGTGCTTGCACAACATTAAGTAAGTGCATCGTTTTATATGTATATTATTAGGTGCCATCTCTTTCGCATCTTGTAATGTTAATAGGTTTAAATCCTAAGGAAATTGGGTATTATAAAAAAATATTCAAAGTGTGCATCACATGTATGTGGGCGTAATGCACATTTTTAAATTTTTTTAACTATTTTAATTCGATCTGGTTATGAAATGTAGAATAGAATAGTGGAAAATTAGTATGAATCGATGATTAAATCGTTGACCAGATTCTCAACCTCTGAAAATTATGATTTAATTACGTAATGCAGCTATACTTCTTTGCTGATCATCACAATTAAACAATCATTTCTTAACATTCTCCAAAAATAAACATCGGATGGCAAAAGATCAGAAGGATAGGATATGTATGGAAGTCAGTTTCACGTGAAGTGTTTCTCTTAAGAAAGTGTTTTTGTAGCATAGAAAGTTTCAAGTGAAATTTTTTGACCCATACTGTTGATAGATCAGTCTATTTATAGGAATACGTCTTGTATGAAAAGAATGCTTACATGGCTTTGATAATGGATTCATTTTTTAGGATTTGAGAATGTCTCTGAGGAAATAGATTTGCAATTAAATCGGTGACAGTAAGAACATTACCATCCTCTCCATCAACGGAATAAGGGCTTAATAAACCATGTACTGGGATGGCACAACATATCATCACGCGTGTAATATGTATTAGTTTCTGGATGATAACATCTGCTCCCTCAATAGGAAATCGTCTAGAGATTGATTCAGCTGGGCAAATGAATATTGGAGAACTATATTTTTAAGAAGTCTGGATCCTCGTTTAAAAAATCATCATCAGTAATCAAGACTCATATATCTGACTCAGTTAAATGTTGTCCAATGCATACAGCACAGAAATCCCCAAGGTATTTTCAAAACCGGTGACTGGAAATTCCGCTGATGTTAAGTTCAATGCCGTTTGTCATAGACTTCTTCTTGGCGAATACAGTAGATGCTGGAGACAATTAAATAATTCTCGTTTGTTGAAACAGTCACCGGTATCCGATACTTCCATTTACTCAATACAATACAAACCGGTGAAATTTCATATCTATGGACTGTTTCTATTCATATCCACGTTATTTATTTCCATCTTATTAAACACATCTCGAAACAATTCTACTACAATTTTTTAACTCGTCCGCATTCACAATTATCTCCTAATGAACAAAAATAGCATTCAACTAATTTTTCTTCAAATGATAATCAACAACGAAAATACCCATATGCACTGTTCAACTTTTATTCAATACTTCCAACACATATAGTTAGAGTATTGATCATAAAGAAACAAAACCATGGATTCAAGATGAGCGAGTTTCAGCATTGTGTATCTCTGTGCATACCTTTTATTAATTTGAGCATTCCCTAGAGTGAATATACACATGAATATCTTCTCCATAAACTAATTTAACTGTTTCCCAGACGCTACTAATATCCTTGTATCTTTTATAATCTTTTGTTTTCCTCCTATTTTAATATTTACAACAAAATCAAGACAAATAATGATTTTCATTATGTTTTATTAACTCAGCAATCAATCCCATACAGAAATTATAGTAAAAGAGGTGAAACCATGAATTGAGTAATGAGAAAATAATCCATTATAACAGATAATAAAACTTAATTATTTTTAAAATTAAATTACAAATATTTTCAGCTGGGAGTTCTTGTTCACATGTAAAATATGAAATGATAATTAAATTAATTTTCTTATATTTATTTAAGTTTTTGTATGATGACAGATTTTTTCAACATGACTGGTTCATTTAAATAATATGCATCCGTATGAAGTATTTCTCAATATGTCAGTGTACAAAATAAATTCATTAACAATTATTTTTAAGTCATAACTGAAAACAATGTAACCCAGTCTAGATAGGTAAGATAAAGATGAAAATTATGAAACTAGAAACTGTCATTCTTATGTTTCATGCATCTAACATTATGCATTTTATGCTTCTTGAATGTGAGTTATCCAATGCATTTTATTTTGTTTTTTTTTGTATTAAAAATAATGTAAATTTGAGTACAACATAGCTTAATATTTATTATGAAGTTTATTCATATGTTAATTAAGAATGAGGCAAACATAATTTTTGCATTGTTTCTTAAATCATTAAAAAAGTGGAAAAACTAAACATACTGAAAAATCTCCTTGAGGTATTAAGCACATTGATTAAGAAATTAGTGTTACATCGAATTATTACATGTTATTTATATAAAAATGTTTGCCACTCAACTTGTCTGTTGGTCAGCGTGTCTTACTGTGGATAGGAAGGTCTTGGATTCAAATCCCGGTTCTGGCATGGATGTAATTTGTATTCAATCGCTCTATGTATTCAATCTTTGTCCTTTCCTTGTATGAATGGGTTGTGAATGATTGCCTACTCTACAAGCAGGTTTCTAGGGCATATATGCACTGAGGAAGTCGAAATCCACACTAAAATATGGTTCAGTTGGAAAAGTGGAGCAGTGCACTACATAATGCCACACTGGCTGGCACACGACAACAACAACAAAATATTATCGCACATGTAAAAATATTTTTTTCTAAATTTTAAGGTACTTCAATTTAACTTTTACTGAGAAATGAAGTTTTTAACAATATGTTAAACTATGCAACTTCGAAGAAATTCAATAAACTTGACAAAAATGTTATTTAATTTAACAAATAATTCTACACATAATTACACATAATTGTGCATGGTACTCAAGGTAATGATTGCTGGTTCAATATGTGAGAAATCTTTCTGTGTGATCTATAGAAATTTTAAGCACATATATTGTTGAGATTTAAACCTATAACTTAGACAATAGTGTAGATATCAAATTCATTTAAAATAATATGAATAGTTTTAAAGAGTACTAAATAATTTTATCACCTTCATGGATTTAAGTAATTTCATACTTAAAAACATTCCTTGGTTACACAAGTAATTTCTTACAAACATTTTCAAATTAGTTAGAAAGACATAAAGAGTTAATAAATATTTAAATATTAGGTGTGGTCGAATGAATGAATTATTTATTTAGGATATAACAAAGCTGTTTATGTTTAAGGAAGAAAAATAGAACAATGAAATTAAAATATCTTAACTCGCTTAAAATAAATCAATGTGTCAAACAGTAAATATTGTTTCGCATCTACTAATCTTGTGTGTGTTAAAAATATTTTCGAAACTGTTGCAAGTACTTATCATGACACGTTAGTATGCTTCACAAAACTTACTTTCATGTTTGTAACTATTTTCATACCGTTAAATGAACATTAGCAAATTAATTTAACATAACTACTCGCATTTTTACAAAAAATAGATTGAAATTGTAGAGGAATATTGATTGGAATATGTCAATATTCACCATCATTCACTGTCACAATTGCTGTTGTATCGCATGGTATTAAATCAAGTATAATTTGAGAGTGTATCAAGGAAATTTTATACGATTTGCCTGCATTTGACTTAAGAATCTGTAAGATGTGAATTAAGAAGAAGGAATAATATATAACATAGTTTTAGCAATAAACATAGTTTCATTTATATTAAACGGATGGCATATATTTTGAAATCGCAGCCCAAGGAAGGATTTATAAATATTTTGTGAGTGAAAATCATACCTTTACGAAATATCTAATTGTAATAATAAAATGATGATTTTAATGTTTAGTTTTAAAGATTATAGAACAATAGCTGAAAGCAATCAAGATATATAATCCGACATCCCGACAGAATCTCTAAATTCTTATCCATCGTGATATTCGATAATGAATTCTGGAAGTCAGCGTCCATTAATATAGTATCTGACTCAAATGTGGGCATTCTGATACTATTGATTTAAGCAAAACAGAAAAACACCTCTTGCCAATGTGAATGCTAATTTCTGTGTTTATAAGTCAATTAAAATCAAAAATGGCAATATTGTTTAATCAGTGGGGTCCTTCATAAAAGTAAAAAAATGATTTCAGATTACAGCACTTTACAGAATCACCAACTGCAGTTAAGATCTCATCTCATTTATAACAAGCAAACGAAAGTGTAGCAAACGTTAAAGATTATGGTAAAACACATAATTATACACCTGCTAAAGAAGACCCATGTGGTACAAATTGTGTACATGAAAGGCGTAACCCGTCTGGCCGGAACAAGTGCATAACCGTGGATTGACTCTGCATTTTGGTGTAAGTTCTTCATTTCGAACTTCTTTAGACTTTACAAATCTATAATTTCAAATTTAAATCATTCAGATACTGATGTTGTCATGGTAGAAAGAAAACGTCCTTAAGGAAAAGCAAACATTATCTTTTGTCCAAAGTTGTAAGTTATCGAAATTCTACCTCATTTCATAGGAGACACAAAATACTTAAAACTTTTAACATTAGCAGACATCTATAGGCTATATTCAAAATATTGAAGACACTTATATTCATACGATTTTTGCAGTAATTTAATGGGATCTGCTTATACCACACGTGCGTCATGACAGTGAATTTTGAATTCATGACTTAAATTATTACAATTTGCATTTTTTGAAAATTTCCTCTCAGTCATATTATTTCTTCATGGCATTGCATTTTGTTAAAGCACAGAAGATTTGTTCATATTATTTAGGAGGTAATTATGATAAATATTTTCTTTTACTTTTGGTTATTTACAGCTTATCAAGTATATTTATCTTTTTATACGTCATAATAAAATTAGACTAAAATAGTTCTGTTAAAAAATTTTATTAAGGAAAAATATCAAAAGCCCTTCAATTTTTCGAACTTAGTTATGAAAAATATGAGTTAAATCATCAGAATTAATATAAAAATAATTGTAGAGACAAAATGAAAAATTGTATAATATCAAAATATTTAAAATGGGTGCCAATTTAAAGTTAAAATAAAATTTATTTAGCTAAATAAAAACAATTAAAAAGAAATACTTGTTTAATCACTTGTGTTTAAAGTGATGAACTTTCCAAAAGTTAACATAGGTCAAAAATCAATTATGTGTTTTATGAAAATTCATTAACCAAAACGTATAAGACACTTTGCAGAAATAATATTTAAAGAATAAATTAAAGTTACTCTAAATAATTATTTAGTGACTGCAAAGATGTCATTTAAAAATAATTCTAAGTAGTTAATTTTATTAAACAAACATGTTAAAATATTTCTCAAACTAAATGATTTAATCACGTCTTAGAAAATTGAATAATCATCCAGAAATAAACATAAGTTTAAGAAAGAATTAAAAGAAACTAAATATTTTTTAAAATTTTCAAATAAACATTTTTTCAACACACACACACACAATCACTCTGGCTATCAGTGATTTAAAGCAAAAATAATGATTGTTGTATAAAATTACATACAATATATTTACAATACAATACATTTACATTTTGCTCTAACAGTTAGTTTTAGCATTAAAATTGGAAAATTATGGAATTGCATTAGTATTTTATATATATTAATTCGTTTGATGTATAATATTTAAGTTTATTATATCTGATCACAACAAAAAAGTTACGATAAATGTGGGAATGGATTAAGAAAACGCAAATATCAATGTTTTGAATATTTAAATATTTATCACATTTAAGTATAAAGGTTGTTAAATGTTAAGCATGAAATTCACGCAATTTAAAAAATAAATTTCTTTTCAAAATATTACGTTAAAAATGTAAATAACTTGAGAAAAATGATAAAATATTATAACCTTTGTAAGAGAAACTGCTAAACAAAATAAGAGTTTTTTTGATATGTGAAAAAATTGTAAAGTAAATCTTAAATAACAAATTATTGAGAAATAAGTAAATTACACAGAATAAGATCTTGCTCTAACAGCTACAATACCAGTATTTGCATCACCAACTTCTTCAAAAGGCAATGATAATTTGCTTTGATTTAAAGCCATAAAAGCGGAAACTATAGCATTTTTAGGAATAAGAAATTCGTATTGTCTGATGAATCATATTTCACACTTTTCCTAAGACAAGATTGATGCACAATTGAATACCGACTGCGCGAGTTTGTGATTATCTTTTTCCAACTGTCATACATTGAGTTGAATCTGTCATGTTTGGTGTGTAGTTTCATTATTTTGTAATAAGACCAGGTATAATTCTGAGATAACAAAAGAGATTTATAGAGAAATTTTAACAAATCAGGATCACCCTATAAGGCAGATTTCGCTTAAAAATAACATGACGACCAATAAGTGATTATTTCTAAATATACTAATGTGTTACCTACTATACTAATGGTAACACAATATACTAATGTGTTACCACATCTGATATATACATATTATACAACTTTTATTTTTATGAAATGCATGATGAAAGATTAAAAAATTTCTTCAGAAATAATTATTTTTGAAGAAATAAATAAAATTAAACATTTATGAATTTTAAAATTTTAGAAGGATGTAATGATATTTTAAGTATACATTTTTTTCTAATACTCCATTCTGTAGAACTAGATACCATTTAATATTAATTCATATATTTCAAAAATTTCTTTTGGTCGGAGCCGTTTTCCATATGTGTATAAATTACATTAGAAATATATATATATATTTCTAATGTAATATATATATTTGCATATATATGTATATACATATATATATATATATATAAATATATATATATATATATATATATATAGATATATAGATATAATATATATATATATATATATATATATATATATATATAATTATAAATGTCTGCCTCAAATGTTGTGTATACTGCTTAAAATCAAATAAACCTGTTGGTATTCTTGATATTTGAAGATTTATCAGGGTTTTTTCAATAAGAAATAATGTGCTTCATTCAATGTTACGGATTAAATTATTCCCTACATTAAATTTACGAAACATTTTTTACGGAGATCAGCTGATATTAAGTTAGTTTATTACATGACCATTATACTAATGTTAGGCAAAGCTAAAGCAATATTGTGACACAGGAACATACAAAAATGTTGAATACGTATAATACCAATTGCTTGTAATATACACGATCATGAATAGAGATAACAATAACGTAGATAATTTTTTAACTCAAGTACGCTAAACTAACATTAATTTCTTCGGTGTTGCCCAGTCAGGTTTTTTCGTACAAAATAATACTATTGTAATAAGAATATAAGAATTATATATTGATTGACAAAAAATATTTTTAGTATCTTAAATAGCGTTTTGGAGTTTATGACAGTTAGAGTTAGTATTTTAAATAGAGTTAAGTATTTTTAATATATGAAATCAGATATAATTTGTCACAAATATGAAATTTTGTAAATTTATATATATATGTATGTATATATGTATATATATATATATATATATATATATATATATATATATATATATATATATAGATATATAGATATAATATATATATGTATACAATTGCTGTTAATCACAATTTAAGTAACTGCCGACAGATGGAGAGGTTATCATAACTATCTTTTAATCCGTAGGTTCCGGGTTCTTATTCCAGTTTGGGCATGGATGCTCCTTTCTTTTTCTGTGTTTAATTATCTTTATCGCTTTTGGGGTGAAAATGGTATACTCATTGGGTGCCATATTGTATTTGATGTTATCACCTTTGCACATTATAGCACTGAACATATATTATAGCATATATATATATATATATATATATATATATGTGTGTGTGTGTGTGGGTGTATATGGGTGTGTTGTGTACGTGCATGTGTTTTTGTAAGTATGTTTACTCAAAGTCAGTTAAAGGCAATTAAGTTGCAATTTGTAACTCTTTTCCTTAAAGTATATATATATATATATATTTGAATAAAGTATTTAAGGAAATACTATTTCTTTCAACAAAGATTATAAGTTGTTTTTTATTCCTGTAATTCTTCAACTATCAATTAGATTTTTTAAAATTATTTTAAGAAATGCCCATTTATGAGACATTGCTAGTATCAATTTCAGTTTAATTCTCAAAATATTATATTTGAAATTTGTGACATAATGTATATAAAATATATTCTTAGAAATCTTACATTAAACTATGGTAAATGCATACGCAAGCAAGGTATTTTAACTATATAATATGGTTACTGTCTTAAAGAAGAAGCCAACTCCTTAATATAACAGAATTGCATACAGTTTTTCATTTTAAGTAACGTCTTGTAAACTAATATTTTATGCATAAATAAAATATTTCTATAAGTACGAGATTTCACCCTATTTGTGAGTACCGAATTAAATATTTTTCGTGTTTTGGAATGTGATTTTCCTGGAATCGATTGAATAAAAAATGTTTAGAAAGATTTATTTATATTATTTTATGTTTGTTATTTATATAATGGATACACGAAGAAAAAATAATATATATATATATATATATATATATATATATATATATATATATATATATATATATATATATATATATATATATATATATATATATATATATATATATATATATATATATATATATATATATATATATATATATATATATATATATATATATATATTTAATTTACTATACATCATCTATATAGTCATTTAAATTAATTTAAATTTCATATTATAAATTTAAAATTTATTCATATTTTTTTCAATAAAATTCATTATAAGAGATTGTTTGGTTTCTTATGCAATAATTTACATTCCAATTTAATGCACATACACTCGAAACCTGAAACGTATTCATATCATCAAAAAATGGTTATTTTGGTATACAGATTAGAGATATTATTTGATAATTTCAAGCTGATCTTAAAAGCATCTTTCGAAATATAAATTAGTTTTTGCAATTGAAATTCTTATGAGAATTTCGATCTTACGAAAATTTATGAAGGAATTTCGAGAATTTATAAATTGATTTTTTGTCTTTTGTCTATTTTAGGATACAGGAAACATTTTTTATTCCCAATAAATAAGTAAATATTTTTTTATCTCATTGTTTCTATTTTTGAAATTTAAGTCTTTTTAAGAAGTATGATTTATTTCGTATTACTATTTGTGTGTGTGACGTACATTTTTGCATTTTAAGCCAATACTTTTGAAAATATTTGTGATGCAAATCGACATTGCACATCAAATAAATCAAATGATGTTATTCTGTGTGTATAACATTAAATATATTCTTTACATAAAATCTTAATTGCATACGTTATTTGAATTGTAATTGTAAGAATTATAAAATTCAGAAAGGCTGATTTTCCTGCTATTCAATTTTTTATCGTTTATTCCTATATATCTGAAACAAATTGATTCCTAATAATAAAGTTTACTTACAATATAATTTGCGACACTTTGAATTAGTTGAGATAGTTACTTAATAATTTTAAAACATTATTTACGTTATTTATCAATATTTACACAAAATTCAAATGAAATCAATTATGATTAAATGAATTATAACTAAGAAATTTCAAACTCTATGAAAATTCATTTCTGAAAAAAACATATTTTGAATTAATTTTAATTTAACAGAAACTAATTAAAATATATGCATTATGCTACAGTGAATATATTTCAAACCTTAAATTCACAAGCTCTAACATGCAAGTGTTAGAACTTGTGAATTATGTATGTTTTATGTAGCTCTGAAGTAATCTATTTTTGTTCTTACTTCAGAGTTTTTGAACAAGAATTATAGCAAAAATATCAGAAATCACATATAGAACCCATAAGTCTATTAGCTATTACTTTAAACAATTGAGTAAACCTATATAGTACTTTTTATACAGTATGGTTATTTTAAATTGCTTTACCAGCTTTCTCCCTAAATCTTTCTTATCTATTTTCGCACACAAGGTAATTTACTTTTATATACTTAACTAAAAATATTTATAAATTCTTCTAAAGATGTATTCATAAATCTTATTACAGTAATGATGATAGTAACGATATTATACTTCAAGTTATTCTTGATAACCATAGTGTTCGTTTTCCGCAATTTTAAAAAAAACCGTTTTCTTAACATTTTCATTTTCTGTCTTATTATTAAAAAAATAAAGAAAGAAATTGACAATCTTCATTAAATTTAATCATTTTATTGCGTGTTTGTAGTGAAAAACTAAAAAAGTTCATAAGTTCTATACTTTTATTACAAATATATTTTAAATACTTGAATATTATTTAGATATATAATTATTGATTGTATCAATATGATATTAAAGAATTAAAATGTTAAATAAAACTTTTTTTGAATGGAAAATTTTAAAATAATTTTTTAATAGTTCGTAAGTATTTCATTTCAATAAATTTAAAGAAAACTTAATTGAAATATTAAATAAAACTAAAATTCAGTTAAAATTAAATAAGTTTTTTAAGAAACCGCAGTTCAAATTGATTTTTTCAGTCACTTTCATAATGCAAAATAGGAATAAAATGTTTAAAAATCATAATTGATTATGAGCATTGTCTTAGTTAATTACTTATAGCGCTAATACAGCGTTACTATTCCTTATAAGTCAAATCTAACATAATACAAAAATTAATAAAAAAATCCAATTGTTTAAAATTTACAAAATTTTTCAGAGCAAGATGACGATAAATACTGAATAAAAATCTATCATCACTTATCAGCATGTTGTTAACACAGCAATATTTACTATTTAAATTATTATATCAAGATTTATATTTGTGATTGTAAAAAAAAAAAAAAAAAATATATACTTTGATTTGTTTTCTGATTGGACATAAATAATCTTACATGTTTGAGAAATACTTAGTTTTTTATATTACAATATAGAAGTTTTAAAATAATAGAGTGCTTTTAGGAAGTGCAAAAAATATTGAAATATTAAAATAATACTACTTTAAAATGTGTAGGGAAAAATATTACTCATCACACATGTATTTTGATGTTAAGTAAATTAATGTATATTTGTGGAAAATAAAAAAAATTACTTTAGAATTTATTGTTTATATGCATACCTCATGTTTGATTAATACATGTGTAAAATCACATTAATATCATCTTAAATTATGCTTTACTTCAGTTGCAGTTCCTTGTTATTTTCTTTGCATTAATTTTAAAAATCAAATAATAATTAAATAATAATCAAGTATAAAGGTATATATATACCTTTATATTTGATTATTATTTAATTATTATTTAATATAGCTGGCCATCTTCTTACTGATCTTTCAATTAAATAAAAAAAGTAATTTTTGAATGATATATTACTGCACCAGTAGGTTCCCGCTGGAGTGTCAATTTGCGGGTAAAATTTTTATTATTTGTTTTTAAAGATAATAGCCTTTGCCAAAATTTTTATTACACATTTAATATACATTGCATATGAAATCAAAATTTTAAACACAATAATTCAATAGAACAAAATTTGTAATTATTAATTGTATGAAATTCATTTAAGTATTCTTATTAACTCAAGAAATTGATGACTAATAAGATTCTTGTGTAGACACGCACAAACACAGGAATATATGTATACATATTTCAATATATTTTAAAGCTTAAACATTTAAATTAAATGATGGTTTTTTATAATTCAAGTTCTCTGTTTATTATTAAAATGATGTAATAATACTAAAATCTATTTAATTTGATTTACATAATTTTAAAATTATAGTGTTTTTAAACAATTAAATATATTTTAAACCTTTATTACTTGCAAAAATGTTCATAATTTCAAGTATACATTAATGTTCACAATTGATGACTTTTATTTCATAAATTTTTATTTATAAATTTGTTATATTTGGTGATAAAATACAATTGCATATCGGAAATACATAATATAGATTGTAGTATATACATACTAGTGCGAGAAATCTTCACAAATTAAAGTAAATATTTCATTATTGTGATATATTTTTGTTAATAAAAGAATCCATATGAATATATTTTAGATTTTAATATGTTTAAACTACTTGTTTTTGTAATTACTAGACTCAAAACTTGAAAAGGAAATAAAATTTGTGCAGCATATTGTCTTTGGTTTACGAAATAGTAGTTTTATTCATTTTCCTGAATCCTAACATTTTATACTAGTTATGAGAATAGTTTCTCGGTATATATCAGATTATATATATTTTATGCTTTCACATTGTAAGAAATTGTTATAAAGATTAAGAGATAGATCCTCTTTTACAATATTCTAAAAGAGCTAAATTTTAAAATTGTATTTTCGTATAAGATATTAAAAAATATAATGTAGTTGAATTTATCAGATATTGCAAATATAGAAAGTCTAATATGAAGATCTCTCTAATTTAATTTTACTGAATATAAATTCGAAATAATCTTATAATTCTAAGGAACAGTTAATTCCATTTGATTATAATATTTTTATTCAAAATTACATGAAAGTCACAAATTTGCGAAAAAAACCTTTTTAATATATTTCACAATTCAATCTGTTCTTGATTGCAAGACACTGTAGTCTATACAACATTGTATATCACATCCTACTGCTATATTTCTCAAAATATTTGAAAACATTAGCCTATTTCTTAAACTTTTGAGAAAACGTTTTACTAATCAAGTGTTAATTCTTTAAAGGACACAAAAATTTGATTTATGAAATGAACATAACTTAATTTGATAAATTTAATCTCATATCTACTACTATTTTATTTTATTTATAAATATACATGCAGTTACGCTAATTAAATTAATTAGTAAACTACGAACTGTTATCCTATTAACTCAAAAATGAAATACCGATACAAGGTTTGAAATGACTCAAAAGTTTTAAATTCAAATTAATTAAAACATCTCTATTGCAGATGTTTGTTAGAAAAACAGAATTTTAATTAATATTTCTGCTAAAGTTATCTATAATTATATTTACATAATTTTAGTAGTCATATTGATAATTATTTATATCGTTAACTACATTTATTACTAAACGCAACTTTTAAATTTTTAGTAAAATATTTAACATCAAACACTAAAAATGTTAAGTTTATATAACAGTCATTACTAAAATTATAGTCAATCAGGAATTATTAAAAGCTGAAAGATAAAATAAAACTTTATTCATTATTAAAATGCTTAAACATTATGATTTGAACTAAGTTGCTTAAAATATTTAATGAAACTTTTAAATAAATACAAAATATGTGAAACAAGAAAATGTTTTTTCAATGGATATATATATATAATCATAAAAGTAATTGCGATTGTTTACATTGAAAAGCCAAAAATTTAAAGTAAAATGTAAAACGATTCTATTCGTCTCAGATTCAAATTCAATTGCATAAAATTATTTTCTTAATATTAGAAGATTAAAATTAATCTGAAGCTCATAAATATAGATATTATTACTTCTACTTTAACTTATCATTTTTAATCTGATTAAATAAGATTAGTAACATTTTGAAAAAAATTACCTTAAGTAAAATTTATTAAGTATGAAGAATATTTTGATTTGTACTGAATAACTTCTTTTTTTAGTACTTTTCTACATTAATCTTTTTTTTAAGTACATACGTTTTGAAAAATTCTAAAGTACTAAGTTATTACTTAATCTATCTTATTATCTTTGCTCAATTTAAACAATACACATTTGATTCCATTAAAATACAATAACAGATGACTTGTTCCATGCTTACATTTAGAAAACATGTACTTAAGTTAAAAAAAACACTCTTAGGACTTTTTTTATAAAAGATATATTACATTAGAGCTTTTTATTACAAATTACCAAAAAATTTTAAAAAAATGCTTCTGGTTGAAAGTTTGATATGTATGCAAATACATGAAATTCTGCTGTTTTAAACATACAAGAATGCAGTTCAAAACACACAGATTCAAATTTACGTTTATTTTGAATTTGGGTACAAAAAGACTAACATTCAGTTAATGAAAAATAGAAAAACTTAAATTAGATATTTTTCATTTAAGGTAAATCCAAACAAACAAAAACACAAGCAATTAATGAAATAAATGTGAGGGAAGTATCTCTCTTTAAACATGAAAACTGTTGTAAAATTTAACACATAAAAGTGTACAATTTGCAAATAAAATTAATGTTTCATCGCCTTTTAGCGGTGTTTGGAAATACTAAGTGCAATCTCACATATAGCTTAGCTAAGAAAAACTTGTTGCTAAGTAATTAGATTAGCTATGAAAAACTTAGAAATTTCTTTAAATTATCAAGTTATTAAATATTAAAATCGTAGCTCACTTTATTCACTTTTAAAGGGATTTTTAACTAGTGACGCACAAAGAAAAAAAATGACAAAATATCTGCAAAATAAATAAATAAATAAAAATAAATAAAAAATAAAATAAAATAAATAAATAAATAAATAAAATAAAACAACACATTTTTTTTCAAAAATTGATAGCATAGTTAATATTAATTTTTAAAATAGTACACAGTAAATATACAAGAAGAAGAAAAGCGGTGTTATAAATAATTTTCATTTTTTTAAACGTTAAACATATATGATAATGAAAAAAATAGACTTTTATTGGTTATTTTTGTTATTAGAACCTTTCTAGAGCAAAATATTACGTCCTTTAAATTAATATTACATACAAACATAATCAATTTTACAGGAAGTTCGTATTAGAGATAATTTATTTTACATTAGAAGCATTGCAATCAAAATTTCAAAATGCGAAACACAGCTTTCATTTTAAGTTAGCTACTCACCGCATCCTGATACTAGAGTCTCCAGATTCGGTAAATATATTCTCAGCTAAACCTTGGACAAATTTTCAGGAGGCAACTATAATAAGGATTTTATTTACATTGATAAGAATTTAATTTCGTAAATTATATTCTCTTTTAAACTTTTTTAATCTTTTTTGTTTAATTATGAAAATTGCTTGCAATTTAAAAAATATTAATCATTGAGTATTCAAGTGACCATTAGGTAAAAATTAAATTATAATAATATTTTGTAACTGAACTCAAAAACATTCAATTTACTTCTTTTTTTTCAAAAAAGATTCTATTTACTTCTTTTTTCAAAAAAGCATAATATTTACTTCTTTTTTTCAAAAACACTTTCTAGATAGCATAAATATGTCCTCATATAGAAAAAAAAATATTTTACACACAAAAATACATTTAAATATTTTTCTCTATTTATAATGATTTCCTTATTAATAAATTTAATTGACACTTTCAAAATTGCTAATAGGAAAACTCAAGCAGGGTCTATTCAGTTCCATAGATGAATAATATATTATTTCAAGGTGTAAAATTGTTTTTAAGAAAATGAAACAATTCTTAATACTTTGTTACAATTTGAATAAATATATAATAAGAGACAGTGAAAAAAATCTCGTGAAAATGCAATGTAAAACAGAATGCTACAGTAATAATGAGAACAATTAATATTTTATCACTCTTTTGTAATGTGAGAGAGGGGTGGTTATAATTAATGCAGAGTGTAAATGGAGAAATTTGCCTAATAATTTGTCGGAAGTAAACAATAAATTATTGTTATTCTACATTGAATATTTCGGAAACCATCGTTCATATTAATGAATATGTAATTTAAGTAGTATGTATTTCTGTCATAATATATATATATCTCAATATTAAAAAAGATATTATTTCAGTCACATCGTTAATTCAGTATGTAACGTCATCTTGCTCCGACAAGTTTTGTAAATTTAAAACAATTGAATTTTTTATGATAAACTTCCGATTTCGTTAGAATTTACTTACGATGAAAATCTTTTCGAAAATATATGATTATATTTAAAAATAAAGACAGTTAAAACCAAGCAGGGTATTTTAAAAAAATTTGTAAATGTGTTTCCAAATGTATGTATGTAAATTATGGAAATAGGATATTATATAAAAAGTTCATTACCCTATAATATATTAAACAGAAAATATTGCATACAATAGTAAAGAGTAGAAATGTCAATAGCGTAGTATAATTATTACTTAAAATGTTTAAAATATACACGAATGCGAAACAAAAAAAATTTAATATGTAAGAAATATGAGAGCTTATGCTTAAATTATTTGGATTTATCAGCTTATGCTTAAAAAGAATGCTTAGACATTTATTGGATCATTGCATTTTTTCCTTTTTATTTTTGAATTTCTAAAATATTTTAAAGATTTAAAATATTTTAGACTTGTCTCTTCAATATATCATTCTTTTGTTTCAATACGCCAAAAATATTTTAACTAAACGCTGTAAAAATGTGAACTACTGATATATTGATGTTCTTAAATGTGTGGCATTTAAAAATTTGTTATATAATGTCCCCCAAATCATTTTATTTGAGAAGTAAAACTTACATCTCAAATAAAATGATTTGGGACATATATAATGAAAAGGAAATTGAATGGGAAGAGTAAAACTTACATTTTTAATAGATTTTTAATATTTTTTACTAAATATATATTTTAAACTTTAAATAGTTTTCAAAGTTCAGTTAATAATTATTAAAATTTTGTTTTTATTCTACAAATAATAACAAAAATATATTTCATGATTCCTTAAACTGTCCTAAAAGGGATATTTTTCCCATCATCTAAATAATCACAGTTCTGTATTTATCATGATTTCGGAAATTAAGAAACTGTAAAATAGCAGATTCTCTCATTTGAGTATACAATTTAACTTCACGTAAAATATTTAATATTAATATACAAGTTCTTAACGTGATGTACGTTATAAAATTTTTTAAAATTATACACTTAATATTTCCTCTTCAGTATATTGTTATTAAATATCACAGATAAACATCACATGGCGTTTTCTTTTTTGTAATTAGATATGTCATTAATGTAGTTACGAGAATTTTAAATATGGCTTACAATGTATTCGGTTACTCATTTCATGCCTTAATTGCTGGGGGTTAAACTACAGGCAGCCTTTTATTAGTCAAAACAAAGAAAACATTTTCTAACAGAATTCAGTGAAGACATGTTTTATAATATTATGTTTATTTATGGCTTTACATTTCCTAATTTATTCATCATTTAAATATCACACATTACATGGAATTCTACATTTTATATTTTATTCAAATAAAACTCATTTTAAAATTACTAAACTATAAGATTCACTGTTTTGACTCTGTGCATGACATTTTTATATGCAGTCTTATAAATTCAAAATTAATTAAAAAATGGTTTTTTTTAAAAAATATTAAGTTAACAAAATAAAAATTGAATTAATTTATCATTTAATGTTAATTTTCAGCAACATATGCTTATACAACTTTGAGAAAATTAATAAATACAATTTGAATATAATCAATTTCTGAAATGATTTAAAGAAAATGCTTGCTTCAATTCCATATTTCTAAGAGCAACAAATTACAAAATTGCACATGGAAATCAAGTTATGTGAATAACAATTTAATGCTTTATAACATTACTTATGTCCTTCTAAATTCCTCAGATATGGAAAATTCTTTTAACGGAACCTCATATTAGATAAAAATGCTCAGGGAGAAAGTATTTACAACGAAAAATTTAATTAATTTCATTTAATTTCATTTAAATATAGTAATACTAAACAGCAACAATAAAGCAATTTCTCTAATATTATTATTAACATGTCAGGAGAAAATAAAATTGTGTAAATAAAGAAATATATATATGTCTATATATATATATATATATATATATATATATATATATATATATATATATATATATATATATATATATATATATATATATATATATATATATATATATATATATATATATATATATATATATACATGAATAAAACTTAATAAATAGATAAATAACAAGGAAATGAAATAGTTGAATGGTTAAATTAGTTACATTAACTATTCCACAGAAATTAAATCATTTTAGAATGTTGCGTTAAAATTTACATGCGTGAATTTTTTCAAAATTTTAGACAATTTTAAAATATTTGTATTAGATGGTTTTCAAATATTTTTTTCGGTGACATTTTTTTGCATCAATGAATATTATTCATGTGGAATATTATCTAACGCGGAAAACAAAGCATTTCTAATGTTCTATTTTGATTAAATATAGAGAATGATAATAGGGGTTATAATAATAAAAATAAATATCATATATATATATATATATATATATATATATATATATATATATATATATATATATATATATATATATATATATATATATATATATATATATATATATATATATATATATATATATATATATATTTTAGGTTAGTAATATTTATTAGAGAAAATTCTTGATATCATTTAATAAAGTAATAAATCATTTCCTATTAAACTTTTTGTTTGCTAATTTGTCATTGTTTTCTTAAGTATGAAATTAATTAAGTTCACTATTTCACGTTAGTAAAAAATTCTTCCATATCTGAATCGTAGGTATATAATGTATGTGTCTATTTGCCCTTTCATAATCTCTTAATTTTATGTGAAATTTTTGCGTGTGCTGTGTGTGTTTCTGATTCTTCAATTGTAAAATATGCTATATTATGTAAAATTGTAATGTTTAATCAATTCTAATATGATCATTAGTTATTTTAATTTAATTTCATTTTTTTTTAATTTGAGAAAATAAAAATATCTCCTTGTGCACCAAGGAATGCTACACTGGGCCCGAAGATACAACAAATATACTACATAAGAAATCCAAATAAAGCATGACAGGAAAATAATAATATTAAAAGAAGGCAGAGAGAAAAAGAGAGATATAAAAATAAAAAGGAGGAGTTAGATAACAGCATGGATAAATTTTTAAAAAAAATCAAAATTCTCTTTCTTTACTAGGTCTACCAAAATCGGGGGCCACCTGTTATTTAAGTCTTTACAAAGCTCGTTCCTTTCTTCTGAAACAGATGGTCATTCAAGAAGAATGTGAGAAGGGTTTTCACTCCCAGAGTTGCACATGCACAGCTCACTGTTTTTAATGTGGAAATGGTGAAGATAGCTATTGAATTTCCCTTGTCCAGTGAGGAATTGCGTAATTTTAAAGTCAGTGTAGAACCAGTAGTTCTTAATTCTGGTAAAAACTGAACTTTTTACTTATAATCATATGACATATAAATTTTTTGAATTTCTATAAATTTTACACATATCTTTATTTTAAAAAAAATGTATCCATGTTTGTGAATCAAAAGATGACTTTGTGATAAACCAGAAATGGCTGTTTTGCATTTCCTAAAACATGCAATGTTAAAAGGACTTTGTGATAAACCAGAAACAGCTGTTTCGCATCTATTAAAACACGAATAGTTAAAAGGATTTTGTGATTAACCAGGAACAGCTGTTTTGCATTCCTTAAAACATGAATAATTAAAAAGGATAATTTGTTGAATCATTTATAATATTTATCATCTTTCACAACGATAACTAAATTATTTTCTTTAATGTATAGATTAATCTGAAAATAAAAAGATCGCGTTCTTTCAGTATTACAGTCTGACTTTAAGTTGGGCAATTATTAACTTGATAATTTGATCACAGAAGTGTTCGGCATATGCATACAAGTATAAAAGATTCCTAATGCGTTTCTTCGATTTATTTTTGATATGAAAAATATCTCAAATTTAAAATAATTTTTTTATTTTTATGAAATTTATAAAAAGTTATATCTGTAATATGACTTTAAATTTTATTAAGAATTGAAGTTTTTATATTTTTTACACATTTTTTATAAAACAAAAACTGAAATAATCAATGAGACTTAATAAACAGTAGTATGCTCACACTTAAATCATATTTGCTTATTTATGGCAAATAATATTTTTGCTTGCTAGATCTGTTATTTTGCCTAAAATAAATGAACACTGAAAGATGGGAAATAGGCTTTATCACAAGTATGCATTTGATGCATATTTGTTATAAAACCTATTTTTCATCCTTCCATTTACACTATGCAATATTTTCTTAAAAATCATTGCTCAGATAAACTCAAAATGACAACAAAGAATTATTGTACATTGCTGTTTTGAAACAATTTAAATGTTTCTGAGGATTCATTTTCTATTATAATAACATATTCAACCATATTCATTGTGGTAAAGTTCAGTTAAACCTGATAAATAGGAAAGTGAAGTTATTTAATGACATGTTAGCAAAATAAATATTAAAAATCTATTAGAATACGGGAGACTTTAGTAAGAAAAGTGTTACATCTCTATGAAAGTAAATATTGATTTATCTTAATTCTCAAACTTATGTCTTACAATCTGTATTTCCAAAGTAAAATCCATGTTACTATTGGAAGAATGCTTGCAGTAGGAAATCCCGATTTCAATTTTAAACTCTATTGAACACCAAGAGAGAGATAGGATTTGCTTTTTTACTTTTAGCTGTTATGTAAGCCATAGAAATTACGTAAGGAACTTTTAAGATATTTGCAACTTGCATATGAATACAACCCCTATATACCTAAAAATCTTCGATAGATCCATAAGTTTTAATTCTCTTTAACTATTAAATTGTACGATATTGGTTTTTAAATATTTTAGAAATAAAAAAATGTGAATTTTCCTATTATTTATAAAATTAGGAACAATAATGCATTATATATAACATATTTAAAAATGAATTAATTTTTAAATCTGATAAAACCACAACATATTATGTACTATACAATTTCAATATATTTTAAAATCTTTATTTTTAGTAGACATTTCGAAATTCTATTTAAAGTATTTCATCAGAAAAACATACTACTAATAAGAATATTATGCTAATAACAACTACATTATGATACTTTATTTGAAAATATATTTATTAGAAACTTAGATATATTTAATTTAAGAATTACTAATTTTTAATGTTCATTAAAAATCACTACCGTAATGAATCCTAACTATTTCTACTAATCCTTAACTATTTTATAGACATAATCTTCAGAAATGTATCATGAAAAAATTAATTTATATTAAGTATTAAGGAATATGAAAATTTAAAAATATAAATTATCATATAAATTATAGGACAGTACCTTAGTTTAATGTTGATCTGTATATTAATTAAGAAAATATTCCAAATGCTTATAAAAATTAAAACATATTTTTAAATGCCACAATACTGTCCAACCAAAAAATTCTAATAGCGTATTTTCATTTAATTTTTTCTACATTTTTTTAATTTACTGAAATGTTAATTCTTTAAATATGGCTTACAAAATTTGTAATAAATTTTAATTTAAACAATGACTGTCCTATAAAAACTGAAAATATTTTCTATAGAAGTAATAATCTACCAAATTTTGAATAAAAATGAAAGAGACTTTTTTTTAAATTTTGGATAAAAAGAAAATGAATAAAATAAAAAGAAGGAATAAAAAGTTAATCACAATACTTTGTTTCTAAATAAAAATATTTTAAAAAATAGAAAAAAATGGAGACTACTATTGTATAGTTTCACGGCACATTAAAAAGTACTTAAGCATAACATTTGGGATTAAACTTACTACTATAAAAAATATGTAAATGATTTTAAGCAATTTTTAATTAAACAAAAGAATAGAAATAACGAATTGAATGCCTTTTTTGAGACTATTGTATATATATATATATATACATATATACATATACACACACACACACACATATATATATATATATATATATATATATATATATACATACATATATATATACATATATATATATATATATATATATATACACACACACACATATATATATATATATTTATATATTTATATATGTTTTTTGTCTTCATAAATATTGCAGAGATTTGAGATTTATATAAGTTAAAGTCATCTAGGGAATGCGAAAGATATTTCGGAATAGTGTTTCGCTGTTATACACAATATTGACATTGTATTAATACATATATAATTGCAGAAATATTAATATCATTTACATTATTACATTACAACTGTTTGAATTTATAATTCAAATCAGGTTGTCATAAGGCATATGGTACCGAATTTGGCAAAAAATATAATTATTTTCTCTGTAATAGTTTGATAAATCAATTTAGTAAATATTATCATTGTAGTAAACAAGGAGTATTTTATTAAGGAATAATTGTGTAAAACACATGCTTTTAGATGAGTACATGAGATAACATCTCATTTAAAAATTTTCTATCTATTATTTTTTACTTATTCTCTCTCTCTGTACAATATTATTAAATTGTTTCCCTAGTAATCTGAAATATGCTTGAGATAAAACTGAAGAATAAAATTCCTTTTAAGAATCTAAAAGTACTTTAAACTTAATTGACTTAACAGTAAAAATATTGATATTCTTATGTGCATATATATATATATATATATATATATATATATATATATATATATATATATATATATATATATATATATATATATATATATATATATATATATATATATATATATATATATATATATATATATATATATATATATATATATATATATATATATATATATATATATATATAATATTGTGGGAATTAATTCAGACAATATCAATTTTTTTCAAATGTTGTTTTATTGTTGTAAATTAATTTACATAAACAGTGTAACAATATTATGTACAATATTCCTCCATTAGCTTGAATAAGATCTTGTACGCAATTCAGCTTGTATTCCTTTCATTTAGAGCGTCTTTACGAAAACAATTTTTAATAAAATTCTCGATTATTGTTATCTTTGTAGAGCAATCGATTTTACCCACAAGACTCTTTACAATATTACACAAATTTTTAATGGGATTTGCATCAAGATAATAACCACAACAATCCAAAACTATTTATTTCTGTTATCGGAAAATTATTTTCTACCTTAGAAATTTAGCATGAAGAAGATCTTGTTGAAAGTTGAAAACACAACCGGCGAATGTTTGCAACATATCATTTTTAACAACAATTTCCTTTTCTTATTTTATAGTTTGTAGAAATCATGATCCCTTTTATAAAAACTAAACTGCTATGTCCTTCAGAAATAAAATAACCCCAAAATATTTATTTCTAGAGGTGTTTAATTCTTTGTATGAGGTGTTGTTCAAATGAGAGGTTCTTAATCATATTACCTAACAAACATTGGTTAAACACTTTGCTGAAAAAATGGCTTTTCGTAGCAGATTACAACTTTCTTCCTTTCCTTTAAAATCCAGGATACGTATTTCTTGAACCAATCTGAAAATATTCTCTTCATTTCAGGTGTTAATAACTTTTTTTTTATCTGGTGTTCCTGTAAAATTCTCTATCTTCAATAAGTCTTCATTGAACAGGTGATGAACCCATGCTCACACCAGTAACAAATAATTCTCTCGAAAGAGCTGTTCCTGTTTTTTTATGATGCATCTTACCACTTCGAACAAAAATTTGATCTGCCAGAAATGTGGGTTTAAGTCCACATTTATTCTTTCAATTGGAGACACTACCCTAAATTTATTTTGCTGATTGATAGTCCTGGAAACCCTGGATTTTCCAACTCCAACAGTGGTGGCAATGTCCCTCAGAATCATATAAGTTTGCTGATTAAGGATAACAATTATTTTTCTTTTCTTGTTAGGGATATCCATTTTGAAATACATGCCATTTAAACATTGTTCCATCATAGTAATAACTGGATGGTACTTTCGAAGTTTTCGAAAAGTTGTGATGAATGTCACAACAGATTTAGAGATGTTAATCTATAGTGTATGTTGAATAGCAAATACTTCCGTCTCAGAAAGGTTGAGATTAATATCGTTTTTAATCAATTCAATATTTGGATCACAATTTTTATGACTGTGTCATAAGCTAAGAAACTCACATGCTCGTTCCGTGTTACTGACCAATAATAGCTTTCTTTTCTTCCCAGAGGTACAAGGAGATTATCAGAGGACTCAGAAAATTGATTTTTTTATGTCGAGTATGTTTCCAAATTCAAACAACGTGCAATTTATACTAAGTTATCAGTATAGACAATTTTAAAGTTATGCTGTATGCGATTATCCTTATCAAAAATTATACTAATGATATGCTAGGCTTTTCATGCATAGCTAGAGTTATTTATGTCTAATTTCATTTTCAATTACTTAAAAATTTAAAAGTTTCTTATACTTTTGAGATACCTAACACTCTCAATGATTGAAACGTTTTAGACCATTCTAATTTATAAAAATTACATGTCAAGAAAAAAAAACACTCATTTATTAGTGTATCGAATTTTAAGGAAAAATAAAAATGCGGTATTATTTTTTATATCTTAAATATAAAAAATTTCTAATTATTGTTTGCAAGATACTTATTTACTTATATTTATTAATTAAAAATTTGATGACTAACATAGGATTTTTGTATTCTTGTACACACACACACTCTCTCTCTCACACACACACATATACATATATATTTGTGTGTGTGTGCTTGCGCGTGTGCGCCATGTGGCCATGTGTGTGTGTGTGTTTCGGTTAGAAGATATTTGTAGTTAAAATTTTGCATTAATTTTCCACATTTTATTAATAATTGATATATGTAAGCCTTCCATAGCAATATATTACAAATAATTTCTAATTTAAAAAGACATTGAGATTCAAAAATTTTTAATTGTATTAAAAAAAAAAAAACATCTATAATAGTTGAAATTGCAAAAAAAAAAAAAAAAAAAAAAAAAAAAAAAAAAAAAAAATTGCCTTTTTATAAATAAAAATGTTTTTTTACTCACAAATATGATAAAATATATTTAAATGGTGTATATATATATATATATATATATATATATATATATATATATATATATATATATATATATATATATATATATATATATATATATATATATATATATATATATATATCAGTAATTTTTTAATGTTATACAGTCAAAAAAAACTTTAAGGCCAGTAGACATTTTTGAAACATTTAAAATGAGGAATTAAAATATCATTTGATTGATAATTATTAAAGTTAAATAAAAGTAAAAAAAAGGAGAAATATTAATTTGCAAAAATTTTATTATTAGAAAATATTACAGAACATACAGATGGATATTTGAGCCTGAGTAAAAGCTTTAAGGCCAATATAAAGAAAGAGAAAAATTGCAAATTCTTAAAAGGTTGTGTAGGAGCCATTTCTTCGAATTACTTTAAATATTCTTGTTTTCATGGATGAAACGAGTTTTTGACAAAGAGTGGGGTTGGTTTTAAACCATTCATCCTCGATAATAGATTTCAGCTTTGTTGTTGATGTAAAGTGTCTCTCATTTGCATACACTCTTCCTGCTAAGTCACCTCAAACGTTCTGGACTGGGTTGAGGTCAGGTGATCAAGCTGGCCATTTCACAATTTCACCATTGTTGACTTGGAACCAATTTTTTGTGCTGTTACTCGAATGTATCGATGATATTTTCAATTTTCTCTAGCAAGACATTCAGCATTTGGCAAAAGCTGGCTTGTTAGGACATTTTGGTATCCTTGTGAATTCAATCGACCTGAATTGAATGAAATGGAGCCCACATAGTAAGCAAAACAGCTCCAAGTCATGACAGGCCTTCCAATTAGTTGGTGCTTAGTAAATATTTTTTTCATTTTTTATATCATGCCAGTAGAAATTCCAGCCATCTGGTCCACCCAAATTCCATTTTTGTTTACGTTAGATAAAATAATTTGTATCCATTGGTTATCCCAGGTCATAACTTTCTAGCCAAAGTTCAAACGCTCTATTTTCTGTCTCTGCAGTAACTAAGTCTTAATCAATTTTGCTGTACAAGTGTACCTATCAAACCTTATAATTGTTTTATAAATCGTTTTATGACAAACTTTTAAACTTGTCGTTTTCTGGTTGAGTTCTTTCCAGTAGATGCAAGTTCGCAAACTCTTCTTTCATCACCCGAAGACAAAGCTTTAGGTTTTCCCCCAGTATTCCTTTTAACATAATTGTCTTTCAATTTAAAAAAAAAATGTTGCTTACAGTCTTTGATCTTCCTATCTTTATCGCAATAGCATGACTACTCATTCATGTTGAAGACAAAGCTTCGATCTGTCCTCTTTCAAAATCAGTTAATTTCTTACTCACCCCTCTTCGCCATCTTCACAAAGATCACCAATACTTTGAGGAAACGTATGACAAACACAAATATTGCAGCTTTGTCACAAGCCAATAGTTGCAATGGTAATAACATGATTACATTATATTTATTTTTAAAATATGACTGGTGGCCTTAAAATTTTTACTTAGGCAGAAATACCAAATTTGCAAATAACCACATGTTTTTTATAATTATGTATCGACAAATTATGCTTATCGCATTTATTTCTTATCATTGAACTTCAATAATTAATATTATCAAAGTTCATTGATAAGAAATAAATGCTTATGAATAAAAATAAATAATTGATAAATATGATAAAAATGATAAAAAAATTGATAAGAAATAAATGCGTGTGAATAAAAATGAAATAAATATCATTTTACATTTTCACAAAAATTTTTACTGACCTTAAAGATTTCACTCAGGTTTTAATACTGAACCATTTATTTCTCGCTTTGAAATCAATTTACAAGTAAAAGTTCTATTATTTGTTTTAAAAACTATTAGCCTTTGTCAAAAACTTTTTTTATATATTTAATATATATTAAATATGAAATAAAAATTTTATGCATATTAATTCAATACAAGGTATAATACGTATATATTTTTATCATATTTGCATTATATTATACAAGAAATAAAATTAAGAAAAATGCAATATATTTAATTTAGATTAAAAACATAAAATAGATATATATAAAACGTATATGAACCTATATTTTTTGTATCCTGACCGATATAAATGTTTTATAATGATTGTAATTTATTTATTTATTTGTCAAAATGTCGTATAACTTTAAATTTGATAGAATTATTCATTTAGGAAAAAAAAATTCGATATATTTCCTTTGTATTTTTACTTTCCTTATAAACTGTTTATTTTTATTTAGTTTACTGTGCCTCTGACTTAAATAAGTACTTGATGTGATATATATAAAATATTTTATTAGTAATCTTTCTGGGATGCCGAGAAGTTTTCAATTTATTTTTGACATGAGGAGAGTATAATCTTAGAAGTTAATTGAATCTGCTAACTTTTTAGGAACTTCTATCATATGTTATTTTTGCTAAAGTTAATGATATGAAAATTCTATTTACATAGGTATTCTTTTTTATACATATATGTATATATAGGAAACTGTTTAAACGAAATTTCAATTCACTTTCAGTTTTATTGACGAATGTATGTACATAAAATTTATTCTTTTCTATATTAGAATATGTTATTTAATGAAAATTTAAGATTTTTTAATTAAGTTTCTAAAAATTATCTTTATAAGAGTAGATCAAACTAGGATAAATACATAATTTGAAAATGAACGCATTGTATTATAAGTAAATATATTCGCAATCAGTATCAATTGAAATATTCTTCTAAATTAAATTATGTTATTTAAAATTATGTTCATTAAAAATTATAAGCTGTAAATGTTTTAATTATTACTTTTTAATAAGATTAATAATTATTTTCAAAGCTATATTTTTGCCTTTATATAACTTTAAAACATACAAAAAAAATCATTATTCTATTTTCATCAGTTTTAATGAACAATAATTTATATAACTGCTGGATATTGATTAAATAATGGGAAGTAAATGCTGCGCTTTTGACTTTTATATACTTTGAGATTTAGGAGTTTTCTCCATTGTGATATATATATCAATCTATCAAAATTTTTTCCAGAAGCCATTGTGTCAAGGTTTAACAACAGTCTTTCGCTGTTAAGCACAGTCTAAAATATCAGCTGTAAAAAAAAAACGAAAAACAGTTCATTTTTATGTTCATTTTTATGTAATTTTCTTTTATTGTATATTTAAATCATAGTTTTGATTTGATTTGGTTTTAATATAATTTAGTGTTTCCTTTTATAGTTTTATTGATATTCTTACTTTTACTTTAATCTTAGTTTTGGTATGGAATTTTACTATTATTTTCTCAACTTAATAAGATTTTAGAAGGTTGTTAAAATCAGACCGTTTTCTTCATAATATTATGACAACGTTAAAATGAGCAATGAATATTATAAATATTTTATTAAAATATATTTATTTATACTGATAGAACTTGTATAATGATAAAATATATTAATTCATTGTGGATATTTTTTAGTTTGTTGGATATAATTTTATTATGAAATTTTGACGGTAAAATGTTTTAAATAGGTATTGACATTGCCTGTTGCGTTCATAATTGATAAATTACGATTATTTTGGGGAATTTGTGGATAGTTGGATTTTTTTTATTTACACTATTTGAATGTAAGAGATTTTTGATAAGCGCTAATATTTTCATTAGTGTTTATGATTGATAAATTATAGTTCTCTGTTGATTAAGATGGTGTACTCAAAATGTAATAGCCGTATATAAAACCAACAAAAGACTTCAAAATATTTACAGTTTAAATAAGAATATTATACACTCATAGATAAGAGATATATAGATTAATTACATAAAAATTAAAAAAAGATGAAGGAAGTCATGAATTTTTTTTCAATTTAAAGTTTTTTTTTTCAATTTTGAATACTTTTTATGATTAAATATTGCTTTACTCTACTTGGGTATGTAATGAATTTTATTCTTTACATTAAAGAAGTTATATATTATTGTACTAAAGTCAAATTTCATATAAGATATGTTTTCATTTGGTAACGAGAAGAGTATATGGAAAGGTTGAACTTGATAAAGTTATTCACATATGAAATGTTATTCGTCTAAAAATACTTCTTTAAATAATTCGAAATGTTGTTTTGCATTCACAAACAGTAGAAGAAAATGGTGCTTTTAATGAAAGATGGAAGAGCTTCAGACTCTCAAGTCTTCAAAATACATCTACTAAGAGACAAATTAATTTTCTTCGTTGCTTAATTTAGAATTTTTATCATTTTTAAAGTGTCCATTACTGTCGTAAATTGGACAACATTCCAATTTCATAAAAAAACTCTACTTTTTTTAACTTGAGACTATCTTTTCTAATTTTTTGTATTTTAATTTAATATACGAGTGTAAAAGACGAAAAATTCTAATTCTTAACTTGTTACCACTCTGAATCACCAATGCCGAGCTGGCAGCCGAATCGTTAGCGCTCTTGCCTTCAGTTCAACAGTTCGTGGGTTTGAATCTCACCTTGGACATGAATGTTTGTAGTTGTTTGGAATCCACTTTAAGCCGTATGTCCCGATCTAATTAGCCCTCGTGTTAAAAAAATCGTCGCTGAGCGATAAACAGACCAAACTGAACCACCAATGTAAATCTTGAGGTATTTTTCATGGTAAGATGATTAGTCTAACATTAAGATCCAGTAATAAACCACTTCAACATAAAAACATCTATTTTTCACAAATAATAAAATTGTAACGCATTTTATGCTTATGTATATTTTTTTCAAAAGTCATCTTTATTATATTTTTAACTTCTAAAATAATTATTAAAGTTTGAATTTTATTAAAATGTTTGCTCATACTACATAACCAAAATTTTTATAAATAAAACAAAATTTGTATTACATATTTATTTAAAAAGTATAAATTTTTTAAACTTACTGAGTAGCACACTGATTATAAAACAAATCAGTTTAAAAGTTCATTGTAAATAAAGAATGATCCCGATTTACAGATATGCTTTGCAATATGTATAATAAATTTTAAGCGAAGAAGTGTTATATGATTCTCCAAGGTAAATTACGTATGCACAATGTCAGTTTGCGTTTCAGTATTGCTTTCATTTTGATACAGATTTGTTGAAATATTTTACCTGTTGTTTGAAAAGAGTAAGAAAAAGTATTCGAAGTGCTTATGCATATTTAATCTCGCAGGTTCCATTTTGAAAACGATTGGTATCCAATTTCGATATCATCCGGGTTTTGCATTATTTATAAGTATATTTTGATTCACGTTTTTAGAGCGATGAATATAAGCAGATGCATTCTCTGGCCTCACAATTCTACATTTTTTTATGAGATACAAAAATTTTTCATAGTAAAGTCGTGAGTTTTGGACTTTCATTTTTCTTTTTAGTTTTATTTTTCTGCATTTTCGTTTAACCTTTTCTGCCCTTATATCATTATTTTTTTCATATTTACTAAGAAACATTTTTATACACATCAGCCAAACTTTCCGAAAAAGATTCGTTGGAAACGAAAAATTGAACTTTTTTCTCCTTTTTTTACATCAGGTACGATATGAAATATTTTGAAATGGAACTGAGTTCTTCCAAGCACATAGATGTATTCTAGAATATATTCCATAAAATTGTTTGAAAATAAATAGAAAATTATAAAATATGAACGGTCTTTTGTATTATTTCTTACATTTATTTGCAAGAAATTTAACTTTTGCATTTTTTCTTATATTTATTTGTAAGAAATTTTCTTTTTATATTATATTATTTGTCTTTTGAGTAAGCAGTGTTCACTTAAATATATGTGTGATATGTGTACTTTTATTGAAATACGTGTGTAATGTTTTTAAATGTAAGTATCCTAAGTATTTCATTGTTTATTGTTTCTCTATTATTGTATTTATTTACCAATAGTTTGCCTTTAAATTTACATCGTTGGTTTTCTTATCTTGATTTTGCTTTCTTCCTTATGAATTTATATGGTTTTGGTGTACAATGGCTTAATGTTGACTAACGTATTTGGCCATGCAAGAGAGTCATATTTTGTCTCTATGTGATCAACTCTCCTGATGAAGCAGCGTATATTGAATTTTTATAATAATTTTTTCAATTTGAATTGTTTACTATAGTTATTCAATTCAATTTTAATTTCATTTGTACTTTGATTTTGTACATTTAATTATCATTGATGCCCCGTGATTTTAAATACTACCTGATAAATTTATCGTATAAAAAATGCAATTGTAAAAGCTAAGAGGTGTGTAATCATTTAAATAGAAGTAATTCGAATTGAAATTTTGTTAAATATTTTATTAATAAAAATGTCAGTGTAAATTAGTTTTTATTTTATTTTTACATTAGTTAAATGCATTTACTTATAATATTATACGTGCTCATTAAATCTGTTGAATCGAAAGTTCTCTGGTCGGTCGTTGAGCAGTTACCATGGGTGCAATGGTCTGGAGAAAATTTCCTCCCATTTCAGATCAATGTCACAATTGAGGAAGTTGATCATCTGGTGGTGCAATCTGTTTGATGATTTAAAAAAAAAAGAGCAAAAACGTACTTTCACCTTCGTGGTGCTCTGATTAAAATGAAAGACGCTCCTTATTGACTTAAATTCGCCTTATCAAGGCATAGCGAGCTTGGCTTGTCCAAGTATCATAAGTAAAAACACAACCATTTATAACATATATTTAGTTATTAATCAATATTAACAATATTTTGTACGCAATTCTTCTTTTTAACATAAACAGAATGTAGGGTGTTTATATCTCATTTACAATCTTGAAGGTAATATGGTTAGGAATTATAGTTACACATTAAGGTATGGGAGAAAACATCACCTCACTATTAAAATAATACAAAGACCGAATACAGTATAGAACATTTTATTATTCCAACAATTTACGATGATTGACAAAAAAGTATCCCAGAAGGTATTCAAATTTGTCTTTTTGATATGGCTCCACGGACATTTATGTGGTATGGTCTTGTGTATCACTTTGAAGGTTATCTGGATCTTAAGAGCTATTAACTTTAGCAATGGAGAATAACTCATAACCAAGTAACTTTTAGAATTTACCGGTATGTCATTTACAACTCCGCATCATGGAAAAATTGTTCAGAGCTTTACATTTTATATTATAGCTATAATAATGATTTTTTCCAAGGTAACATTATTCCAAAGCCTTCAGTAATTTTTACATTTTATTTCTCTAATGAAAAAAATGTTTTCCATTTGTATTACATCCATATAATTTAGTTTACTAATCTCAAGCGAATTTGTTGAATTATTTTTTTTCAAGTAGGATATTTTAAGTCATCTTTTACAAACTTTAAAACTATGTATAACATGAAAGTATTTCATAGAAACTTTTGACTAGATTGATTTTCGTTATAACTTTCACTTATTAAATGAGCTTCAAAATATTGGTTTGTTCTTTATTTTTTAATTCAAGACTATGCATTTAAGCAAATATTAAAAACAATTCTCAAAATGGAAATTTTACTCTTGCTTAAAATGCTTTAAAAAGAAATCTAATGCACATTAATATCTATTGTTTTATAAATTAAAAATTTAAATTGAAATATTGAATTAATGTGTGAGTTTGATATTTTTTTACTTCATAAACTTATAATAGTCGGCTAAAACTAGTAGAAAGAAAATATATACAAAAAGTACAACTTCATGGACAAATAAAATGATTAGAGTGAGATCAAGGAGAAATTTAAAAAATGTTCTTGTGTAGATTAAACCTCTAATAAATTTTATTAATGTCTGGGTAATAATACTAACATACAATACAAGATAAATGATTCTGTTTAAAAATATGTAAAGAAATATGTTTGAAATATTATAGTAAATCATGAAGATAATGAATGCATATACCTTTAGTTCTTGGCATTCATTCTTTTTAGATTTCAAATAATAATGGTGCTTTGGAAAAGTTTAAACTATTAAGCACTTGAGAAAAATAAGAAATATGCAATTTTGAGCTCATGGAAAAGATGAAGATTTCTATGGATAAAAAAATTATTTCACACTTTTCAGATATAGATTTGTCATCAAAAGTGATCATTCAAGTCCAAAAGATCCTCAAGTTCAAACTTTTCAAAAGAAGATTTTCAGACTTATGAATGGTAAAGTATCCTATTAAAATAATATTATTGCTTTAAATTCTACTTTTTTTAGAAGAATACTGAAGAATAAGAGGGAAATATGTGAAGTAACATTAAAGAATGACCGACATCTAAATTAAATAAAAACTGAAAGTTAAATTTTTTTAAAATTAAAATGAATAGAAGTGGCATAAATATTAGAGGAAAATTAAATAAAGATTATGGGTTGATTTTGCTTAAATTATAGCAAGAAAATGTACATTTATGTTAATTATGTTTTTAGAACCTTACTTTTTGAATTTACAAATTTAAAATTAAAATTTTTATAGAGAACTAAGATGAGCAAAATGGCGTACCTTTTTGATGCGGAGAACCTTTAACACTGAATATGAGACCCCTTTTACTTCTCAAATCATAAAATCACTAATAAATTTTGAAATCAATTAAAAATCACACTTAGGATGTTAATAAATTCAACCTGTAAAATTTTATTTCGCAAGTAAAGAAACATATTACCCTTCCTTCTTTACAAAATTGTAAAATGTATAAAGGGACATATGAGTTTCATTCTTGTACCGTCTGTAAATATTTCTAACTAATGTTAGATTAATGAGTTTTTTCATAAACTTCTACGTTTGCTAACATTTTCATTGCATTTTATTCGAAACTCATGCAAAAAACAACAAAATAGCAAGTTAAAATGAATATGAATTACTTTAGACCTCAATATTTTAATAAAATTAAATTTATTTAAAAAAATTAAAAAAAAAACTATTGAAGCTCAATATCTTGTATTAAATAAATTATAGTTAGCTTTTATAAATAATTCTATTTTCTAATTTGATAGATTTAAACTTATTATGAAAATAAATTCAGTTGATTTTCACGTTAAAATAGTTTTCTATTCCATTCTCCATGTTGTGGTTTAATTTAGTTTGAATTTTTCAATCAATATAATTTTTCAAATAAATTACTCACTTGATAAAACGAATTTCACTTTATAAATTTGAATAAATTTTGAAGAGGTTTCGTTTTTGAATTTTGATCTAAATTCGTATTATAATAGTTTAATATAAATCTAGTAAACCAGAGAATTTTAACCCACTGTAAAATTTAGTGCCCTTGAATGAAGTGAAGAGTATTTATGCGAATGATGACTGATTGCACATATAGCCTTTTATTAAATAGTAATCTTATTCTTAGTATTTACCATCTGAATAAATATATTGAATAGTTAATGTATTATTTGTATGTATGTATACTTTAATTTTCTTGAAATGAATGAGATATAATTGAATGGTATGATTGTAGTGTTTCAAAATTTGTATATCACTATTTTCATTAAAGTATTTTATTTATATATTATAGCGGAAGAAAATTATAATTTGCATGAATGTCTCAAGTACCAGATTCTTAACCAATAAACCATACATTTAGGAAAATTTAAAAAAAACAACTCTTATTTGGATTATATTATTCAAATATAAGATATTTGAAATATAATCGAGCATAAGATAACATATAGACATTGTACTTTTATTTAATTTTTAAAGAATATCATTTCTAATATATATAATATAGTTGATGCCCTGGCAAGTTGATTCAATTCACTTTTTGCAAAGATATGTTAAAGCGAATAGAGATAACAAATTAAAATGTATTTCTTAGTAACATCAAACATTAAATCCAAAAAATATCGATGGTTAATTTCTTTTTATCAGTTATTGAAGTGATTTTTTAAACATTATTTTAAATAAAATTTTTTTATGCATATTAGATTGTTTAGATGATTCTCAAATTTGCATTTTATATAACATATAATGTACATTAATGTGTGCGTTATAGTTTTCATTAACCTTATCACTCCAGACTTCAACACCATATTTTACACCCTTTCAAATTGTGTTAGCTGATTTAAGTTTTAAATCAGATATAAAAAAAATGTGAAACTGAATAGCACTGCATATATTCATATTTTTTAATATTTAAAATATTTACTAGAATAAAATCACATAATGATTTAATAATTAAATATATTCAGAATAAAGCCTTTTAATTAGATGTGAGTTTCATAAGCAATTTTATTTGGAAGTTTTATTAAGGAAAAAGATATAATTTTCATAATAAATTAGTGTTTGAAATAAATGATATGAATTATACAGTCAAGTAAACAATTATATGTAAGTTGATAGATTTTATGAATTTAATGTGAAATAAATTATTGTAAATATTATTTGCATAAAGTTATTTTAAATCAAACTTTATATTAATACCTTTGTAATGTTAATTTTTATTGTATATTAAATGTTAAACTCGAGATAGATTCTGTATATTATTATTCTATACATTATTACTTTTTATATTTAGCTGAAAAATTAATTTCTTTATAAAAATCTGTTTTAGAGAGAATTTTGATTTAAAATTTAAATAATTCATAAGCGTTTTTCACCAAAAAAGCTATGCCATGAATTTCAACAAAATACTGCCTTGTTACTTCTGATAAATTTTTTTAATTGGTTAAAAAATATTAAGTCTTAAATTGCAGTAAGAAATTTCATAGAAGTTCTTACTACTACATAAATTAAAATGATTTATAATTTTTGTATAAAATGTAGGATATTCAAATCTTATTATTTTACTTAAAGCGGAAAAAAAATACAAGGCTTTACATTCATAATTCATATAATTACTCTTTAAAAACATCGGTAACATTTAAAAATCAATACTTTTCTCATTATCGTTTAAATTTTGAAACGCATAGAAACAATTGAAGTAATTTAATCAGATTCCTTATTTTTAAAGTAAAAATACTATTTAAAGCTGATTTTATGTTCAAATGCTTGAAAGTTAATTATTTTGCTAGAGATCTATTCACTACGATAGAATTAAATTTCTAGGTTATTGCATAAATTAGACGATTAAAAATAAGAGAATTTACCAATTTCGTACGAAGTATTATTCATGAAAAGTAATTTAATAATCCAAGAAAATTTTATTTTTATTTATAAATTGTTTATAATTTATAAATGTCTTGTTTTATTTTATAAACTTGGTACCTCAGAACATGGTTGTCATTTCAGGAATTTTATTACAAATCGAATACTTAAGTCTTAGAAGATAGTAGTAAGTCCATGAATCATTGATTTTATATTCATTCTTTGATATTTAAAATATACATAAATGTGGTAGTAATTTTAGTGTTAGCGTTTTACAAATTAAACAGTAAATAATATTAAAAAAATATACATATTTAAACTATCTGCATATAACTAAATTTTCTTTGGAATTATGATTCGTTAATAACAAGAAATATGCGAAGAAAAACTCTTCCTTCTCTGATAATTCTTTTATTAATATTGAATATGTATATATAACATACACGCTCCATATATATAATATAAAATTCCTTTACAATGGAACATTTAATTATCAAAATCCGAAGTTTACTTTATAGCTATGTGGATATCTCTACAAATGTATTCATAAGAAGAGAAATTAATGAGAGATTTTGCTTTTCAAAGTATTGTTCCCAAAACTGATCCAATTATATAATTCCCAGAACTGAACACCCCCAGCTGATCAAATAATACATTCAATATATTGATATACTGTAAGGTAATTTGAGAGAGTCTAATGGCTAACAACCAAAGAAATGCAGGTGAGGGTTTAAGTATCACCACAAATCATTATTCCTATTTGTCCGTCTGTATGGCATGTGAAAGTTAAGTTGGCATCACATATCTCTCCAAAGTCTTCCTCAAAAAGTATTTTTGATACATTTGGATTCAATATATTTTATAAAATAATTCTACTACAATGGGTGCGATTTCAAATCAAATGTGTTCATCATCCTTGTGCAATAGGTATATTGCTAAGAATCTTTTCTATGCACTTTTTATTTCTGATTATTGGGATCATTCAAACCCCAGTACCTCATAGAGAGAGATCTAGAGAGAGAGAGAGAGGCTCAATAATAAGGATGAATATAAAACTTTTCTCCTCGTTTTAACTTTAAATGATACTGCCATAATATAACACCTTATGTTTTATTTATAATTATTTTATTTATAGCATATAGTTTGAATTGAAATAGTTGATGGCCAAAATCATTTAAATTCAGGAACTTCTAAATTTGGAAATATTGATGTGCTTTCAAGGAGACATCAAGTATGTAGTATTTAGATCATGTAATAAAGATTTTTATCTAAAGCAATCTATAAATCTACAAATAAAAGAAATATGTTGTTTAAAATGTAAATAAGTGAATACCTGATGGAATTTCACAATAAAATGTTGTATATAAAAGGGTTTGAAAAATCTGTCACATGCAATGAATATGTCGCTGATCTCACAGGGATAGTTGAACTTTTTAATTCAACAAGAACAAAACTTCAAAAAAAGATTCCTTGTTTTAGTAAAAAAAAATCTTAAAAATTCACCATTTTTTTGGATTAAAAGAAAGCCATGGAATAATTTGGAGTAAATGTATCTCTAGTTATTTGGTTTTAAAGAATGCATGTAAATCATGTTTGTCAAAAATATATAATTGCAGCATATGCAAATTAATTCTAATTTCTATGGATTATCGATATTCCGTTGGCAACTGTGCGCATTATTTTAGGAAAATTATGATGTATTCTTATACGATATTTTCTGCATGTTTTGATTTTGCTAGCTTTTGAGCCAAATGGAATATCACTGCCTATCACACGCTTATGGACAGACAAAATTCGCTGTCATTTAGAGTGATTGATATAAATGCAAATCTGTTACGCAAGGAATTATCCAATATTTATGTTATACATTATAGACCACTTCATTCTCCAAACATCATAATTTTGAATGGATTTATATCAAACTATGTTTTTTAGTCATTTTAATTTGATAAATATAATGAGAATTCATTAGTTCTTCGATCACAAGGGAGAAAATGATGTTATTCCAGCATTAAATGATTCTTTGTCCATCATTGTATTAATATAAAATCCATGTATAAGATGTTTCTACTTTTTGATGCAAAATAAATTTCAAATTGAGCAAGTTCTCTTGGGTACTTTAAGGATTCCTTGAAGTTTTGTCTGTTTCCAAACTCAAAGATGAAGTTTATCAAGGATCTTTCACTGGTGACATGAACTTTGAAACCGTCATCGTCTATTAGAACTCTCTTTTCCTTTGCTGATTTTGTGTATGATGGTTGATAATTCAATGATAAGATTAAAGTATATTTTATTGACTAAAAAAGTATGCATATTGTAGCGTACACAGTTTGGCTAGGCTTAATTATAGGTAGTCAAGGAATCAAGCTCACGTAATTTAATATTCTTGACTAAATATTTATTTAAAAACTTGCAGGATGACTTACAACGAACTTTTAGAAATTGTAGGCTCCAGGAAAACGGATGAATTCCTCAAATTCTGCAACGTTTCGCTGCACTTTCAGTTGGAGGAAACTAATCGAAGGTACCAGAAACAGACTCCTAAATTCCGCATTCGGGAAACAGTCTCCGAAATTCACTCTATAATGTCGATGAACCTCTTCGGAGAGTTTTGGATTCTCGGGATATTCAGGCTCGAGACCTGAAGTCAATCTCTGAGACAAGTAGCTATAGGATACTCACTCATTTCTTTCAGCCGCTTAGACTTTTTCGCTCAGCAGCTCTCTCTGGAGCAGAGTCCAGGAAACCACACTTAGGTCAAAGATCTTCCAGTCCTCACAAGGGCCTGCTATTTATATCCAAGCTTTTCTCCAACATCTGGAACTCCAGTAACCTCTAGATCTTTCTTCTGATATCATTGTTCAGCTCATATTTCTGGTCACTCTACCGATTCAAATCAGAAAGGGAAAATAAACAATTAATTCTTTGTTTGAACCTGACCCCTCGCCAGGGGATTTAAATTTATTTTAAGGAATTATATTTGTCATGAAGGACTTAATGGCCATTCACGAATATAGACAAATGAATTGATTTACAGATTTTGTTCGTATGTAAAAGCAAATTCTACATTTTTTATATTTTCTAATTTAAAAAATGAATAATAAAGTAATATATACGATATTCAGATTTAGATATTATCAAATTTATAAATAAAATAGTGTATACATACATTTTTTTTTACATATTTCAGACAAATTGCTCTAAAAATTTCATCCGTAGTACTCTTGTATTGCTATTAATAGCAATACAAGAGTACTACAAGAGTATTTCTTAAGAAACAATATCTTAAGAGTTTGCTTAACCCCAGTAATTTAGATATTAAGACTCACGGAGAGAACAGGTGGAGCGTCTATGAGAACCGGTCTGGTTCTTTGTTACATGGGACTACGAACACTATTTTTCACAACTTAAAATATATTTTACGTTAAAGAATAAATTTAACATATGAGTTGAAAATTAATATTAAAAAAATTCAAATAATTTATTAAAACTTGAAAACAGAAACAGTATTTTAATTATAAATGTTTTATCGTATTTTGAAAACATATTGAAGTAAGTTTGTCTTTTTTACTTAGAGATTTAGGATATATTTTTCCTTCAGTTAATTGCTTTTGGTGGATCATTTGTCTCACTGTAGGCATACTAATCCCAACTGAATGTTTTATAAAATTTGAATTAAGTGATTAAGCTTGTTTTAGCTCTATAAGTAGCCCCTGTGCCAGTGTAGAAAATTTTGAAAGAATATTTTTTCCCAGAATTTCTACCATTATAAGAACAATGAACAATCTACAAAGAAGAATTGCGTTAGATAAATCTTTCTTACTTACATAATTAATTTCTTAATTTTTCCTCTTCATTTCTTGATTTTTCACTTATTGTTAGATCGTTAAATATAGCTCCAAGTAACTTCCTTCCCTCCTTGAAATATATTACTTAATTTTACTAAAAAAAATTAATTTTGTTAAAATATGAAATGAGCATTCTGACCAAATCTAAAGTAACACCATATTTATCAACAGAAGGGATATTTAGAAACGAAAAATTTACAGCCATTTGAAAATATCTGATCATAAATATATCTGCTAAAGATATAACTGCTTTCGAAAAAAAATGTTTCTTCTATGCTGTATTTCAAAATGACTGAGTTTGTAAGACCCACCACCCATGTATAGAACATCAGATAGAAAGATAAAATATTGATAGAAAAAAGCCAAAATATATCACATACTGATCATTGTAAATTTCATTCAGGAGTATTAGTCAACGGCATAAAATAATCATTTAAACGTATCATTTGTGTAACGTACAATCTGTGGAACATATAAATGATAAAAGTTTTATCTTACTTTATTAAAGAAGTACAATTTGGGAGTTTTTTAAAAGAAGAACAGTATTGCTTTAAATTATATACTTAAATATTATTTTGTCTATACATTGCAAATTAAAATAATCATTACATAGACATAATTATATCTATTAAATTATAAATCTCACTGAAAGTTTAAATTTATGTAGCTATTATGTTGAGTTTTAATGATAAGTTTTATTTCGATTATATTTGTTTTCTGTTAATGTTTACGCTCATGTTTAACGAATAATGCTACAAATTTTTGTTACTTATATGTAAGTAATCATTTTAATAAGCGATATGATTATTATTTTTTCATAGAAATCTCATGTAGATATTTTTAAAGATTAAATTGCTTCCACACCCTGTACACATCTTAATTTGTCACTAATTTACTTTAGTAAAAGTGCAGAGCTAATTTAAGAAATAATTAAAATTTAATTTCATTTTTCAGTTATATATATGAATTATTTATTTTCATTTGTGCGTATCTATTATTATGTACCAATTTCAAATTAGTTAATGTCATCAATTTTATATATATATATATATATATATATATATATATATATATATATATATATATATATATATATATATATATATATATATATATATATATATGTATGTATGTGTATGTATATGTATTATTTTAATCATGCATAGTTAGAAAAAAGAACAAAAATATTTTGTGTTTAAATTTTTGATAAATTGCAGAAAAATTCGTCGAATCATTTTTAATTAATATATTACATAGATAATGTTTAAATTCAAACTTATCATAGAGAAAGTATATAATTTTTACATGAATTAATGAAATTGTTAATTAATTTTTAATCCTTATGTCCATATAAATTATTAAATAGCAAAAGATTGTGATGTGAAGAATTATTTGTAAAATTTGTTACAATATCATTTTGACTTAATATAAGGATATTTATTTACTGCAAAAAAATATTCTCTATTTAATAATGTATTTTTGTTCGTTCGAAAAATTTCACAAAAAAACTTTATTTACAGACTCGTTATTGAATTGATATTTGACGCTATAAAAATTTTTCACTTGTTTGCACTGTGAGATATCTGGCATTTCTCAGATTACTCGTAGCAAGGGAGGAATATTATCTTGGAAGTTAATTAAATTTACTATTTTTTAGACATCACTGGTTTGTTGTTTTCTTTCAATTAATGACTGTAAAATTCTTTTTACATAAGTTATTTTTAAACCTTTTAACACTAGAAACTTATAAAACAAGAAAAAAATTTTTTTTAACATTTGAAATAAAATATTTTCAAGAAAAAAATCAATTTTTACATGATTAAAATGACTGAAAATGTTCGCAAAATAAATCATTATTTAATAATTTAAACCATGCTATACTTCTCTAATCAGAGACGAGAAATTAATCTTTTTGTATGAAATAGTTATTAATTCGACAGCATTGTATAAAATTAAAATTATAAAATTACTTGTTTTGGAAATACTTAAATTTGGTCTTTGAAGTAGAAAATTATGCATAGATAATAGAAAGATAGATGGTTATAATAATTAGATGATTTGTAACCGTGAATGCCTTATTCTTGGAACATGGATTATATAATATAATAGTGTTGAAGACCATTTTGTTTTTTAAGATAATTTCAAATCTAATTCATTGCAGGTGAAGGGAAAAGGAGTTTTCAAAATCTTCATTTTCAGACTGTGGAATCAGTGTCTGGAAACTGAGAATACTAATCAAAGGTAGAGAAAAGGTCACACATCTGCAAAAACTTAAAATAATTGTTGATATTTAAAACTAATAGCCAAAACAGAAACATCACTATGAATGCCATTTTACAGTAACAACACCTTTGGTTGAACACGGTAGCCTAGTTGGCTATTGCATAGCAGTCTTTATCGTTATTTAGGGGTTAAAATCACATATTAACTGATTATCCGTAGTAAGTTTGTTAAATGTAACGAGAGATTTATTATACATTTTCAAGTGAAAAAAAATGTCTTTAGGAATGGCAATTGTAGTACTGAAAGATATTCTGCTTGGTACCTGCTTATTTTTTTTCAATGGCAGATTGTAGACAGTTACAACTGCAACAGAGTCTATTAATCTATTGTTCCCTGATACTCAAAGAACTGGCCAGAAACAGCGACCTCTTAGCCGCCAAGGCGTTGCCCCGTGTGCACCACAGGGGGTGGGCCACCAAGACATCCTCACACATGCCATAGGGACACGTTTATAGGGT
This sequence comes from Latrodectus elegans, assembly GCA_030067965.1. Classification (NCBI taxonomy): domain Eukaryota; kingdom Metazoa; phylum Arthropoda; class Arachnida; order Araneae; family Theridiidae; genus Latrodectus; species Latrodectus elegans. The sequence continues at coordinate 44,861,576 of CM057821.1, forward strand.
AGGCACTATTCATACCTCATTCACACACAAGGAAAGGACAAAGACGGGATAGAGAGAGAGAAAGTACATCCATGCCTGAATCGGGATTCGAACCCAGGACCTTCCTATCCGTAGTCAGGCATGCTGACCACTAGACAAGTTGGCCGGCTGGTAGATATAACCTGCTTATAAATCATGGAGTTTCTCACGTTTATTCTATGGTTTCAACTTAGCTAGTAGGTACCAAAGATAGATTAAGTGGAAGGAAATATGCTGGTAGTGGAGTATCTTCGGAGGGCTTGTTGTTCCTTAATTTTAGAAGAAACTGTACTATTAATTATATTTTACAGAAACAATATCTTTAAATGACCACTGTAGTCTGGTTGGCTATTGCTAAGTTTTTATTATCAGAAGTTATAGGAGCTTAATTCACATCTTAACTGATTATTTGTTGCAAGTTTATTAAGTAAGTTGAAATATTTTTTAGGTGAAATAATGGGAACGGCAGATTTAGTATTGAATGATCTTTTGCTTCATCCATGCTTCTAAATTATGAAAGCTGTCACCTTTCTTCTGTGGTCTTAACCTAGCTCGTAGGTACCAAAAATAGATTAGGTAGAAGGAGGTATGCTGGTCGTAAAGTATCTTCGGGAACTTGTAGTTCATGAATATTTTTTTAAACCATTTGAAAATCAATACTCCATATAGGTCATAAGTTGACGGACTAAAAATCTGCGTTGCGTTGAAATTTTATTATTGTGTTGGTCACAGAATATAAGAGTTCATCAGAAAGCGATGGCACCAGTGGAACACACCCTGTTTACAAATAAATTTAATTTAAGCCATTAATTTGACAAAACGATTAATTCTCACCTGGTGAAAATTTGATACTTGAAATGATCCAATATTTTTGAACCATTGTAATATTTTCTACAGAATAATAATCTATCTAAAAATTCTTATTTATGATTTGTCAAACCTGTATTTTTAAGAAATTCAAAACATTGTGAAGGTAAGATACTATAATCTGTCGTAGTTATTTTCATGGCAATGATTATAGTTATATTTTGATGGGTGATAAAGCCACGATAAGTCAGAATTATTACAAAGGAAATTTTTTTCACAAAGTAATTTATAATTTTTTTTATAAATTAATTTTTCAAATTGATTAGTTTGTATATTTTCTTGGTAAGATTCTTATTAAAGATATTTATTATATTTTTGATAGAATCGGGCGTAAAAATTGTGTTCACAAATGAAACTCAATATAAACATTCACAAAGACACCGCTTCTACAAAAACAAATTAAAAATTCAGTATAAATTTTTTCTTTTTTGATAATGAATAATAAATATTTTAGCGAAGTTAGATTTTGAACATCCACAATTTTTTCAAAATCTTTTATTATAAGGCATGAAAATTTGTTTTATTTTTTTATTTTAAATTTTGAAATACTTGTTTCTTAATAACTTAGAAAATATATTCTAAATGAAAAATCAAACAAATACCTCATTAAATTAACACGTGAAATTATTAATAAAATGACCCAATGACCGTTAAAAAATCTATCTTCATTCTGCTTATCTATCTTCATTCATATCTATATAATATATTTTTTAAATAAGAAGTTACTTATTAATTCTGCACATGCAAAATATCACTTTGTTCTGTATTTCTCCACAAATTTAATGCAGTTTTTGTAAAATAGCCTACTTGTTGTTTCAAAAAAGTAAAAATATATTTGAAATGCTAATGCATATTTAATCTCAAATACTCTATTTGAAAGAGATTGCTATCCAATTTCGATATCATTCGTCTATGCATTATTTATAAGTATATTTCGGTTCGCTTTTTTACAGCAGAGAAAATAAGTAGTAACATTCTCTAGCCCCTCAATTCTTCTGAATCTATCATTTTTATAGGATACAAAAGCATTCCATGGTAGAATTGGGAGTTTTGGACATTCATTTTTTGTCTTTCTGTTTTTCGTTTAACCTTTCTAGCTCTCAAGTTATTATATTTTTACATTTACCATGAAACATTTTATATCCATCGTCTAAGCTTTCAGAAAAGATTGTTTTTGGTTGAAAAATTGAACTTTTTTTATGTTTCTGCATAGAACACGTTGTAGAATATAAAAAAGAGCTGAATAATTCTAGGTGTAATTTTGTTCTTAAACACATTTTATAAAACCTTTTTGAGATTAAATTAAAGATAAAAGAGCATTTACTTGCTTTTCATTAAGCATTTCGTGAAATGCTTTTCATTGGTGGTGAGGAAAGTTTGTTATAATTTTTCTGAACACTTATGTTTATTTATACATGCATTATTCTTTTTAACAATATTACAGGTTTTACATACCTGTCAAGTCAAATTCATCATTTGATAACAATTTAACGTGTATTAAACTGTCAAGAAAATGATTTAAATTATGCCAATTGTATCACTGTTTCATTATATTTATCACTTTGATCCAAATAGAAAAAAAATCACTACAGTATTTAGATGGCTTATTTTAAGGAATTTTTAGAAATTGGTAAAATCATGCATAGAAAAGTAAGATAATTTAATAATAAAAATTAACATTATTATGATAATCAGTTTAGTTTTAAGAACTATTCAGTACTTTATAGTAATAATTTTATTTTAATTACATTTGGAAAAATGCAGAAAGTTCATTTTATTTTAATTGATACACAAACTGATTACATTTTCATAATAAGTTAATTAACCAATTATTTTGAATTCAATGATGGCCAATTTATTAAGAAAACTTAGGTATCGAAAAAATGTTTTGAAGCAATTTGGTAGCATATCAGCAAAATATTTTTAACATAAGTATAAAAATTATATAATTTTTAGTAAAGTATGCACATTTTGAAGATACTCATTATATCTTCGATTACTGGTGTAAGTTTTTTTTTTATATATAATTTTGATTTTTAGTAAGTTAGATATGACGTGCCAATAAATAATAAGAAACTTATTAATTAAATCTTTCCTTACTACCTCTGTATTGCTTTCAATTTTATAGCTTTACAACACAGATATAATCATAAATATGAATATTGCCTAACACTGGGTAGAAAATTTCTGTATGATGAAGGTTATGAAGACAACAAAATTTTGTCATTTAACTTTGTTCCAAAACCCACTGATATATCAATCATTTCCGATAGATTTACATCATAATCACCAATATTTCAGTTCAAGTTCTGTATGCTCGAGTTATTTAGAATTTCGTAAAACAATAAAAATAAACTTTTGGCTAAACAAAAATTACTATTAATTACCTATTTTTAAGACACTCATTTATCTGTTATTCGCTTATAAAAAATTAAAGATTACATTTCCATGTTTCTTATGATTACTTTCCATTTTTTCACTGCCTTAAAGTCCTTCAGTCTTGATCTATTTCTCTTCAAACAATATTCAAGTATCTTGAACCCTTCTACTTGGCATTTTATAACTTAATTTTATTTTTAAAGCACAAACTCATATACCTTAGATATCAGATTCCGTAACCAAAAGTGTTGCAGGGGTTCACTACTTAACAAAACTAAGCAATCTGCAATTCTTGACACATAACTCATAGCATTGAATTATAAACACAATATTATATTCTATACATGTTTAATTTTTTTAAACGATCATATTGTTTCCTTGATAAAATTATGATGTTTTACATTTATACCTTTTTTAGTCTATATTGAAACATGTGAAATATATTGAAATTCCATTATATTTCAGCTTAAGCAATCATAGAAAATATTTTGGAAAGAAATTAACATAAATTTTAAGTTTAAAACTTTATTAAAGTTAATACGCATTAATCACTTTTAAAAAGGGTTATTTATTAGTTTGTTAAATGTTAATTATTTATAAAGAGTCATGAATATTTATTACTTATCTGTTTTCTAAGTATTAAGGGAAATTTGTCAATCACATCACATATCTTTTTACTGTTGCTATAAAGTTAAAACAGTATAAAAAACAAAACAAATAGATTTATAATACATAATATAATAGTTACCAATATTTGTATCAATATTGTATATATGTAGTGTAATTTAAAGCTTTTTTTTATATTTAATAAATTAAGAATGAAAAATATTTGGAAACATTTGTTTTTTTTTTTCTCTTAAAAACTTAACTTCTTAAAACTTTTTAAAATTTTCTACTGTTTATGTTTGGAAAGAGGAAAAATTCACAATATATAATTGGAATCTTAATTAAACAGTGTACAATAAACATCCGTTTAATATTATAATAAGAAAATCAATATATATGCGGAATCAAAATCTAACAAACTGTTATATTTTTTTTAAAAAGCTTTTATTTTCAATATTTTGAATTTAAATTGCTTTATAAGAATTTTGCTTTTTACGTTACTAAAACACATATGTTATGGGCTTATATTTATAAATTTCAAAAATAAGATAATACAATGATTTTTAGAAAACAGCTTAAAGTTTAATTTTATGTAAATAAATATTTTTCAGTATTTGAAATACGAGCATTTGTAAAAATCTAACTTTTTAAATTCCTTACAGCGAACAAAAATGCATCGAATAACTCATTTCTAAGAAATAAAATAAACTCAGTATATGTCTCTAACCTCCGGAAATATAGCTTGTTAATATATGATTAATATTTATTTGCAAACATTGTTGTTTTCAAGCAAATACATACACCATTAGAAATTATTATTTTGTAGTTTTTTCTTTATTCTTGGTAAAACGATTATATTATTCATAATCTTTTTAAATATTATTATTTATCGCAGTTAATATGCTGTTTATCATTAAACAAGCACAAATCGAATTGCTATCGTACCGTGACCTTTTTAAACTTCATTCATAAGAAAGATAAAAATAAGTCGAACAAAAGTACTCAAAATGTTTTAGATTGAAAATTATGGTCATTCCATCACTTCCTAACATTAAGAACAATAATTAGAGCAATTAACTTATTTCCTTCGATTATTCAACAATTCACTTTTCAGAAAACTTAAGAAGAAAAAAACATTTAGAACCCTGACAAATGAATTTTTCAACAAGAACTCCAGATTAAGTTTAATAATTAGTTCCGTGACGAATTAGTTGGTATCAACAAAGTCAGTAGATGGCGCTGGTGAAGTATAGGGAGCATGAAACAAAAATGGTCACGCATCGCGTGGGGATTTTGTCTCATGTGACACTTCAATGTTAAGCAGAGAGCGTGCCACTTTTCGGAAAATGCGGTTTCCGTAAAATTCTAGAAGGCATTTGGATTGTGTCAGAATTGTTGGCTGCACGCTTCGAACTGTCAAGTTTCTTTAGAGGATTGTTCTGTCATTTGGAAAATATTACAATAATTCGGTTATTTTACATTTTAAGCTTAAAATTTGCTTGTAGCTTCGACTAGAGTACTTAAAGTATTCTCATTAGAATGATAATTACATTTAGAAAAGATTAATTAACTGTTAGAATGAAAATATCTCATTACATTTGTAAGAAAATGCAATTTACTAATGTAAATATTTCAGAAACAAAAGAATATTTTGTTAAAATTATGACAATAGAAGTTTATTAGTGAATAATACATATACACATTGTCAATTTTATTTCATTATACTCTTTGATTTCATGGCTGCTTTCTGACTAATTTTTATAACCGTAATTAATTCTAATTTTATAATAATTTGAAGCAGCTAATTAAGATTTCGAAACAAATAAATTTGAATAAACATAACAAATATTTTATTATGTAAATTTAATTTCAAGGTAACCAGTTAAATCTTATCGTATTAACTGTAAAAATAAATTTTATAATAGAATGAGGTGACCCCATGTAGATTTTTTCTTTCAAATATGAACGATATAAATAATTTATGATATAAATATTTGATACAGACGTAACTTTATTTCAATTTTCAACACTGCTGTACTTAAATGAGCGAGCACATCTTATTTTATTAATTAGAATTGTCTTTTAAATGTGTTTAGTTGTGGAAGTAAAATAATCAATATATGAAGCAAATCATTCATTGTAAGCTTCATAATTCAGAAGGCATAAAGCTTTATCATTAAATGTAACATATTTTTATTTATTTTTATAATTTATCATCCATTTTTACAGCAATCTAATATCCATTTATTTTAAATTAGGTGTTTAGTTATTATAATTTGAGTTATGTTAATTTTATTACACTCCCTAATAATATTTGTAAGTGATACTACTAATTATATATAATAATATTTAATAAAAAATATTATTGATTCTTATATAAACCAATAATTATATAAAATTATCAATGCGCAAATGTTACTAAAATTTATATAATATCTTCGTACTAAATACATTATTAATTTTATTATCAATAAGTTGAGACAAATAGTTCGATGTATGTTATTTAAATTACAATATATCTCCACTTGCGTTAATAACTCTAGTATATTGTTACAAAGTGAAAACGAAATGTACATATATATTTCATTATATTTATATTACTTTAAATATTAGATGTATCAATCAAAAAATGAGCTAAATTGTTTTAGGTTTAAGGAACATTTAAAGAGAGCGAAATTCAAATTTAAAGTTAGCAACTCTAAAACTATGCATATTAGGAAAAATTCAATGAAAAGTAATTAATCTCTGCCTCCATTTCCATTTAAGTATCACATCAGTGGAGATATCTGTGAAGTAGTTTTGATAAATCAGGATTTTTTTTTTAAATTACAAATGACTTAAAATTAACTTTTTTTTAGCAAATCTAAAGAGCGATGTAAATCTTGTCTTTTCTACTAGTTTTTTTGGTCTAATCGGCATAACTTTCATTGATAATTTCAAAATACTGGCTGCTAAAAATATTTGAATTAAAATATGTCTTCCTTTTTCATTTTTAATTGCATGGTATGAGCAGTTTCATTGAAAAAAAATCACAAAATACAACAAAAAAAAAACTTAATCCAATCTTCCTACATTTCAATATTTTGTAGGATCACTTCTGACTTCATCAGTTTTTCGTGTATACTTTAGTTAATGATTTACATTATTATTTGAAATACAAGCTGTAATAATTTTTAATAGACAAAATTAATACTATAGTGACATATAAATCAAATCTCAATACTAAAAGCAAGAGACTATACATTTCGCAATGGTAAGCGTCAATGATTAAGATGCATTATAATGATGTAAAAATAATAAATAAAAATTCAGTATATATCTTAATTTTAATAATTGAAGCATTAATTATTAAAATTAAGATATATACTGAATATACCGCTTAATTTTTAATAATTGAAGCGTTTTTAATAATGCTTCAATTATTAAAAATTAAGCGATAAAAAATTTCAATATAGTTAAGTCTTCAATGAAATTAAATTTAAAATATATAATATTATATCTTACTTTATTCATTTTTACATGATGAATATTTCAAATTTTTAAACTGCTTTTTTATATAGTCATTATTATTGTAACATTATTTATAACAATCCAGTTGATAATATTAGTAATGTTTGAGAAAGCCTCAAAAAGGATTTACTCGAATTCGAATTTATTCACCTAAGGAGATTAAATTATGATTTTCATTAACTTAAAAGGGTTTTAAAGTCTATTTTTCAATAATAAATTAACAGAGATATTATATTTATAATTTACGTACATTATGTTAAAAATATTATTTTGCCAATAATTAAAATTTGTTAAAAATATTACTTTACATAATAATTTAACTTTCATTTTACACTCATGAATCGTAACCTTAACTTATGACTCTGATATAGCTTATGACAACGAAAATAGTAACGCCGTCAGAATTAGTGAGCGAATTCTGATTTGAATGAAATATTTTATTAATTTGAATAGCTATTTTATTAGTAACTGACTATATATTTTAAAACTAGCTACAAACATCCTACTTGCTCCAAATATTTATTCCTAAAGAAATAGACATTTTGTAGGTAAAAAAATACTGTGAATTTTACAACTCCCCTTATAAAAAAAATCATTGGAAAAATTCTTGCAAACAAGGACTCTATTGCTGCTAATATTTGTAGAATAAAGATTTTGCTGTTGATTTAAAAAGTATTACATTGATATTCTGCTTCTTATAAAATATATTGTTATTTCTCATATTTAGGAGAAATGTCTGGTGGCACACCAAGAGATAAAATGTTGGCAAATGTAAATTTTGTGAGGATATCCATTTATCCAACACAGGAATCTTTGCAGTCTATTATTCATATTGATTATTAATACTGAAGCTGTTTTATAATATATTGGAAGTTATTGGATACTCTTTTGTGAATGTATCATGAGAGTGCAATAGATTAATTTATTATTTGTTGATTAGAGCTCCATGCAGGATTTTGAAGTCCTTCATAACCAGTTATGAAGGTAATGATAATATCTTACTGTGGACTTACAAGATTCCACTGAATTTCTTCCAACTAGATGTACAGAAATTAAGTTAATTGCAAAACACCCTATGATTAATGAATTTTCCAATGCTGTTGAATATGTAGAGAAAAGTAGCATGTTTGGTTTGATTACTTTTGACGCTTCAACAGAGTAAAGAGTTTTTTCACAGGTTATAAGCATCATACGCATTCTCTCTTATTAAATGGTAAAATCAGCTTCTGATTAAATTTCTGATTACTAATTAATCTTTAATTAAGACTGCCTGCAAAAATATATCATAGTAAATCCGCCTCAATGTAAATAGTATACAAATTTTAAATTAAAATAATTACTTAAATTATTTATAATAATATAAAGATTTGGATTTTTAAATTTTTAATTACATTTACTTTAAATATATATATTCTTCACCTTTTGCGTTGCTTTTCATTATATTATACTTCAAAAACAAAAAGAATTTTAATGTTGCAATTTTATTCAATCAAATATAAAAATTAGTAAATTTGCATATTAGTAAATTTTTAATAAAAAAGGAATTTAATAATTTAATCTCTAGTTACTTTTATTCAATATAAATTCACTTTTATTTCTACCTATAATAACGTATACAATATATTATCGTTAGGCGGAAATAATATTATTTCCGGTTTTCTAAGTATATATTCACTTTTGAACATTTTTAAACAAATAATTTATTACATTTGTTATTGTAAGTAATCAATAAATTATTTTTATACCAATAATTATTTTATATATAATATCATACTCAACGAACTTTTTCATCTATATAATGCTTTGGATAAAAAATTGAGAATGAATAAATATTCTGACATTTTTGACTTTAAATATTATTGAGTAAATAATATTTTTAAAACTTGCACTCTTGCACTTTTGTGAAAATATAGCGAAATTTCCTAACACATTCTACGATTTAACTGAAGATTGCTAACGCTGCATTTAAACTTTGTAGCTTTTATGAGAAAATAGACATTGCTTTTGTCTCAGATTTGAAAAAGTAATAAATAAGAAATCTTTTATTCACTTTTATTCCTTTGAGTTTGAATTTCAGAATAGAAATAAAAGAACAACTTCATTGTTAATATATATTTATCATACGTACATACGAGTTACATTTATTTTATAATCATTTAGTAAAAAATAAAAATACTAATAGACTATGTAAATTTTAATATTTTATAGCAATTATAATTTACAACAATTATATTAAAACATACAGAATTAAAATTATATATTTCTTTTAATTTGTATTGAGAATACGCATATTTACGTTAAATATTAATGCTTCAATTATTAAAATATTATTTTTAAAGCAAGAATTTAATGATAAGAACTGTGTCATAAATATTTACATTTACATGAATATATGTCATTAAAATAGATTCACTTTTTAATGTTTATTTTGGTAAAATAATGTATAATTGATGAAATATTAATTGAGCAAATTCCTGTTTTTTGTTTATTGCAAATCATGTCTACAATTTTAGAGTTAAACTGTTTTAAAAAATAATGATAGTATTACTTAATTGTAAAAACTAATACAGATAATATAAGTTGATCTCTTTCATTGAACAAGTTATAATAAAGTATGTATAAATAAATATTCATTAATTGAAAATATCATTGCAAAATCATGTGAATTTTGTATAATTTTAGACATAAACAATACATAATTAAAGGTGTAAATTTAATTACATTTTAATCCCGTATTTTTCTTTTTCATAACAGTTTTTAATTTAACATTTTGTCCACTATAATGGTAAAACAATTACAACATTTGGTATGTCAAGATATTTATTTAATTAATTACATAAAATTTTAATTGTAAAAATAATATACAAATTAGAAATAAAATAAATGAAGAAAACAAAAGTATGATGTAAGAGTATATAAATGAATGAGAAAAATATTTTCAATTATTGTTTTTTATACAATAATTTATAATAGGAAATTTTTCTATAAACAAAAATACTAATTATATTATAAATTCTATACTACTAAATTACTAGTAATCATATAGTTTTGAATTTAAAATAAAATTTTAGTTCATTGTGTATTAAAATATTCAATATGTGTTTTCATACAATAAAATAAAAGACAGTACTTTCAGATATAGAAATAAAATATATAATTTAAAACAATACTTATAGCGAATTAATTGAATGAATTGAAAATCCACACTCTTTCCCTAAATTTTTCATCTTAATGCAATTGAACAAAAATTATTATATCTTAAGACAAATTCTAAAATGTCCTTGAAGTTTGAAACTTGATGTAAATAAATTTCGTTTTCATTTTATATAAAAATGTAGAAAAATTAATATTTATTGTTTCAACTACTTATAATTAAGTTTGTGGTAAAAATAATCTACTCTACTTAATCTTTATATGTATATATATATATATAAAGATTAAGTAGAGTAGATTATTTTATATCTACTCTACTTAATCTATATGTATATATATATATATATATATATATATATATATATATATATATATATATATATATATATATATATATATATATATATATATATATATATATATATATATATATATATATATATATATATATATATATATATATATATATATATATATATATATATATATATACATACATACAACATACAGAAAGCATATTTTATGTAAACGTGATCAAAAAATTACCATTTAAAAAGAATATGGTTATATATCTAGTTTAAATTTTCTACTCAACTTCATATTCATAAGGAAAATAAATTATCATAATATTCCGTAAGTCAAGTTATTGAAAACAAATTAAGTTACATCAAGAAATTATAATCATGTATTTTTCCACACAAAGTAACTTAATTACTGAGAGAAATATTTGATTTAAATTTATAATGTTGGTAAATTTAAATCAACTTTGTATTCGAGAATACAATTAGTTTCTAAAATATGAATTATTATTTAATAACCATTCTTATCTCTTAAGAGTGAACTTGCTAACTGTTCATTGTTTTCAATTGGATTTATTCATTTAATTTAAATGTAGTTATGAGGGACAATTGAATTCTAAAATGTAAATTTGCTCAAAGCAAGGAATTAAATATTGTTCCAAATACATTTCCTTGAAATATATTCTCTGATTTTCAAAATTTGGTTTGCAAAACTCAAATTGAAACAATTAAAACAATTAAAAATTAAATGAATTTATTCATTTAATTATAAATTTTCCCTTTTATATTGTTAAAACAATTAAGAATCTGAAGATTTTTACGTAGTAATAGATTTTCCAGAAATCTAGAAAACAAAAGAAAAATGTTTAATAAACATCTGATTTCTAACAATTGATTTAGTAATTAAAAAATGTAAATGAATACTTAATATAAATTAAAAAGTATGCTTAAATTTAATGAAATATAATTTGTTGATTATGTAATGCAATCTAAAATAATATATGATTTTTACAAAACTAATCAAGTATGAAGCTTTTCAACATCATAATTTCCTTAGTTAAATGTAATATTGTGTTTCATAAGCAAATGTTAAGAAAATCCTTGATTGCACCAACATTTTCACCAATTTCTCAACCTTACACTCTTAATTTACTAAAAGAATGTCAGTTATAATTTTAGAAATAAATTTTTTAAAATGCGAAAAACTAAAAACATAGGGCTGCAAATGTTTAATGTGTTAAAATAAGTGTGCCTCACGATAAGCAATATTTCTAATCTATTCTAAATATTGTTATGTTTATAAAATTTATTTAATTATTTTTAGTAGAAATTTGATAAATATTAATGTAAAATATTTTAGTACTCGTGTTCTTCACACTGTTACTTGTTACGTTGTGAGATATAAAATAGCATATAATGATACTTGTATAATCAATTCAATACCTCGTATCATTATACCACTGACCGATACAAATATTATACTGATACAAGTTGCATTCTAAAATAATTCAATCCCTTTTTGCTGTTGCATTCAATGTCTTGTTGTTGAGTTCTTGTACTCTATCTCTTTTATTTTCCAAAAGTGCTATTGCTTAAAATATTAATGCGAAAAAGTTTTTTTTAAAAAAATAAAGTTTGCATCTATAAAAAATGAGTGTTGCATATATTATTAAAATATTTTTTATTTAGGTTTGACAAATTGAGATATTTGGACATTAAATGAGAAAATGATTTATTTATTTATTTTAATTTTCTGCATAATTATCGCAGTCATTAAATGTACCGGATTGCATACAAGCTCAAATCTGAATTAAACAATAAACGAAATTTAAAATTTATCTTTATGTATCAGTTTTTGTAATAAAGCTGTATTTGTACTGAAAAAATAAACACCCAGCAAAAAAGTTAAATTAATTTTAGGACTTTGAATAAATATAGCTTTGTAAATCTAAACGACAATATGATGAATTTGATATTTTTTGATAAAGATGAAATTACCAAACGGTTTCTCAATATTATTGTTTAATTTCTTTTTTAATTAATTTTAGTTTGAACATTGTACATGGTTTTCCACGAGGAAATATTTAATATATTTTTCAAATAATAATCTACGAATGAAGTAACCATAGTTTGATAGGGAAATGTTAATTTCATGATAATTCATTTGAAGTATATATACAAATAATAGATGCTAACGGCTTGTAAAAACAGGAATGGTTCTCCTAATGATAAAATATTTTTAAAATGTAGCATAATGGTCTTATCTGGATATGATACATTAATTAAATTTTGCATAATGTTTGATAATAATGCGATATTTATTGTGGATCAAAATTGAAATATATGCCAATGCAGTATTTGAAAAATAATTTTAAGTCCCTGAATGATTACTTTGGGCAGGAGAGTTTATTCACTACTCAAAATATTTTATTCCTTCTTAATGGCTCCAAGTGTACATTTTACGATTTCAGCCGAAATTGTTATTAAAATATTAATGCTAGAGCCTATTCAAGTCCTTTTATTATTAGTTATCCTGCTGAGAAGTATTGCGTCAACTTTGATGGTAAGATAGTGGCAATATCATTTGCTATTGAAAGTGGAAATATCATATGCTATTAATAAATGGGATAGTTGAATGCAATATTATGTCTCTTACCGATTCTCAAGCTTCTATTTAGTTACGTACAAATTAAAGGTATAATAAAAATGCACCAGTTCATTTCTGTAGTTAGTTAAGCTTAAAATGTTTAAGAAAAGTACTGTCGTCCTGTGGATTTCCAGCCTTTGTTGTATTTTCGAAAACGAGCAAGCTGGTACTCTTTCTGAAGTGGGGTGATCAACCTGAATATCCTCTGCGTAATATGAGAAGAATCATTTGACGGAAAGTAAAAAAAAATTAAATCTTTCATGTATTGTGATGCGAATGTAATTAAAAAGTGAAATAACTAAAAGTGAATTCTTTTAAAAAGTAAAAAGTGGAGTCCACAGTGCCTTCCTCAATCCATTGAAGTGGCCTATATTCGTTTGCTTACTGGGATTGGTTATTTTAAAAAGCATTTAGATCTCATTGGGGACACGTATTCAGCTTGTTATTTTTTGTGCCAACAGGAGGATATGGATAGTGACAATCTTAGTCATTTCTCCATTGTTTAAAAGTTTCGTGAAGTCAACTCAATGGAGGATAATTTTAATTATTTTTATTCTTCATTATCACATTATGGGGCTGCTCATCAACTAATGGTTGAAATCCCGAAAATGGGCATAGAATAAAAAACTATAGTGTACATATTAATATTTGTCGAAGTTTCCATACCTCGTAACTTTCGAATAAAAAATGTTACACAAAACCAATTATGTATTCGAAAATTATAACTCATAAAATTTTATTAATGACTTTAAAATAATAATAAACTTCCACATAGCTGCCCCTAATGACTCGTAACAAATCGAGACAAAATTTGATTTCTCCAAGTGTTCCCAATTTGTGGGATAACATTTTGAATCGCAGTAACAATTCTGCGATTCAATTCATGAAGAGGACACAGGGGTCTGGTACACAATGTTGTTGACAAACCTCCATAAAAAGAAAACCAGCGGCGTCAAATGCGGTGATCTTGGAGGCCATGTGATTGGATCACCTCTTCTACAGCTCTACCGCACACATCTTTTGGGAAAGTTCTCGTCTAAAAAAATCACGTACAATCACGCCCCAATGTAGGGGTTCACCCTCCTGTTGAAATGTCACAGCTGGTTGATGTTGCTGCGTCTGAGGGATCGCATAAAAGTCCAGGATATCAAGGTATGTCGTGGAGTTTATTGTTGTTTCAGCAAAGATGAAAGGTCCTTTGGTGATCTCTTAATTTTAGATATGATCGCTTCTCTTAATTTTAAAGATGATCTCTTCTCTTACTTTAGTGAACTTTTCTCTTAAAGGTCCTTTGATGATCAAACTTTTGGGTGATCTCTTCCCACTTCTCAATATTTGTGTGGGTTCTCCGAGCCCCATATTCTACAGTTAAGTTTATTCACTTTTCCTGACACATGAAAAGTGGATTAGTCACTGAAGCACCATTTCTGAAAGTAATTTTTATCAACCTCATTTCGAGTCAAAATTTATTCAGTAAACTCAAAATGAGGTGGTTTATCATTCAGGTGTAAAGCTTGCACAATTTGCACATTGTAGGCATTCATATAAAGGTGGTTCTTGAAAGTGTTCCATATCATCATGTGCAGCATATGTAACTGTACAGATGCTTGTCTCGTTGATTTTCGTGGACTGTGAGTAAGCGTTTCCTGGATGCGATTATTATTCTCCTGCTAAATGCTTGGTCTTCCCGCTCCCTTTCGGGGTAGAATGCTACCAGTTTCCTGAAATTGTGTTAATCAGCGTCTGATAGAATTATCCGAAGGAATATTTTCTGGTACGTCATTCTGAAGCGAAATTGAGTAGTTATGACTCATTTACTTTTAAAAAAAACACGATACACACATTGCTTTTTCTTACACGGTCGCCATTTTTATTTATGACGTCATAATTATCTAGATTGAAATGTGCTAAGATCGTATTGTTGCCACGTAAATTTGTTTGAGTTATAATTTACAAATACGTAATCGCTTTTTGTGTAATATTAAGAACTGGAAAAAATAGCCCTAAGGTAAATGCTTGGTGTGCTTTATCACATGCTGATGTTATTGGACCTTTCAACTTTGCTGAAACAACAATACACTCTGTGACATGCTGGACTTGTATGCGGTTCCTAGGATGCAGCAACATCAGCCAGCTGTGACATTCCAACAGGAGGGTGCACCCCCACATTGGGGCGTGATTGTACGTAACTTTTTAGACGAAAACTTTTCTGACAAATGGTGCGGAAGAGGTTGACCCATCACATGTCCTCCAAGATCATCGGATTTGATACCATTAGATTTCTTTCTATTGGGTTTGTCAAGAACATTGTGTACCAGAGCTCTGTGCCCTCCCTTGATGAACTGAAGCGCAGAATTGTTACTGCGATTCAAAATGTTACCCCACAAATGCTGGAGAACACTTGGAGAGAAATGGACTTTCGTATCGAAATTTTAAGAGCAACCAGGTGCAGCCAGATGTGGAAGTTTATTATTAATTTTAAGTTATTAATAAAATTATTTGAGTTGTAATTTACGAATACGTAATTGATTTTGCTTAATATCTTTTATTCCAAAGTTATGAGGTACGGAAACCCAACAATAACTAATGAACACTCTGTATTATTTCTTTATAAGTAGCATTACTTTTTCAATTAATAAGAACTTAAATGCTGTCAAATTTATAATATAGAAGGAAAATAAAATGTGTATAAAGAACATTTTATCATTATCAAGTAGTTTATTCATATCTTATTTCAATAGTTATTTAAATTTACAAAATGTTATGATGTATGAAGTTTGTATATTATTCGAAAACGAAAAATTGATGTAATACCTAA
The DNA here is from genome assembly GCA_030067965.1 of Latrodectus elegans. Lineage (NCBI taxonomy): Eukaryota > Metazoa > Arthropoda > Arachnida > Araneae > Theridiidae > Latrodectus > Latrodectus elegans. The sequence continues at coordinate 44,877,873 of CM057821.1, forward strand.
TTTTTGTTGAAGTTTTACTCTTATGTTTAATACATGACATACAAATAATTATAAAATTGTGAGAATAATTTATATTTAATTCAAAACTATAGGTTTTCCTTTCAATTCTTAAACTCAGATTATTTTATATGGTTTATAATGAATTAAAATATGTTTATTACTTATTAAGACTACAATTAATAAACATATTTTTAAATTTCGGGAAATATTTGTTAAACATTTAATTCTGATAAAAAATGTAAAACAAGCAAACATGATCATATGCAACATTTACATCAGGAAATCATAATTTGTGGAAATGAACTATATAAATTACGTGATTTACATGAATGCTGTGTTTCTCTTAATGATTTAACATTTTTGAACTAAGAAATTTATGTACACGCATTTTAGTTACAAATAAGAAGTGTGTTCACTTACAAATACACGCACACACAATTCATCATCAGAAAAATATCATTTAATCAATTAAGATAAATAGGAGAAATTTTATTAGTTAGTTAATTGCAATTTTTAAGCAATTATTGAAATTAAATGAATTATAATTTAACAACAAATTTTTATTATTTGCTTTAGAATATATTTAAAACAGAATATCTATATGTTTATGAATTTTCCATTGAATTTAAGAATCATATTTCAATTTCAATAAATTAACTAATTACGTAAATTGAATTCCACCATTTTTATGTTACGCTGTCGAAGGAGGTATACTTAAAAATATTTGGCAAAAATTGAATGAATCAATCAATAAATAAATAACTAATTTGCCAAATCAATTAAATTTCCTTTTTAAAGTTTATTGAAGTTTGATATTAAAGCTGTAATTAATGTATAACTGTATATATTTTGAAAAAAAAACATTTCTTAAAATATGAATTATTACTACCAAAATTAAGTACAATTAACAATGACAGTTCAAAAGTAAAATGTATATTAATTTACTATTTTTTTTTAACTTCTTATACTTTATGGAATTAATGTATTTGACAAATGAAGTATCCAAATGTTAATGCTACCTAAACGGTTGAAAGATATCAGATGTCCTTTTTACATAACTAATTTAATTTAAAGATTATTTGCAAAAATTGCTATTTACTAAAAATATTTTGATTTTAAGTTCCATACGCCAAAATAGATCTACACAAACTGCTCAATGTATGTACGATTAAATATAAGAATTGCTTAAAAAATTACAATTCTTTAGAAAAATTAATTTATTTGTAATGAATGCTGAATATTTTAAGTATTTCATCAAATACTTTAATGTTACTTTGCTTATTACAACAAAAAATTTAAAATATTTTTTAGTGATTATAAGCATCAAACTCAGCTTATTTAACATATATTTTTAATTTCTCATGTAGATGCATTTACCTTTCCATAAAAATATATAATTTGTTATTAGCAGTCTATTTTTGATCACTTTATGTATTTATATGTGTAAATATAACTCCATATTATATAGAATTATAAACGCGATTTGTTATCTACACTATATATTCATACTGATATTTTCCTTAATATGTAATTTTTTAACCATTTAAGGATATAGACAAATAAATATATCATAAGATATCTGAAGAAAGGCATTTTCGGTAATAAAGAAGAATAATTAACATGAAAGAATAAATAATAAAAATATGTAATGAAAATTTAAATTTATATCTTATTATCAAACAATGAGTTTTCTTTTAATTAGAATGTGTCTTCGAAAAGATTATAAACAAAGTGATACAGAATTAATCATAAACAAAGTGATACAGAATTTCTGTAATAATTAATTTAATTTCAAGTATTGTTTATTTACTCCTGATTTATAAGAATTGAATTTCATCTTGCGACAGGTTTGTTATGCATATTACCTTGTAATTATCTTACAAATATCTTTACAAGCATCAAAAATATAAAGAAATTATAAACTAGTATACTATGACATTTGATAAAGTTCAATACTATGAATATCTTAACAGAATGTACGTCTCTTAAATATACATTCAGTATTTGTTGAAAAACGATAAACTTTTAAATTATAAATTAGTTAAATAAAAATTAGTGAGATCAATATCACAGTGCATCTCATTATAATTTAAAGACAAAAACTTGCATTCATTGCATTAGAACTATAAGCAATTATCTACTTCATTTATTTGATCTAAATGAGGTATACAATTTATCGATAAAACGTATTCATTAACATTCTGTTTCACTGCTTTCATTAAACATTCTAACATTTTAATAGATAATGATTCATTCAATGTCTCCTCTATTCATTCATAAATGTTCAATAAACTACGTCAAATCTATTTTTGCTGCACACGTGAGTGCTTTAACAGTATAAAGAAAGAGAATATTTGAGTAAATGCCTACTCAATCCCCAAGCCAAGTAAACAATCCACTAAAAGAAACACATGAGGGAATCATATACTTCTACCCTTGTATTCCAGCTCTGTAAATAGCAACATATATGTCGCTAACAAAGTCTTAATGAACAAAAGGAACCGTTAACCATATAATGTAAACACTGTTAGAAAGAATCGTTGTTTACATGCTGATAATGGGAATTCCTTTTCTTCTTGCTAAGAGCAATATCTCAATGCTTGGTAAGATGGAAGAAATTGTTTTGCTCAAGATAGAAAAAATAAAAAGAAACTGATTATTGGAATAAAATGAAATTATATATCTGCAAAATATATTAGTAGATTTTATAATCTGTAAAATAAACTACATTTATGAAATTATAGCTATAATTTTATAATTGAGTATTAATACCAAGCTATATGCATACAGATATTAAATTATAAAAGCTTTCAGCGAAATGAATTATAATGTGTTTTATTTTGACGACAAATCTGGAACATAATGTAAAATAGCATGTACTTTAGTATTATTGTTTTTCTAATATTTGTTTGTGAATAAAAGGCATAAATCTCAAGTTTATAATTATGTAATTTTCTATTTAAAATATTTGAGAGCATTATATATATATATATATATATATATATATATATATATATATATATATATATATATATATATATATATATATATATATATATATATATATATATATATATATATCAAATAATATATATATATATATATATATATATATATATATATATATCAAAAAAAATATATATATATAGATATATATATATATATATATATATATATATATATATATATATATATATATATATCTCAAAAAATATATATATATATATATATATATATATATGCCTGGAGATAAATTTTAATAATAAATTTGTAATCTGAATATTTAAAGTCTAATGCTAAATATAAAACTTAGATATGTTATAATACTTTAATATTATTTGTTAAGTATAATATTTTTAATACAAATAATGTGTGATTCTTAAATTTAAATTTTAAACAAAAATCACTAGAGAAAACATTAAAAAATATTTAAAAATAATGAAATGTAAGAAATTGTATATACACACTTCATGTTACTTTTAGATGTGCGATTGCTTTAAATATTAAATTTAAATGTTTTTAAATTTGATAAACAATATTTATATTGAATATAAATTTTATTGTTAGGCATATTTGTATCCAAAATTATATATCTAATACAAAACAATGATACAAAATTTTATCATATTTAATTTCAAAATTTAAGATTAAATTGTAATTTATGAAATTTTGTAATATTTGTTTTAATTTACGCTTTTTAAACTGACAGTAAGAAATAGTCAATTTTTACATGTACAGTAAAAAGGAAATATTTGTTACTGTCAGTTTGAAAAGCAAACTTATGTTGAATGTTTTTGATTATGTCATAAAAAATTCAATTTGTAAATGTTATGCAAATGCGGTCTACAATTTATTTGTTATTTTTAACAGTATATAGTAAAGATTAAATAGTAGAAAATGAGTTATACTTTAATATATCTTCATTGGTAATTGAAGAGTTTTCTCTTAAAATTCTTGTTGAGAAATAATATTTACTAATGCCGTTTAAGAACTTCTGCTGTGTATTAATCAAATATAATTATGTATGTATAGTTTATTTTTAAATATAATCGATATTGTCTCAAAAATATAGGAAGCAATTCATTCATAGTTATTTGCTAATATTTCAGGTGAAGGATGTTGCACTCAATATTGCCATTTTTTTTTGGTTAAATTGTATTTATGAGAAATATCTAGGTAATTAAATCAGTCACTAAAATTATTAAAAACTGTTTTCAATCAAGTTGATTTCATTTATTTTAGTGAATGAAATTAGTCTGTCCAACAGGGGATTTTAATAACAGTTTGCATTATTCTGTCGGAATGTAAATTCTCTGAGGGACGAAAGAATAGTCATCGAATAGGTGGATAATATATTATCAAAATCAAATATTAATTTAGTTCATGCATACATTGCTGCATAATTACCACTTTCTGATATCTATGAATGTGTAAAACTTCCATCAATTCACATTTTAGTCATCTATACAACTTGTCTAGTGGTCAGCGTGCCTGCCTGCGTATAGGAAGTTCCTGGATTTGAATCTGTCTTAGGAATGGATGTATATTAGGAATGGATCATATATATATATATATATATATATATATATATATATATATATATATATATTGAAGCATTGTATTTATTTATTATTTTTATATTTTAGAAAAATTAAACATCAAATTAAAGAATAATTTTGTACAAATGTGTATAAATTTAATAATTAAAACGAATGATTTTCTTTTAATAATTTTAATCATATTGCTGCATAGCCAAGTTTTGATGTCTGGTTTTATTTTCAAATTAAATATTAATTAGTTTTCTATGTTTATAATAGGTACATTATGAAAGAAATTATTAAAAACAATGTTTTGAGAAATTAAACGGATTTTTTTCTACATTATTTACAGTTTAGTAAACAGGAAGATTAAAGGTTTTAAAGTTGTGTCACCTGCAGATGACTAAAAAACTCTTCTCCTTTCGTAATTTTAATATTTTGATGATTTTTCAATTTTAAATATTATTCTGAAGTTTAGTTTTTTAACTAAACTTCAGAGTACTAAATGCATTTTCTTTTAATAAATAAGCATTATCAAGATAATCAGAAACAAATTTGGGTACAATTTAACAAAAACTGCCTTATTATTTTAAACAAGTTATTTTTTAGTATATTAAACAATGGAGAGAAACATATTACAAAATTATATCAGCTAGGTTGATGTTTGCTGATAGAATTTTATGTTTTTCATGTGATTGTTATCGTATATATATATATATATATATATATATATATATATATATATATATATATATATATATATATATATATATATATATATATATATATATTTATATATATATATGTATATATATATATGTAATATATATATATATATATATATATATATATATATATATATATATATATATATATATATATATATATATATATATATATATATATATATATATATATATATATATATATATATATATATATATATATATGTACTCTCACGTTCATTATTTGATAAAAACCAAAGAAATTTTACACTCCTTAACAAATGTAAATAATGTAATAAATTAACAAATGTAATAACTTTATCAGGCATAATACCAAATAAATTCATTTTTCGGTCTTGAAGTTTTCATGTTTTATTCAAAATAATAATAATATGCTTTGTTAATAAAGGTACATTTTTATGCAGTTATTAAAGTATTTATAAAAATTATGCTTTTTTGTAAATGAAAAATGTAATGATTTTTCTAATCGATCTGTTTTCTCCATTTAATAGGGTTATAGAAAAAATAGTGACAAAAATTGTACGGGAATGCATCTCACTTTGAAAAATCTGACATTTTAGAACACAGATAGTAAAATTCAGGACTAATCTAACCAGAATTTTAATTTTTATTTTCATATTAACATCGTATAGAAATATTTAATAGTCATTTTATGATCGTCATAAATTTCCAAAAAATATCATTAATTCATAAATCTAGAAAGAGTTCAATACTACTTCAAATGAGATCAACGTATTATGACTTTATATAATAGTTGAAAATATTTGTTAGTATAATTGACATCATAAAACAGTTTTGGCAAATTTTTTTTTTAAAAATAGTGCTAACATAAAAAATTCTGTACTGCATAATTTATTAAAGTTTTTGGATAAATAGAGAGTTTATTATTATCATTTCTTAAAATATTACAAAAATGTGGAAATCTAAAGAAGCTAATCTTAGAAAAATGTTATTTATTTAAACACTATTTGAAATATTAAAATCATAAACACTAATAAATTTTAACTCAAGTAAATGGATGATTTACATTTTGAATGAAGTAAAATAAAATAAAAAATGTACCTTAAATATGGTATTAAATTATCACTCACATAGAGTGAAAATCAAATATATCAGATTTATATTTTTACTATTATTATTAAACATCTTCACTGTATAGTGATAATTGCAGATATGAAGATCAGAAACATCTTAATATAATCAGGTTTTTTATATTTCTCGTACAATGAACAAAAATTTATTTAAAATAAGAGACATATTAAAATTATAATTATTGTTGATTTTTATATAATGATAATTTTTTCATAATTTCATATATTTTTATTGTTAGCTTATAATACATTTTTAGAGTAAAAAAAAATCTTCAGGTTTACCTAATGTAGCTGATTGTCATAAACTAAATTGTAATAATTTTATCTGATATAAATAATACAATTCAGATAAAAAGCTTTGCAGAAATGAAAAAAAAAATTGTAAAATTACTCTTATATAATTGTTATTTATGAGTTAATTAAGAATTTTTTTAGTAAAAAGTATTATTACAAAATTGCTATTTATGCGTTTAAAATGTGTTTCAACTTTTTGATAACGTAATAAATATTAAAGGGAAATAAATCAATGAAAATAAATAATTTGTACACTCTTTAAAATTATTATTCAAATTATAGTTTAACACTAAGAAAAAGACATGTAACATACGTTTATTAAAAGATATACCATGCGAAAAATAATTATTTTAGTTGAGCAACATTTATATGTTTATTTTTGCAAAGCTTATAGCTTCAAAAAATATTAGTATCATTTAAATTATATTAAAAATTAAAGAAACGAATACTTAATATAAATTTATAAAAATAAAATAATTTGAATTTTTTTTTTTTTTTTTAAGTTTTGCAGATTATAATTTTACGTTGATAAATACACGTAAAAGTGGCTCTTAAGAAACTCAAGTGCAGCATACGTTATATATATATATATATATATATATATATATATATATATATATATATATATATATATATATATATATATATATATATATATATATATATATATATATATATATATATATATATATATATATATATATATATATATATATATATATATATATATATATATATATATATATATATATATATATATATATATATATATATATATATTATGTTATACAAAACAAGTATTTAAGTATTTCCTCTCTTAAATAGTTTTCTACTTGTCTTTAACGTGCGTAAGATTTGTTGACACATTGGTGGAAATATCAATAGACTGACAACTATTTTATGTAGAAAAAGTATTCTTTTGTAATAACAATAATTACTTCGTTAAATAATAATGAGTTGGGGCAAAACTTTGTTAATAATGGGAACCATCAGAATAACGGAAACAGTTCCTGCTAGTTATACCTTTGAAGATGAAAGAAACAGACGTTTATGACACCCAGTTGAATAAGAATTAATTGCATACAAAAATGATACTAAAACTGTATATTTTTATCTCATCTTTTACTACTAAGAGCCTTTATTATGAAGAAAACATAATATATTCTTGAAATGACACATAAATAGGTGTTTTGCTGTAATATGTGTCGTTATATAAATAAATCTTATCTTAAAATAATATCACTACATATCGACATTTCATTTTCCAAAATGTTTATATTCCCATTAAAGCTGAATACTATTCAGTAGTACCAACTCTTGTTTTAAAGTTTAAATCTGATTAATATAATGAGTTAAGCAATAAATTTATTTTTTCTTAAAATGTGCATATAATTTATTTGCAAATATTTTAACACAGGGAAACAAAGTAAACATTATTAATGTCATGGATTTAATTAGGGGTTATTAGAGAGAAGCTGTGTATTTGCATATGAGCAGTTTGTTGTCAAATTGTAAATTTTATAAAATTGTATCAAAAACAAATGTTAAACTCTTCTTTGTTACATTTATCATCTTATAATAGGAGTTTCAAATAATATAGACTTCTTTCAATAATTTTCCATAATATAAAGTTAAATTTCTTCAAAAATTTATAAATTTTGATAAAAAAAATTATTGTTCCTATAACGTAGAGTATTCTATGTAAAAACGCAAATATAAACTATTTCACTGTTTGAATGAAAATTTTTGTAAATATTAAGAAATCAGCAATTACAGAAAATAATAAAATCATATTAAGAATCTTGTAGAGGAGATTGTTGCAAGCATTTTGATGTACTAATATTTAACATCCCATGGTTTGAGTAGTAGCAATCTTCAATTTTCCAAAATGCAACCAAAAAGACACAAAAATTTGAATTCTTAAAAAGGGGGGGGGCTGTTTAGAACATTTAGGAGACTAGAGATATCTGTAACCAAACTGAATCTTTTAGAGGGGACTGTTGCCAACATATTGATGTATTAATATACGAAAACCATGGATATAGTCGTATCACTCCTCAGTTTTCTAAAATACAACCAAAAAGACAGAAAAAAAAATTCCTATGAATTTTTATAAGACAGTGTTTAAGAAATTGTCACTAAATAATTACTTTAATAAATACAAATAATATATCAATTTAAAAAATTACAAAATTGAGTTGCTTAATAATGAGAATTGTTAATTCTTTAAATTAATATTAAAATATTAATGTTTAATACTATTATAAAAAAATTTAAAATATATTTTATCTGTTTTATTTTAAATACATTAAAAATATATTGCATTGTTGTTTATTTCTAATGTTTTATTTTAAATTAATTTCTACATTTCTATTTGTCTTCTAATGTTAGTCTCAAAATAGAGATATATGTATTTATTATTAGTAGGTCAGTGGGAGCCAAAACATTAAATAAATAATAGAAATTTTTATTTTCTGTTTATTAGATTTAGTTTCACAAAAAGATATATTTTAAATAATCACTTAAATTTCAATAGAAATTTCATTTAAATTCAAAATCAAATAATTTGAAACATTCTAGATATGCATCCCATTAGTTAAAAGTATCATTTTTTAAATATTTTTCATTAATATTTATTTTATTTGCATCTTCAGATCTTTAAGCCTACATGAAATTTGATAAATTTAAGATATTCGATTTATTTATTATTATTTTTATAGATGATTAATTTTAAATGTATTTAAATACAGAATTTTATTTTTAAGAGAATTGTCAAGTCACAATGTATACATCTAATAGCCTAGTAAGCACGAATTGAAGCTGTCTAAAATTGCTACCATTTATCCCATTGGAAAATTAAATCTACATTAAAATTTATTTGTTTACTTCTATAAAATTGAAAACAAAATAATGTTATGAAAAATATTCGATTAATTCCAAACAGTTAATGGTAAGTTTTAAGAAAAATCTTATAAATGTTAGATTTTATTGCCACGTTTTTCAAATCTAAATTATAAGATTTAAAATAATTATCAATGCAAGATTTAAATTTTCAGACTGTTTTTACTGTAATGTAAAAAAAAAAAAAAAAAAAAAAAACTGATACATATGATACTGATGATTGTATATTATCAAATTTAAATTTTGGAAATATGCAGGGAAAATAATGAAATATATACTCCTTCCCAAGAATTCTATAGAAATATAATATAAATTTAAAAAGAACACAAATTAATTTTATTAAAAACTATCTGATTGAGAAGAATGCTTAATTTTAAATATTTCTGTTCAAAAATGTTTAGAATTCTACAAAAAATTAGTAACAAAGCTTAGATGTTAAAATACAGTATAATGTACTTTAGGAAATAATATACTATTAATTATGTCGTTTAATTTGCACTCTCTATATATATATATATATATATATATATATATATATATATATATATATATATATATATATATATATATATATATACATAAGTATATTTTTCAAACGTGAAGTTTTAAACATGGTTTATAAAATAATTTATATTAGCCTTTAAGAAAACTGAGTTAATTATTGAAAAAAATGTTTGAGAGAATTTTAAATTAAGGTTTAAAAACAATTATTTGATAAATGATTTCAATGATTTAAGGATTTTTAAATTTAAATAACCTATTATTTATGAGCATAAATTCTATTTTACTTTAATATATAAACAGTGCTTAAATTTAAATTTTTGAACACAATTTATAATTCATATATGCAAAATTTATAACACATTTTATAAATCACATTCGAGTATAAAATAAAAAGTTATTATCTCGTCATAATATTTATTTGAATAATCCTATAATTGGATTTGTTTGTATACGTTTAAATGAATTTTATTCATAAAAGCTGTTTGAAATATAATATATGTATTTAACATAAAATTAAATTTAATAAAATAATTAATGTTTAAAGAATAAATCGAAGAAAATAAGATTTTACAAAATCTAAGTACATTTTCGTTAAATCCTTTTTTTATGGACACTGAAAATGATTGAAATATGCTACCAAGACTATTATTTGTCTGAAAGTTAAATTTTAACACTGTTGCTCAATGTTTTAAGGTGCATACACATTTACATAATAACTAAAATAAATCTTGTAAGTAAAACATTTTAAAATTTAAAAAATAAATAAATAAATAAATAAATTTTTTTCTTTGTCAAATTTTTATGCTTGGTAAATATAAATTAGTTGCCTGCCAAATTTTCTAGTGGTCAGAGTGCCTGACTACGGATAGGGAGGTCCTGGGTTCGAATCCCGTTTCAGGCATGGACGTATTTTCTCTCTCTCTACCCTGTCTTTGTCCTTTCCTTGTGTGTGTGAATGAAGTATGAATAGTGCCTACCCTATAAAAGGGTCCCTATGGCATATGTGAGGGTGCGATGGTGGCCTTCCCCATCTGGTGCACCCGGAGCAATGCCTCATCGGCTAAGATGTCGCTGTGTCTGGCCGGTTCCTTGGTATCTGGGAACAATAGATTAAGAGACTCTGTTGCGGTTGTAACTGTCTGCAATCTTCCATTGGAAAAAAATATATAAATTAATTGGTTTATATACATCCAAATTATTCAAAACTGACCACATCTTTATTTGAACAATAATCCATTAACATAAGTAATGTTCTTTTTAACATGATATTTTTGTTTTCATCTTAACCAATTATAGAAATAAAAAATAAATGCGTGTTTTTACTTTCTGTATTCTTATTTTTCAATCTTTGTCAAATATTTATTGTCATAATTTAAGCAAAAACATTAAGAGAAAATTAATTAATTAATTTTCAATAAAACTTCTATTATATATTTATAAAGTTAATAAAATTTTATAAGATTAAATTCAGAAAATTTTGAAGTTCATGAACTGATAAAAATTTCTAAAACTGATGTTTAAACATTCTAATATAATTTAGATCATAATAATTTTAATTCTTAGTTAAATTACAAAATATAAACTTTAATATCAAGACATAATTAATTCGGAATGAACAACTCAGAGAGAAAAGTAAGTAAATAGTATTCAAAGTATATAAAAAAAATTTGATAATTTCATTCAATTTCATGTTTTTGTAAATATTGCATTTTATATTCTCATAGTAATAACTTATGTAAACGTTTTCCATTTACAGCTTTTCGAAAATTTAAAAATTACATTTGAAATTGATAATCTTGAAATCTCTTAATCCAACATCCTGAACCTTAGATTATTTTGAATTCCTTGGCATGAATACTAGTGTTTAAGAATGTAAAAAAGAAATCAGAAAGATAAAATTTATATCCGCGGCTTCTCTTTTTAAAATTTAAGCTAAGCAAGCACATAATAATAAGGAGAATGCAAACAGTTGAAAAAATAAATAAAAACTGGTATCAAAAATCTACAACGCCAACCTTTCACACAAAAAAAAAAAAAAAAATTAGATTTTTATTTTTGCATGTTACAAACTTTAGTGAATCATTCAATGTGACGTACGAATTTGATATTGAATTTTAAATAGAATGTCAATCATAGTAATATCCCCTATTGCTAGATGAAAGTATTTGGAGATATATGTCATTATGTTTACAACTTATAAACGTAAAGCGAAAGAAGATTTTTTAAAAGAGGAAAGTCATGAAATATGTTATGATAAATATTCTAAAAATTATGGCTGTTACACGATATAAGATGAATTTTATATTTTTTGAAACATACTGTTTTATAAACTATTTGCAGAATCTATCATAAATAAATATAAGGTGTCCTAAAATGAACGCATAAACTCTGCACAGCTAGATTTCTCGCTGGGAGTACATAAAAACTACCCAAAGAAGCGTTCCTGTAGGATCCATAGTTTATGAGAAAAATGTGAAAAACAAAGTATGATGCCAGAGCCTGCGCAAGAAAAGAAATATTTTTGAACATATCAACAACAGTATATGCAGCTGATATTGATGGGCATACTCCCGAGCAGTTTATAATGTATTTCCATTACATCAGCCGTGCATCAAGTACATGTCGCAATAGTCACAAACGGAATACATGGCCAATATACGAAGACTACCGGTAGCTGCAGGATGCGGCCTGTTAAATACCAATTCACCGGCGTCTTAACGTCATTCCATGGCTTGCTCATTAATGACGCGATATCCGCAGTAAATGTTTTAAACACTATCGTATGGAAAGATAGAAAAATAAAGCTGTCGATTTGTCCAATAAAGTGTTTTTCTTTCACTGGAAGTGACGTCATAATTTGTTTTTTGTATTTTTCTGGTAAGCTATGGATCGTATGGAACGCTACTTTGGGCAGTTTTTATGAACTCCCAACGAGGAATCTAGCTGTGCAGAGTTATGCGGTCGTTTTAGGACAGACTGTATAATATAAACCTTCGAAATTTTATTTTATTTTATACAAGCTGCCCTAAAACTATGGCATTAATTATTATATCATATCGCAAACTGACATAATAAACCTTCAAAATTTGATTTTATTTGTGATTAATTTATAGTTTAAAAATATATTAATATAAATTATTATGAATTTTCCAAACTTACAAATTGTCTAAGTTAAACATAATATATATGGTGATATTTACAAATGTATATTAAACAATAGATTTGAAATATTTTAAATACGTGGCATTAATTATTTAATCATATTGAAAACTGCATTATACATATATTAATATATTTTAATCTAACCATGTTCTTAAGTAAATATTTTACAAATTTTTACATATTATAGCGCATAAAATATAGTACGAAATATTTGTTTTGATTAATGCAAAGTTAACTGCATACTTTAATAATTATTATCTTTCATGTTCCTTGTTTCACAATTCCTTATACTTAATACGATACTTTGTATCAAAATTGATGTCCTTTTATGAGAAATAAACAACCGTATTTAAGTAAAACTTATGGAATAAAGGTATTTCGTAAGGGCTGAAATGGTAAAAAAATTACCAACAATACTAATATCATAATATTCATAAAGAATCTTTGTTAAAACTTCTTAAATAACAATAAATCAATAAATTTCAATAGGGTTGAAGAAAAAATGTTTTCTATAACATATATTTTATAAAAAAATGAGTAATTCCAATAATTTATTATTGGAATTACTTATATATATTCAATTATATATATATATATATATAATTAAATTTTAATTAAAATATAAATATTAATTAAAATTTTTGTAAATTGTTTTCAGTTCTATGTTAATTGAATTAGAAAACAGTTAAAATACAGCTCTAAAAATATTTTTTTCATGATCAATTTGCTACTAAACTCTTAAAAGTTAGATCTTTCCATTCAAAACATAAAGTGCCATTCATTAAAGGTAAAAATAAAATTTCATTATTAGAAAAAATAGGATATATGTTTATATAACTCATGAATTAATTTTTAATCAAGACATATAAGTATTTTATAAGAAAAATTTGAAATATCTTTTTTTCACAACATAAGAATATTTGAATTACATAAATTTAAAACTACACTTGAGATCAAAGATAATTAGCAGTTATTGCATATAAAAATATCCTATAATTCTTTTTGCAAAAATATATTTCTTTCTCACATTTAATTCTAATTACAAAATTAATTTAAATTAACTAAATTTATGTAATTGATTATTGTTAATTTTAAAACTCATGGCAGGAGGTTTTAAATTCACATTTCTAAATTTAATAATTTTGTCTGAATTGACATATTTGGCCAAGCGTATCACATTTAATTCATAACCTTCATAAAATTGATATTCATTTTTATGTCTGTAGTTTTTAAATTAGTTAATTATTTTGCATAAAATTATCAAATAAAAATTAACGTGAAAAATAGTTATTAATGTTTTTTTTAAACTTTATATATGCTTAAGATTTCTAAGCTTTTTAAAATATATTTTACTTGAATATATTTTTTTTCATTCAACTTCCTATGAAGGTGAAAAGTAAAAAAGTAAACTTTGGGCATGTTCTTGGCATTTTCAATTTATCACTTTTCTTAAACTTGGAACAAATTAACCTATATTTCTTGTCTAAAAGATAAAAAGTTTTGAAAAATTTTGCGGTAAGTATTGGTTTTAAAATTTAAAAGAGACTGTTTAGAAATTAAAACATATTTTTAAAGAAGTGTGTGCACGCAGCATTTTAGAATTTTTGCGTGCTAATTATTGCAACAAATATAAAGAGGAAAGTATATTTTATTTTAAAATTTGTAGCTTTGTAGTAATCCTTTGTTTATGAAATAGATTTTAAAAAATATTTGAAATAAAAATAATATAATAGCGCCAAACAAAATTATAATAAGATGTATTTATTACTTTAAATGCAAGAAGTATAGCCTACATTAATTTTTGTGTGTGATGTGTAAAATTTATTAAGAATAAAACCTTTTAAAAACATTTTAACACTTATTAAAATTATTCCTAATAAATTATTTATCTCATGAGCCAATTGTACTGTAGAATATTGCTTAAGATATTCGCATATTCAAAATACATTAAATTTTTAATCTAGATTAAATTCTTATTTAATTTAATTTTGTGGATATAGTTATGTAGAATTTTGTAAATTATGTGTGTATGCGTGTGGTAATTGCAAATATAACTGATGAATAGGAATCAAAATAAATTTTGTATCATGCATTTTTAGAGAACTGACAAAAATTAAAAAATGTTATCTTATGTCATACAAACATAAAATGAACTGAAATTTTTAAATTCTTTATTTCTGAAGGAATTGATAAAAGTTTTTCAAAACACAAGATTCTCTAGAGTTTAATAATTATATTATTAAAATAGAAATATGCATAGATATTTCAAGCAAAATTAATGACATGCATGGTTTCTAGAATTAGAAATTATGAACGTTGTAGAACAATTGTTATCTGCAACATCAAATTATTGAAATGATTTAATAAAATGATTGCAATATGGTTGCAAACGTTTTATATATAACATTATGTTTAATAAAGCATATTACAATTGAGTCCTAAATGATTGATGTTTTATATACCCATCTGACTGTCCGATATTATGGATTAAAGACATACATAAATTTTACAATAAAAATAAGCTAAATTAAATAATCATCAAGAAAACTAGCAATATTAATATCATATATATATATATATATATATATATATATATATATATATATATATATATATATATATATATATATATATATATATATAATATATATATATATATATATATATATATATATATATATATATATATATATATATATATATATATATATATATATATATATATATATATATATATATATATATATATATATATATATATATATATATATATATATATATATATATATATAATTTTTTTGTTGTATGTTTCTTAATCTTAGACATATGGTAAAACTGTTCAGAAATTTTATTTTTGAAAATTTCACTGCAAAAAAGTTTGCATAAGTAAAACTTAATTTAAATTTTATTTTATTTTTGGTAAAATTTAATTTATATTTTGGTTTTTTTCAACTATTGAATAAGATAAATTCGAAATGAAAAATATAAGTGTAGAAGGATTTTGTAACAGTTAACTTAGCAAAAAGACAGAAAGACTATTTTTCACGAAAAAAAATTAGGAATGTGAATAATACATTTTTCTATGTCATAAATATTTTACATATACTTAGAGGTCAAAATGCACATAAATAAAAGATTTTCTTTAATATAGCGAGTACATTTAAATAAGAGTCATTGGAAAAATTTTATTTTTTTGCAAAATGCATATCAGAATGAGAAACAACATTAGAATAAAAATTATTCATTATTTACAGTATTTAATCCTTTTAAATCCAAAATGCTTTAAAAATATTTAATATGAATAAAAAAGCTGTTTCCTATTAACAGAAAAGTATTTTCACAACCTTTTATCTATGAAGGAAGCTTAGAAACCAATAGAAATTATCGTCTTTCTAATATAAACTTTTTTTCTTTCCATCTCTTGCATTTTAAATTTAATCTGAATATGGTGACTTAAAAATTACAGAAAAATAAAGTGCATGGATAAAAATGATTTAAAATATTTACAATCTATACATCATGAAAGATAATTTTTTAATTGTTCTGAATAAATTTATTTTTAAGGAATTTTAAAAACAATATTTATACAAAAGAACCTATATATATCTAATCTTTCAAATTCTTTTGTAGTTATTTTCAAGACTGAGTTAAATTATTAATCATTGAAATGTAAAAATGATACATTTTATTCACAATCATTGAAATTCCTGAATCACATATTGTATATGCTGTCATTTTAACATTGCATGCATTTTCTATTTTGAGACCTTATTATTCAAATCATTGTAGATAGAAAGATCTTTTTATATCTATCAATATATATATATATATATATATATATATATATATATATATATATATATATATATATATATATATATATATATATATATATATACATTGCGTGTTAGGTATAAAAACGGTAAAGTAAAGTTGATTAGTTTAAATTTCCCCATAAAAATTAGCGAAAGTATTTAATTTCTTACACCAGCTTCTGCAAGAATTCTAATTAGTTGTAAATTATACCTTGAATGTTTTGTAAGTGTTGAAATGGGTAAAAGTAACAGAAATTTGCTATTTCCAAATTTTCTTCTGTGCGAAAAATTATTTTTTGAATGAAATTATTTTCATTGTAAATTACTGCATTGCCGATTTTATAATTTCCAATACAAATATGTAAATAAAAAGTATAAGATAATCAATTTTTAAGTATTTACATCATTCTCTCTTTGTATAAGTTATTTGACTTGTACTAACATTAAAATTACATATCTTCTTGAGTTACTCATTGTCTCATTATTCATAGAGAAGGAAACCTTCCTTGCTGAAGCATAAAATATTTGCAAGCTGTTTATAAAGATTCAGACCAGCAGAAATATATCCCACCACTTACAGCTTATTACCCGTTTAAGCATAGATTCCAACTTTGGTTTCATGACAGAAATACCATTCACTTCATCAAATTTAATTGCTGGAAGAAGGACCGGATTAGTGTGTCTGTATCTTATGATTTTATTTTCCAATTGATGAGACATCTGGATACCGTGCAAACCAGAAGAATAACCATAAAAATTTGATTAAGATTGCCGTTTATATGCTTGCAAAGATAGGTTTTTTGACGTGCTATCAAAATTTGCTTAGAACTTAATTATCAATAATGCGGCAGTAGTCTTTTAAAAATTACTGTCGATGCTTTTTTAAATTACTGTTGATTAGGTACGTATATATGTGTTTTTGATCTTTTGAAAACCCGTACTATTATATCCGACACAAGGGTTGTATGACCATATCGAAATCAACCAGCCGACATGTACATTGGCTGGAATCACCAGTAGAATGGTATAAACAGAATAAATTATCGTCTAAATAGCCGACATTTTCCTATTCCTGTTTCCAAATTTGTGGTAGATGCCATTAGATTCTCCATCTGTATCTATAATATTTTGTTAGGAATAACTTGAAAAAATGGCTCTGATGCTCTACGCTTTTTATTATTGTTAACAAGCATATTTCTTGTCCAATTGCTTGTGATGTTGCACAGTTTTATAATCAAATGTGAGTACGCATTTTGATTTCACGCTACACAGAAATTAATATGAAATTTAAATAGATAATATTAAATCAGGATATGGAATATAAAAATTATTTAAATTTAAGGTTTTAATTAAATATTAAGTAAAATCAAAATATAAATTATTTTTACAGGTCTGAGTAAAATTTACTATCACTTTATTTAATATTTTGTTTAAACTATCTTTTCATTATAGTTCTTAACTTGTTATTAAATTTAATATGGTTAAAACTAGTACTGTTATATTTATGTGGCCAATGTTTTGAGTACGTATGTTAAGAAACTTTTATTAAATATAAAGCAGATTTAAGAAAAAAATCCTAATATTAAATTTGTTGCATGCAATTTTTACAGAGAATTTTATCATTGTATTCTCTATTCAAAATTACATTTAGTTTGAACTATCATTACAATTGAAAATTATTATTGCTTTACATCCACATGATTCTTTATACTTATTGACTTTGTTTTTGAAAGCTGAAAATAATTATTGGTAAAGGTCTTCTTGATTCAAGATAATTTTATAAAAAAACTTATATAAAATAGTTATTTAAACAGATTTTATCAAAAATCATTAATAAAATACCTACAAAGTATTATGCAAAATAGATTTTGACGATATTATATTTACATGAAATATGATGAAAGAAACATTTTTTCATAAATTTAATTATAATATTTATAAAAGAGGATATTGAAATTTGACAGAAAAATTTATGATGAAAATTTCGATGACAAAAAATGTATTTTTTTTTACTATTAAACTATAATTTAAAATATTTGGTTGCAAATGATGATTAATATCAACGAAATTATTCATCAGAATTTCATCTAATAAAATGAAACGAGAAAATTCGTTATAGTATATATCAAGTATTATTATTTCACAAGAGGAAGTTCACAAGAGGAGTTTCTTTTTTTTGCAATCTTTTCTGTTAAAAAATTAATTAATATTATTTCGCAAGTTTTCTTTGGTTTTTTTAAATTTTTTTTACATATTTTGAATTAATTTTTGTAAATGTCTTAAACATGTTAACAGCGGATTTTAAGCAATAAAAAATCATTATTGAATGCAATGTGAAAATTTTTTTGATTTCTAAGGAAACTGTTTTCTAAGAAAAACTGATAGATTACGGTTTCTTTGCATTGAATTAGAATGATGTCGTGAAGTATCATACTAAATTTTTTAACTCTAATTAAAAAATAGCAAATGACATTATTTCTAAAATAAATTGTTTTATTGTTTAAAACTATATATTCTAATAAAAAACTTTAAGAAACATGTTTTTTGATTGTAATCAAAAATTGATAATTTTAATGATGTTACATTTATTAATACTTTGTTTGATTTAAAAGTTAATCAGTGATAAGACATCACATTCTTGAAATTAAAAAATTCAATGATGTGATTTTCAATACTGAAATTTGCACTTTTAGATTTGATAAGGGAATTTCTAAATATATCAAAAGAAATGATATCTATTTTACTAAATATATTCAGATAATATTATTCCCCTACTATATTTTTAATAATAAATATTTTTGGATTTTTGGCACATAGTGATAGTATCATGAGAGTTACAAGAGTTTTTTCTTGCTTATGAATATTATATTCTGCATTCTATTAAAATGAGAAAAATTATGATGAAAATGAGGGAAAACATTAATCTTGTAATTTTGTTTTAAACTACTGTTGTAACTGCACTGGCTAAGAAAAGTATTTGATGCATATATTCAGCTTCATAGCCTTTAAATGCATGTTCATTTATGTAATTTATTTATAATAGTTTATTTGAACTCTGGCTAAAATAACTTGTAATAGTTAATAAATTCAACATGTTTGAGAGAATAACTTATTATTTTTGTAAGTTCACAACAAATTCTTATTTTTCCATATATATTAAATTACAATTTAGTCTCTGTTTATATTATTTTATTAAAATTTTATAGCATTAAAGCAGCAAAATAAACATTCAACGAAATTTTCCACTAAAATACCATGATATTCAAAACAAAAGGAATTTGAGAAACATAATTGTTTCGAACAATTCAACTCAGACAAATGAAAATCCTAATTTTCTGTCTACAAAGTTTTATAATAAATTTACAAAGTTTTAAAAACATAAATATTTCTATAATTTTATATTTATAATTGTATATATATTCAACATGAGCTATTTTAGTAGCATATTATTGAAAAACTGAAATAACTTGTTGTGTTTGAAAAATCAGATTTGGAAACATTTTTTAGAATATAAATCATATTTGAAAACACAATTTGCATAGTGATTTTAAACATTTAAGATTTGGCTTACTTCATAATTCCACAATGACAGTTTGCTTGCGAATATACAATAATTCAAACAGGTGGCAAGAAAAGATTGAATAATTTGTCAATAGCCAAAGATAAAACGACATGCATGTCAAACATGTATGCAATCATACATGTTTCAAAATATGAAATAAATTTTATGAAATTAAAATAAATTTGATTTTAGAATGCAAAAAAATGTGTCTGTTATTTTCATTTTTCTGTTTTGCAGTATCATTTCGTGTAAAAAGAAGTGCTCTAAGGTAACACCTAAGATACTGTAGAATTCAGAACGATGATTAAGAAGTTATAAAAGTTTTAATTCCTAAAATTTAGGTTTTCAATCAGAACACTATGATATTAAAAACGCATATATATAGTTGTATTATATATATCGCTTCATAAAACAGAAAATAATATATTAATAATGCCAGCAGCAAATAAGTGTGAAAAATATTTTCGCCATTATTGTCTAACATTTAAGGAAAATAGTATTAATATCAGATGCATTTCTTACAAATAGATCTTAAATGGATGAACAAAAGTTAAGTGCTTAGTAATCTTGCATCGTAAATCTATTAGATGAGATACTATTGACAAGTTTATTCATTACCATGAGAAAAACGTAATCACTTTTGAATAATAGATAAAATTAATAAGAGAAATTCAAAAAGCTTATAATGTTTACTCAAAATTGAATTTCTTCTTAACAAAAAGAAATAAATTATGAGAATATATCAGTCAAACATTGCATTTATATCATACACATATTTAGTAAATTTTTGAAAATGTTGGTAAGTGTAATGACGAAGTTTGTAAGTACATAAGGTTGAGTTTAATAAATCTAAATAAGCATTATTATATTAGAAAGTGTGACGAAAACATGTTTAATGTTAATATGATTTTTATTGAATAATATGTTATGACAATTTTTTAAAGTTATAAAAATTTTAGTATACAATCCTTAGGAAAAAATTGATAATCATAAAATTTAGAATTTCTAAAATTAAATAAATGCTTATACATAATTTTTTAAAGTATTTCAATCCAAAATGAAGTAAAATGTTAAAGACACCAGCTTTTTTACTTAATATTGATACAAAAAGTATGTGTACCTATAAATACCAGAATCTTATGTATTCGACAAAAAAGAAATAGGCTGTTGTAAATTTTATTGACAAACTGTCTAATATTCATAATAAAAATAGAAGAAAATAGAAGTTTAAATTTCATTTCATAAAAAATATACAATAACAATTATAAAATATTTATATAGAAATATTGAAATAGTGGTATAATCATTCATTTTGAAATTTCTAATGAATTTTATCATTTTATTTTTAATAGAAATACGTAAATTTTAAGCCTTCAGTATTAAGGTGCTTATTTTTGAATTAGATGTATATTATTTGAAGTACTTCAAATTATAATATTAATAAACAGATAAAATAATTGTAATAAAATTATTTTTTCATATTGATATAATCCCTCTAAATTTTCATGGATTATACTTTATATAGTAAATGAAATGATCAAACAGTGTTAGCAAATTAAACATCACTTTAAATAAATATTCTACAACATTTCGAATAGAAACACAGAACGATATTTTGGAAAAAGTTTTGGGAATTAAAGTCGAAGTACATAATTTTGATAAAAAAAAAAGATTTTTCTCTCCCTTTATCACTCTTTCTTAGTTTAATATATTAATAATGATAGTAAACCTGTAAAATATGACATATATTATTCAAGAAAATTAATTCATTAATTAAACATATTAAAACAAAAATGCAAAAGAAGAAGAAACAAACTATTCTGCTTATATAATAATACAATAGAAAGAAGCATTATGATATTTCAATGAAAAAAAAAACATTATCAGTGTATATATAACCATAAAATTTATATTTAACAAGAAGGGGATAATAACTGTCTATACTTTAATATCGTCTTTATTATAATATAATGATGCATAAATATTATTTTGATGGTTGTTTGGCAGAATCAATCCAGGAAAAATTAAAAAAATATTATATTATTATATTTTAACAAAATTAATATGAGTAGAAATACTATGCTATGATATTTTATTCCCTTATATTATTGTTTCATTTTTTTAAAATATTTATTTGATAAAACAGGATTGAAATTATAAAATAATTTTTCTATAACATTTATTTCTTAGGTTTGAATGCAAATGTTGGATTTATCATCTCAATACAAGTATATCATTCAATAAAGTACTTTTGAAAAAATGATATGATTCTGTTTACTAACTTATATTTGACTTTATTTAAAGAAATATTGCAATCCATCAAAATAAGTAATTACGAAGTAAAATTTAGTAAAGATTCACAGATATAATTCATATTAGCACAATTGTTTTCCTTTTTTAAATATATTTTATTTCACATTTGATTTTTTATTTCAAATAAAAAAAGTTACTTAACAACTGCACAAATGATTATAGGTTGAACACTTTTAAATTGCTACATACATGTACTTAATTTCTCACCTTAAATGATTAATCTCTTTTATCCATTTTTTAACTACAATAAACACTACAAATGTTCAGCTATAAGAGCCTAATTCACATAAACGTAGCAAGATATTTATATATTTTGCTAATTTTATATATTATTTACCAAGTAATGTTTTGATAAGTATAAGAAGATTGTGAAACTATTTATGTCTGGAGGAAAATTTCTATAAACAAAAATCCTCAAGCATTTTAAGTGGGAGCAAAGTTCTGAATTATGACTGAGTTATCAAATTAAAAGCTTTTATAAAAATTAAGATAATTACTTCAAAATATTTTATGTTTTATATATATATAAACTTCTATATAAAATGATATGAACTATATCTTTAGTATATCTTATTAAACTATATAACAAAGAAAGATAATGAATGTAATCCTAACCACTAATTAAATTTAAAAAAAAAATAAACAAAATAAAATAACTTATGCTCCAAGATATTTCAAATTAGAGCTGTTAATTTTAAATATTCTTTGTTTTTTACTAAGATATGTTGGACATACATTATTTTCAAAATAAATAAATAAAATAAAAATTTAATTACTTAAAACTCTTACGTGAAATCTGAGATTATTTATATATGTTATTAAAATCAACATATATTTTATTTAAACTAACTGCATAGACTCTACACATTAGCATGAATTTTCTTCATACAATGATACTCTTGATGCATGATATGAAACTAGTTTCAGTATTATCAAAATTATGACAACTTCAGTTTTTATAGCTGTAAATTTAAATGTTCAAGATTAAAACAACACGATTTTGAAGCAAACACATTTGTCAAAGAATAAGCATGGCCATAAATAATGTCCGACACTGTCTTCTTTCAAGAAAACAAAGCACCAAGAAGAATAGGTTAAATTTAATAAAATTCGCTTATTATAAAGACATCTTGATTGGACATGCAAATGATAAAATTGGTAAGTCTAATGAAAATGAATTACGATCAGAGTGTGTATTTCTTTTGAGATATTTATTAAGTATAAAGCCAGTTACAAAGACAATGAAATCCACTTTTTATGTTTTCACCTTTGTGATTCTCAAGAAAAGTAATGCATTTGATCACGACCTTTTGGAACACATTATAGGCAACTGAATACTCGAACTAACGTGGATGCATTTTCAAAATTCATGATGTCGTGTGGCTGGCCAATGTGTACAACTTGCAACATACAGAAAAAACTGTGCAATTTGTCATCTCCTGTAACGTACAAATACAACTAAGCAAAGGTACTGGTAGCTTTGTTTGCTGTGAGGGACATGCTTAAGAAAGGAAGACTCTGGACCGCCAAAGTGCTTAAATTGGATCAGGCAATAGTCTGACAGGAATTGACTGCTGCAGCAGTATTATTATGTAAAAATTAAGCTATTACAGCCTCTTTCATAACTTCCGTGGTATCTTACATCATTCATGGCACTTAGCTGAGGCACTTGACAATGGTATTTAAGACATCTGCGTAGGATCCCACAGCATTGGCAAAATTGTCTGTAGTGATATCGTAGCCTATCATCATGGTTGCCACCACAGTGATGTTGCATAATATTCAGTGATGAATTCTCTTTATACTTAGTGACTATCGTGTTTGTATCTGGAAAGGATGAAACCAGTAGCCACGATCTACCTAAGATCCCACAGCATTGGCAAAATTGTCTGTAGCGATATCGCAGCCTATCATCATTGTTGCCCCCACAGTGGCGTTGCATACTATTCACTGATGAATTCTCTTTATACTTAGTGACTATCGTGTTTGTATCTGTAAAGGATGAAACCAGTAGCCACGATCTACCTAAGATCCCACAGCATTGGCAAAATTGTCTGTAGCGATATCGTAGCCTATCATCATGGTTTCCACCACAGTGGCGTCGCATACTGTTCAGTGATGAAATCTATTTATACTTAGTGACTATCGTGTTTGTATCTGGAAAGGATGAAACCAGTAGCCACGATCTACCTAAGATCCCACAGCATTGGCAAAATTGTCTGTAGCGATATTGTAGCCTATCATCATGGTTGCCACCACAGTGGCGTCGCATACTATTCAGTGATGAAATCTCTTTATACTTAGTGACTATGTTGTTTGTATCTGGAAAGGATGAAACCACTAGCCACGATCAACCTTTGCTTTTGAAGGGCTTACAGATGTAACCCCTATTTTGACAGTGTTGAGTGTTTGCTTATATAACAGCAGATAATATCTTGCCATGTTCTATATATCCTTAAATTCTCAACCATTTGTTGACACCATTCTGAGGTCGAATGTATTAACCCGTATGATACATTATTAGAGACACAGTTTCCAACATGATAATGGCTTTGTTCCGCTCTTATACATCTGGACTGCTAAAGAAAATTTTTATTCACAGAAATGAGAGATTTTCAAAATCATGTTTCAGAAAATGTCTTCATAAAGAGTTTCAAATATTGTTAGATAAATATAAAGCATATTTTTGTTCAAATATATGTCTTTATATATTCATAATGAATATAAGTATTTAATATTTTGAAACTTTTGATAGTCAAAAATTATAAAGTAAATATAGCTATACCTTTCTTATACACTAATCAGCTAACTGCATCTATTTTGTTATATATTTTTTTAAATTTCATGTCAATTAAGAGACTGTTTTAATTGGATACTGAATGATAAATTTTAATTAATGTACAAATATACTGCTATTTTATCTATTATTACAATATATTTATCAAATCCATAATGTAATATCTCCAATTAAAATATAATATCAAAAATGTAATTTTATATCATTTATATGAAAGACCAAATAATTTTTAAATAATTGAGCAAAGTTTATTTATAATTATTTTCATATGTTTTGTCAACGACAAAACTGTTTGATTTAATAACCGTTTTGTATACGAATTTTGTATGAATAAAATGTAACTCATATTTATTTTATTTAAACATTTAACTAAAATTATTAACTTAAATGACCATTAAATGTTTAACCAAATAAAATTAAATTTGCATTAATTTTTCAAAAATATTGATTAAATATGTGAAAATGTAAAATAAATTTATATATCATAGATAAATTCAAAATAACTCAATGGTAATGAAAACAATTGTGTCCTTTACTTAACATTATTTACATTAATACTTCACAATTAAGTTATTGAATCAATTTGAAAAGCAATCAGCCGTTAACAATTTTATATCCAGAAGAACGAGGATGTTTAGAAAATATAAATTATATCTTAAAAATCCAATCTCCTTCAATCAAAGGCACCATGGTTATAAATTTAAATAAAATATTCTTCTGCCATATTAAATTAGTTTTAATGAATACACACATAAGAGAAATAAATTTGCATGGACATTAGACAAGTTAATTTATTTGCAACCACCTGATTCAAAATTATTATGATAATTTAATTTTTCAATGTGTATACATATATATGAAAATTGAATAAATTTTAACCAGCTTAAAGCAGATGCAAATTTAAATTGGATTATTAATCCAAATACTAAAGTGATTATTTGAAGAGCAGTTTTAATATTATGGGGAATGAAATTTTACTTAAAAATTCTCATAAAATCTTATATTTGTAAGTTCATTCTTTTTTTCAATTTAAGTTGAACACTTTTTTATTAAGCATTCTGTAATATATTTTATAATGCTTCTCTATTGAGCTTTACATATATATATATATAAACGTAATATTACATTCAGAGTGAAAAATAAAATCCTATTTAAATAACATATATTTTGAGTTTTGCGCAATTAAAACCAATGACATTTCAATTAGTAAAATTTAAAGGTAATAAAGTTTAAATCCCTTAAAATAAATTTAATGTATATTTAAGAAAATTCAGCTCTCATATATTGTGGACAAACGTCATTAAACATATTTTTTAATCAATGCTAATAAAATAACTAAACTGGAAAAAATTGTTTTAAAACTTTATACAAAATATTTCACAATAGCAAATTTTAAATTATACAATTCTACTAAAAACGTATAAAACATTAATAGTAATTTATTCACGTTTTATAAAGTGTACATTTGTTGTATTTAATAATAAATTTCTAGTTATATATTTTTCTTCAATATTTACATTTATTAATTATATAGTATTAAAGGAATATATAATTTAGTTAAATTTCATTTGCTGTATATGTTAATTGAATCCCTCAAAAGACGAAAAAAATGTTTCAAACATCCATGTGGCAAATATTTTTATTCACTAGAAACTCTTTTCTTGTTTTACAGATTTCATTTAAATTAGAATAAAAATAGAAAGTAAGTATATTATGTTCATGCTAAGTTTGAAACAAAGCAAGAGTATATATATATATGTATATATATATATATATATATATATATATATATATATATATATATATATATATATATATATATATATATATATATATATTATAATTCCTCTTTTTTTAGAACAGAACCTACAAAATTTTAAGCACCGTCATCATTGTTACAGCAAAGTAATACGAAGCATTTCAAAATGTCAAAGTAACTACATGTGCACTAGTTTAAAAATTATTATTAACTGAATAATATTTATTAATAAATTATCAATTATATATTAATAGCTGTGAATTATTTTTTAACGAAATTCTTCCTCGTACAGACATTTGAATGAGATAAGAATATGTTTAGATAAAAAAAAATATTTAAAGAGTTAATTACTTCTAAATATAATAAGATATTGCAAATTACAAAATTAATAAAATAAAATTTTTCATACAAAATTTACTATTCAATGAAATTCTTAGACTTGCATATGAATAAATAAATAAATAATAATAAGTTTGAGATAATAAATAAATAAATAATAAGAAGAATTTTGAATAAATCTGAATTTGCTTCAAATTTATTTTGGAAATAAAAAATATTATAGAAATAATTAAATTTAATTGCTTTATAAATTAATCTTTCCGAAGAATTTTTTGACATTTTTAATTAAAATTAACAGCCTATTAACTTTTAAAATGAATCAAGTATTTTAATTATTATTCAAAATGATATCAAATTCTGAAAAAACTTCTATAATGGAAAATTTTTGAATATATTTTTTCACAAAATTGTACATGCTTATGTTATGGACGGAATAGCTCTAAATTAGAAGAATTGGCGCAAAAGCTGTGAACTTATTTATATATTTTTACACAATAAAACAACAAATAACCATTATTGAAAGGTAAATGAAAAACGATTTATACAATATGATATATATGGAAAAATGATTTTTAAGTCCAATAAGGCTATTTGATAAATTTGCTGAATCTGCACTTATTGTTATTGTCTTCTGCCAGCCTGGCTAGGACTATGGGGTGCACTGTTCCACTTTTCCAACTCAACATATTTTGGTGTAGAGTCCAAATTCTTCAGTACATACATGCCATAGGTGCTCGTTTATAGGGTAGGTACCACCTTTCTCAACCCGTTCCTAGAAAGAAATGACAAAGACAGGATCGACAGAGGGGGAAAATATATCCTCGACTGAAATTAGATTCGAACACAGGAACTCCCTATCCGTAGTCAGGCACTGTGACCATTGGAACAGGAATATGCACTTATATAAATATAAAACATTTATATGTGTTTTAGCTCTTAAATATGTGACATTTTAAATTTAAAGCAGAATAAAGGATTTTCCCTGGAAGCAAAAATCAATGTAATTTATTTAAGTGTTTCCACAGTGTTTCTATTGTGGCTTGTTTGAAAGAATAACCTCCTTCAAAGATCAATTTCACTTACTGACAGAAGCTAGAACGCATGAAATAGGGCGTGTTTTCAATGTATTTATTTGAGCTGGTACTTCTAGGATTGTCATGGAAGTTTGGGGATCTTTTGTTTGGTTGCTGTTTCTGGTGGGCCCGCCTACTTTATCTGTAACGATGGCACATTTACTGGGTAGCCCTCTATGAAAGATGCTATATTGTTCTCCAAGTAGTGAGACGTAAAGGCATTATATACAATTTCACCAATGTTAGAAATAAATAATTAAATTATTAAATAAAGCATTTCTACGAATGCATGATTCTCTAAAGCCTTAATTTTGATGATTAAATCTCAATAATTAACGTCGTTTATTGCAATTACAATATAAAGGTGTTTCATTTGATTTCATAAATATTGAATTTTCTTGAATTATTTTATAAATGATCTTGACTCTACTTTTCAAGATACCTATCTATATAACCAGAATTAACAAATTAGTAAAACCGATAATGTAAATAAAACGACTTGATTTTTAATATTTGTTTTTAATGCATTAAATCTTTATTCTAATGTTCAAGCATTAAACCTGTCTTTGGTAAAGAATTCCAAGAGTCATTTTTAATACATTGTTTGATATATAGTTTTCAATACTTGTAAAATGAATGTGCCATTCAATTATGATTTATGTAATCATAATTGAATGAATGTGCCATTCAATTGTGGTTTCACTACTCAAAGCAAATAAAACAAAAATAACAAAAATAATTGAAGTATTTGCAGAACATATTTGGTATCTTCATGCAATAAAATTAGCAGTGCTTATAAATTAGAATATAAAATGAAATGTGAAATCCTCTCTGTTCCTGAATTTATATAATAATAATATATATATATATATATATATATATGTATAGTTATTTTTTAGATGTATTCTGACATTTTCTGTAGGCAGTTAGTTAATTTCTGCTTTTTTAATTATTATATTTCTGCTTTTTTAATTATTATATAAGAACAGTCTTTATATGTTTAACATTATTAAATATGTTCTAAATGTAAAATGACCAACATACTATAATATTTCCAAGTGACATAATATTTTTGTAAAGAAAGGTAACATCTTGAATATCGTGCGAAGCTAACAAGTCTCTGACATAAACCACGCACATTTTAAAATTTTATGAAGGTAGCGTTTTACGGAAAGCGTCACGTTTTCTGCTTAACATAAAAATAAAATGTCTGACATAAGCACCATATTATGGCTGAATATTTTCATTCTTTTATTGTAATCCTCACGCACTTCCTAATAAATCAAATGATATTAACAGTTTTGTTAGTTTATTAATTAATAAGATTAATATCATGTTTTTAGACAATGTAAATTTCTCAAAATATTCTTTATAACATATTTATGTTTACTGTAAATGGATCAGTTATGTAAAGCAAAATATGCTAATTTATCTAATTATCATTCGTAATATCGAGACATGCGAAAGTTACTTTAATATATTTGTTTTGAAGAAAATAAGTATTTTGTCATTTTTTTTATTTTTGTTCACACATTTATTAAAAGAAATCTACGGAAATCCTTAAGCATATATTCAATCATCAATAAAATGTTTAGCTATTCATTAATATTTTTTGATTATAAATGATTGTTTTACTTCTTAATTATCTTAAAAGTACAGATAGATTTTCCATGACATTTTTCTTGTTACTCTCTTATTAGGATTATGGAAAAATTTTATTTCGTAAAGCTAAATTTAATACAATACTAAATGCGTGATCACAATCTTTTTTTTATTTTTTATTCCTTTTGTTTCATTTTTCAAATGTTGCATTCTACCGAGCGTCAAAAGAATATCTCTAAATGATATAACTGTTTCAAAATGAATATCTTTATTAAAAATGTATATTATTTAATTTAATATTATACTTTTCTAGATGTCGAAGTGATATGTTTGTTTATTAATAAACAATTTAATTGCAAAAATGGAACTAACATTCAAATGTAATTTTGGAATAATAATATTTGTATTTTCTTAATTATTAATTCGGTTACATGCATTTCTTACTCCTCTTTAGTTCCCATACATTTCTTAGTTATAAAAATTAATATACTTGAATACTATTTAATATGTACTAAGTTACATTAAAAAATGCACATACTAACCAAGGAAAATAAAGATGCATAGTTAGAAAATTCATCTATATTTAAGAATCTTTCATCATATTAACAGATTTAGATTGTTCCTTTTGTCATTATTGTTTTTTTTTTTAAATTTATACTATTAACTGCACCTCACACAAAATAAATTAATTGATTTTAAACTGGTATGTAATGAAGTGATTCAGAAAAAAATCGTATTGATGAAAAATATATAATCAATAAACAAAAAGATTAATTTAACTGATAAACAAAATTATTCATTTAATCAATAAACAAAGATTAATGGACGGTAAGTATAAACATTTAAGCTAAAATATATGAAAACAGTATATTTTCAATGTGTTTTATCATTTTTATTTTTTATAAAAGATTATGCATCAATAATGTTATTATGGTACGATATAAAATACATTTATTCATCAAAAAAGCTTAAAATAAAACTATTTTATGTAGTGGTAAATAAACACTTATATAAATATTTTTCCGTTACTTATAAATATGTAAATTTTATGAAAATAAATTCAATGTTAAAATAGATGTATATCTGACTGCCTGACCAAAAATGTTTCCTTCATAATATTTTTATCTATAATGATCAGATTAAGGATTGTTTCACATTTTATATCCATCGATACTACTTGGGCTGGAACTAATGATATTTTATACGGAAGACCAACCAATAGACATTATAACATCGAAGGTGGATGATATGTCCCCGTAATTTAAAATTAGGAACTAAGAAAACAGCAACCAGCCTTTTTTTTGTACTCTCAGACCAGAACATCTTGACCGCGACTTCTTGCACATATTCTCAACATATTGATTAATTAATCAGTTCTTGGTTTCTGTCTGGTATGCATTCATAAACTATAATGATATTATGTATCAATTTATTTAAACTAAATGATAATTAGCATAAATATATATTATTCATCAATATCTCAGGCAGTAAGACTTATTCGCATTTTGCGTGACTAAAGGCTTAACTTAAAAAAGTGAATTAAAATAATTAAAATATTTTAAATATTAATTTCAATGTACTTATTTTTGTAAGTAATTACATATTATAAATAAGTATGTGTTTAAAAATTAACATATAAAAGAAGAGCAATAAGGGATTACTCGTATCAACAATCTTTGTATGCTATTTTCAGGCATAGTTGAAATTATATAATTTTACTAGTAATAAGCATTCCTTTATTAGGAATTTAACCCTCACTATTACAACCTTGTTTTCTAAAAATAAGTTTAAAATAAAATTCGATAAAATTTTTTAAACTTCATTGTATTTTTTAGTTTCAAAAAAGATAATAAGAAATTGAAGTAACTGAAAAACTATCCCTGATAAATAAAATAGTAATTAAATATGTAACTAAAGGTAATTTCACTGTTCTAAGAATATATTTGAGCTTAAAGTAACTTTAAGTTTTGATAATGTACTAGATATAATAAAAAAAATTAGGAATTTCAACATGTCTGTATTTTGCTTAAAATTAATAATACTAAATAATTTTGTAGTATGGTTTGTTATTTATTAAGCAATTACGAACAAAATATTTTCCTGTTATTTTATTTCTAATTTATTTCTAAGCAGTTGTATGAAATCTATTTCAGAACAAAATTAAACTTTGGAGCATTCAGTTTCATTTTAAAATATTCTACAATGTATTCGATGCGAAATGTAAGAAAGAGAAAAATATTCAATTTTCAACCTGAGCCAATCTTTTTCGAAAGTTTCAAGGATCGGTATAAAAATGTTTCAGTCTAAAAAATAATGTGAAAGCTGTAAATATTAAGCAGAAGTATAGAAGGATAAAAGTTGAAAAAAAATGAAAATCTGAACCTTGATTTTCTATAGTGAAATATTTTTGGTATCCTATAAAAATGATAGATGCGGAAGAATGGAGAGGTAGGAGAATGTTTAAACTTTTTTTTTTGCAGTAAAATCTTTGATCAAAATATTCTTATAAATAATGCATAGTCGGAAGATATCGAAACTGGATAACAATCATTTCAAAATTGAACACCTAAGATTGAATATATTTAATAAACACCTAAATATACTTTTACTAATTTTAAAGTAACAGGTATGATATATCTGCAAGTACACACGAAAATGATAAAACTGAGATTAAGCCTAATGCAATGAATGTGTGTATTATTATCAAGTATCAACTAAGATTTTTTTGTTTGGAATTTTTGAAAAATTCTAAAAAAAAAAATTACCATTTTTAGCATAAGTCGTGATTACGTATTCAGGCTTATTCTAACAATGATTTTCGTTTTTATTCAAAGCAAGACTCTATATTGAAAACATTAACATTATTAAAAACTAGCACATATTATATTTTCTAAAATAATTTTCATCAATATATGTATGTAGATATTTATTAAATGTTCACTTTAGTATTTATATATAACACATAAAAATATAAATATTTTTTAAAGATTTGTTCCTTTTTATCATGATGTATAGAATTTATATAAATTTATGTACAATTGAACTCTATTAAATTTTCCAAATTTACTTGTGACAAAAATGGATATGACGGAAGACCTTATCATAGGTAATTGTTGATACATTTATTAATTTAGAAAAATAAATATATTAAATTGATTATACAAATGATTAATGTTTTGACGCATCTGTACATAGCGATACCGAACTGTACTTTAAAGTGAATTGAATTGAAATGTTTACTCACGAACAAGCGCTTCAGTTTTTTGCACCAAGGTCAGAGGAAGAGGTCATATTTCAGTTAGTATCCTCCTCACTACATTCATACTAGAGAGAGAGAGAGGGAACTGAACATCACATATTAAAGTTAACACCTCCTTAATCTACGAAATAACAGTGAAGAGAGAGAGAGAGAGAAAGAAGAATTTCTTCACCCTCCTAATCACTGATCGTGGCAAATAATGCTTAACTTTCCAGATCTTAGCTGAAAGCAGCGACAAGCTAACGAATCACTGAAACTTTATAGTGTGATTCATAAAACATTGTTTATTTTATATGTCTTAATGGAAGATGCAAATCCTTAATGTATACAGTACAATTTCAACAACTGTTGCTAAGAAATCTGAAAAAAAAATACTGTTGCGAAACATTTCTTGTCATATATCAAATTATTAGATATATATATATATATATATATATATATATATATATATATATATATATATATATATATATATATATATATATACGTTAATTACTTCTAACATTCCTTTGATTTAATATTTTTGAAATTTTCTCATCACATTTTTAGCTTGAAAAAGCTTTAAATTCAATGTATTTTGTGAACATTTTCAACAGTAAGTAACATTGTAAAATTCATTCGTGACAGAGAAATGACAGAAACTTACAAAAAAAATATAGTATTTTTTTATCCTATAATAAAATTAAGTAATCACAAAAATTAGAATATCTCAAGGAATTGCAGCGCTGAATTACTTTTAACAATGTTTTAACTTATGAACGTTAAGATTTTTTGAAGCTTCATTTTTGTGATTTAATTTGTATAGCTGTTTTCATTTTCCTAAGAGGTTGCAAATATTTTGAAAAATAAACATTATATATTTATGTATTTTCTATCTGAAAAAAACAATGTTTTATAGAAAATCTTTAAAAAAGTGAATTAATTTATGAGGAGAATTTAAGTATCTATATATATATATATATATATATATATATATATATATATATATATATATATATATATATATATATATATATATATATATATATATATATATATATATATATATATATATATATATATATATATATATATATATATATATAGATAGATAGATAGATATAATTTTTTCCTTACCATTTTTAAGCAAACAAAGTTAAATAAAAAAAATATTTTTCACGTCTTAAAAATGAAATATTCTGAAAAGTAATTTATTTGTATTTAGAAGAAATATTATTTGCCAAAAAATGTAAAGTAAACTAAAATATAAATTTTTTTCTGCTATACGTATTGATAAATATAAAGAAGAAAAGAAATCACTTATGTAAATAGAGCTGTTCAATTCAGCGAAAATAGTAGATCCGAGTTTTATATAAAAATGGTTTATTTAATTAACTCCTGAATTTTACCTTTACTATGTAAAAAATTAAAAGCTTACAAATTTTTTCTACAATGCCTAGTTAATTTTCTGCAATAATTTTAGTTGAGTGAAAAATATTCAAAAAATAAAATTGCTGTAAAATGCTTTATACTTTAAAATCAAGAGAATATTACATATTTTATAAATACGTTATATTGTTCTTTTTTTAGATTTACAGTTTATTTTTCACTATCATTTAAAGCTTTTTAGTAAAGTATTATCTAGAGCAATGTTTCTACAAATGTAAAATAAATGAGTTCTAACATTTTCCAAGATAATTTGGCAGAATAATTCTTCTCTATAACGTATATAAATATACTTAATAGGAAATACTCTGTACTTTTATTATTAAATAAAACTAAAATAGTTCGTTATTTCTATCATTCAAAATATAC
Organism: Latrodectus elegans; assembly: GCA_030067965.1. NCBI lineage: Eukaryota > Metazoa > Arthropoda > Arachnida > Araneae > Theridiidae > Latrodectus > Latrodectus elegans. The sequence continues at coordinate 44,913,422 of CM057821.1, forward strand.
TAGTATTATGATCACGTATATATTCACAAAATATTTTAAGAAAGAATCATTTAAAAAAGGCTGCTTAAAAACGAATCAAAAAATGGGAAATCAATGTAATAGGAAGATATGAGATTTATCAATAAATCTAGGCTTCTAAGATAAATAAGGATTTTATGGAAAAATAGTGTAAAAAAAAACACATAGATGATATAAAATTTACACAGTGAAAAAGATGCTACGAGTGTAATTACCTTTTTTACAGATTAAAATTATATAAGTGGTGGTAGCAACATTTATAATATTTTTAAATGCAAAATTTTTAACTAAGCATTTATTTCACAAATGTATTATACATTAAATGGGATGTTGCTTACTAATTATGTTGCGATTGCTCTTGAAAAAGAAAAATGCTTTACATCACATTTCTGAATCTTATAGAGGTCAAATTGTGGATTGCCATTATTGCTTCTTATCTTTTTGCTGAATTGCTATTTACGTGGAACAAGATTTCATGATGGTCTGTACAGTAAAAATTTGATACGTTGAGATCGTTTATACGAAATGATGACTTAGACACTCATTACCATTAAAATTTCATTACTATGAGACCTCACTCACTACCATTAAGATATAAGTGAAACATAGATTTTTTAATGGATCGTACGGTCTTCTGATGATATCGAGAAAAGAAATATGTTCATTTACACGAACGTTAGCTTGCGCACTAACGTTTTGACGATATTTACATGAGTATGACATTGATGCGATCGACTATATTTATTTTCTAATTACAAAGAGAAAAGCTTTCACTCATGCAATCAACAAAAATATGAAAAACAGGAATGGCTTATTGTTGTATTTTGAGATAGATCATTGTGCTGTTTATTGTATAGAAATGATCGTACTTACATTTGAAGGTAATTTGCTCCAAGCGCTTATATGAACAGGTCTCTCCTGAACATATTCTTCAATGCCTTGGTCTCTCTGAGAAAGATCTGATGGAGAATCCACTTATGGTACTGGAATTTTTAAAGGCTTATGCGCTCATGGACCTGGTCTAGAGCTGCTAACCTCGGAGGCATGCCACAACAATGTTTGCAGGCACAGTTGACAAGCGCATTGTCAACTTACATTTCACATCGTTATTTCGACCTTTTACCAGAGATGATGGTGATACAGTGAGTCGATGATACAGTGTCAATCTATGCACATCAGTAGTTCTTATATTTATATGGTTCTAAATTCTATTGTTTAACACTTTATTCTAATGTACGAAAAACTATGTTTAAGCAGTATAATTACTAACCGTCTGCAGCTCGAATTATAGACACTTTTCTTTATAAAGAAATAATTATGAAATCTCTGTTCAGTTGCCTAAAAAAGGAAAACGACTATTGGAGCATTGAAAAATGACTACTTCCTCGCTGTATGCTGTCATTGGGGTAAAATGACTGTGGCATATTAATTAATGTAGATGCGAAATTTTAAATGTATTACATTAAAAATTGTATTATTATTATTACCTGCAAGTAATCCAATTCCTGTTTGATTTAATTTCCAGAATTATAAGAAGGTATATTTTCTTCCAAATCTAATTGATCAAGAATTATAAATGAAATAATGGCTAAAAATTTTTATTATCTTCAATTATATATTACTCGATGCCTATTTAATTTTTCCAATAAATTCTATTTTTGTGTTTGCCTTTTCCTTTATTGTTGTTGTTAATGACACTTGGACAAGCCAAGCTCGATATGCCTTGGCTATGAGACTTTAAATCAAGTGGGAGCGTCTTTTATTTAATCAGAGCACCATAAAGGTGAAAGTACGACTTTTGCTCTTCAAATCTTCCAATAGATGGCAGCACCAGAGGATCTACTACCTTAATTTTGGCATTGGTTTGAAGGGGGAATAAATTTTTTAAGACCATTGCACCCATTGTAACTGCTCGACGACCGACCACATGACTTTCGAGTCCACAGACTTAACGAGCACGTTAATCGCATGTACTTGGAGGGTCTTTGGCTGCATTGGGAATCGAACCCCCACCCTTCTGGATGGAACTTTCTTATGTAACGCCTCTGTTTGCTTTAGATCCAAAAGTTTTCTTTTAAATGAAAATAAAAATAAATAAATCAAACATTAAATGCCTTTAATTGATAACTTATCGTCAGTTTATTTCCTAATCAGCTTCATTAACTTCAACCTTCCAATCCGGGCCACAAATATGCTCTAATCTAAAATTTGTATTTATATTTTTACAAATATGTTTTAAAATATTAAATTAAAAAATGTTTCTAATCTTAATAATTTTCCTTAAAAACCATCTCTGCAGTGCTGAGGAATACGGGTTGGACTGTGTTTCATTGATTTTGATTTTTTCGATTACATTTTTGCCCTCTTCAATGACGTATAAAAATAATGATAATAATAATAATTTCTGTTGGCTTAGTCCCAGATAAAGTTACGGACATGCGGTTTTCAGCATTATGATTGGCTAATGGCTCTCCACATTCAAAATATAATTTAGCTTTTCATAACTTAAACTCTAAATGTCTCAAATTGCTATTAATAACTATTTTTATAACTGCTGTTAACCAATTACGAATAAAAAATTGAGAAACCCTTGAGAATTTTAACGAATAGCGTCACAAGGGTCTACACTTCTCAGCTTTCCTCTTATTAAATCAATTTATTAATTTTATTTTTATTGTTAAATTTTTTACTCTATCACAGAGGTCTGCTCCTTAGTCTGTATATCGGTAGTGCAGGGTGATATGCGGAATGCGACAATGTGCATCTGGGTCACTTCATGTATACTGCATATTTTTAATAATTTGTCTTCACTAAACTACTACCTTACACTTCTTCAATGCTTTGGACTAATAAGACAGTTATAATTAATTCCAACTCATAATTTTCCATTAACCGTCTTATGTTCAACTGAATAACTCTCATTTTATTGGTTAAATAATCTGTCGTTCTATAAAACATGGAGAAAAGTCCACAACCATCACCAAGGCGTAAAATTTACTCACCATGCCAATCTAATCAAGACATGGAAGGCCCAGACCCCAACCTCAATTGCTCAAAATCCTGCTCAATATTGGGAATAAGGAAAGAGACGGAGGTCAAATTAACCGGAGATAACGTTTGCTATACAGAAGCAAATCAAACACCACTAGCATTGACAATAATCAACAAATTACAGAAAATAATCTACTCAAAAATAAGGGAACATTTTATCTCCCTAAAAAAATTAGGACCAGCGCAAAGAAGCAAATCAATGAATACACTGCCCTACAGTCTGCAAAGAACCACCAAGAAACCTTCGTAACCAACAGCTACCTACATGACACATTCCAAGAACTAACTCATTTAACTACGATCACAATCTCTAGTTTAACGAGTGAAATCCAGCAACTTAACAACGCAATAAAAATTACCCAAGCCTCAAGGCCAACTTCTACCCTTATAAACAACAGAACCAAAATTTACAGTGAAGCCCTCAAGACAAAACCTACAATTGTCATTGAAAAAAACCAATCAGGAAGTCTCAAGGAAGTTAAGCAACATCAAGAGTTCAATTCGCCCAAAAGGGGTATAAAATAGACAACACTATATAGAAATTAAATGCAGATCTCATGAGGACACCGTAAAACTCAAAGAAACTTTGACTAAGGAGAACCTGAGAGTCAACGAAAAGCCCCCACCAACAATGAAAATTATTATTCTCAGCCTCCCGGAAGACACCCCTGAAAATTATTTGCTTGAGAAATAATTTTCAGAGGTGTCTTCTGGGAGGCTATTATTTGCTTGAAGCAATTAAAGAAGACCTAAAACTAGACCCCAGCAACTCCGAGATCCGAATTACTCATATTCGGAAAACTCTTAGCATCCATAATCTCTGGAATTATGTTATAGAAATGCGTCGCTTCCTAGCAATATGACTTCTGAAAAATCATAGGATCTTCATAGGAGTCCGAAGCAATAGGCTAGAAAAGTTCTTGGCATATAGACGGTGCCAAAAATGCCAGGATTTCTCACATGAAACAAATAACTGCCCTCATTCAAAGTTATACTGTGGACGCTGCGGTGAAAACCATAGCACACCGGATTGCCAAGCGAAAAAACCATTCTGTATAATCTGCCATGCAGAAAATAAAAAAGGCGAAAACTTAAATGTAAACCACGCAGCTTACGACCGAAGATGTCATGTCTTATTAATATCCTCAGCAACAACTAAACCTAATTCCACACCAGTTACTCCGAAACATTCTGAAGTCACTTTTCAACTACCTGCTGATTTCAAGCCATCAATATCTCACAAAGTTGCTCTTTGACACTATCCAGCACTGCAGATTTCTTGCCTCCCTATCTCCAACTCCATACAAATAACGACAACCAAAACAGCGTAATTGTTCTTCAGATCAATCTACATAGATCTACACCCCCAACGGACCTACTACAAATTACAGTTTTGGAACATAAAATCGACTTTTCTGTAATCCAGGAGCCTTTTTTTCAGAATGGGAAACTGGCCTGCATTCCACAGAGCTGGAATTGCTGGACTTCAATTAATAACAAGGCAGCAATCCTTTGTACTTCTAGCAAATTTCAGCCAATCCTGGTGCATCAGTCAGTTTCCACCGTAACCATCAAACTAACTCTGGACAAGGCACCTCTGAATATTATATTAGCCTACTGCCCACAACCAAATCACAGAGTTCGAGGAACACAAGTAGCAGAATTATCTGATATTTCCATCACCCTAGATGAGCTGGATAATGTGTTGCGGTCTATCCATCCGGAGAATTCATTAATAGGGTCGGACTTGAATGCTCATAGTATTATCTAACGCTACCCGTCAGAAGATTCTAAGGAAGAGCAAGTGTTGGATTTCCTCCTTGCAAATAACCTCTTCCTTATGAATTCCCAAAACTCTCCACAGACATTCATTAACAAACACCAACAAAGTTGGCCAGACCTTACACTGGTTACAAACCCTAATATGGCGAATGTCACAACTTGGGAGGTGCTCGATGATGAAACCCTAAGTGATCACGAATTCATCAAGATTACACTTAACTGATTAAAATTCCAACTTCAAGTTTAAGCGTTTTAAAACTAAGTTCGGTGGCCACAGAAAGTTTCGTCATCTTCTGAAACCACTTATTTCAGACCTCTCCCAAACAATTTTAACTTGCAATAACATTGCCGATCTAGAAAGGGCAACTATTTCTCTCCAGAAAGCTATTACATCCTGCTGCTCCTCCAGCTTTAAACTTAAAACACAAAACTATGAGACCAGAACTCCCACTTGGTGGTCACCAACATTCCAAACGGAAAGGAAACAATTAAGAGCACTGAGAAGGCGTTATCAATCCTCTTCCTCCCCAGAAAAAGATAAATATTACAATATATATAAAGCAAAAAGAGCCGCATACTTCAAAAAAATCAGATTAGCAAAAACGAAGACATGGAAGGAATTTTGTAGCTCAGCCATGGACCCATATGGAAAAATCTACAAGGCTGTCTTCAAAAAGACAGCCCCACCAGCAAATCTCTTCGTTGACAGCCATGGAACTCTCTTGGGTTCAGAACTCAACATAGCTCAAGATATTCTTGAAAGGCTTTTCCCGACGACTTCCAGCCATTCTTTCCACCCCACCATCAGCTCCAACAATGACATTCCATTCAGCAGCCATGAAGTTGAAAGAACCATCAATTCACTAAAAAAGGCAAAGCCCCTGGTTACGATGGAATTGATAACATTGTTATTCAAACTATCCACAGATCTTTCCCAAATGTTCTCCTCTCTTTCTTCAATAAATGCCTGGAGCTATCTTACTTCCCTCGCTGCCTTAAGGTTGGTCTTATAATCCTGTTCCATAAGGAGGGTAGGGACATATCCAGCATCGAATCTTACAGACCGATATCCCTCCTCCCCACGCTTGGGAAGATATTAGAAAATTGAATACGAAACGTATCACTTTCCATCTCGAAACCAACAAACTCCTCAGTGACTTCCAGTTTGGTTTCAGACAAGGCCGATCTGTAGACGATGTCCTTCTTTTACTTACCAACAAAACACAAAACAATAGGAATGATAAGCTCCACACAGCAGTAATTACCATAGATATCAAAGGCGCCTTTGATAATATTGATCAAATTCAACTAAAGAAACAATTGTGTCAATCCAGTAGCCCATCTAACATCACTAAGCTCCTAACCAACCATCTAAATGACAGACTTGTTATCCTACCTACGAATGCAGGCCTTGCAACTCGAAGGAAACAGGATTTTACTGTATCAAAACGTCACTGATAGAATGCTTTGCCACGGAGTAGCAATATGGGGAGCAAATCTCATTAACAAATAAATTGGCCCTAAAATTATTATCGATTCAACGAAGGTTTCTTCTTAGTATCACGGGAGCTTTCCGCTCAACACCTACCTCCGCTCTCCAGGTAATTACTGGCCTTCCTCACCTGCACCTGATAATAGAACGGGAGTCAAAATACATACGACTCACCAGAGGTAGAATTCAGGGTCTCGATTCACCACTCCCATTACCATCAGATATAAAAAATAAAATGAGCGTTGACTCCTTCCACTCTGGTCTCTTTAATCTGAGTAAAATAGTCTCTGTAAAAGAAAATGCACAGATGTCATGGCCACCTGCAGAATGCCTTCAAATTTTCCCAGATGGTTCAAAGTTAGAAGAAGGGGTTGGCTCAGCTTTTGTTGCCTATAAAAATTCAGTAAAGACGCATGTCTGGAGAACAAAGCTGAGAGAAAATAACTCAGTATTCCAAGCCGAGGTTCTGGCCATAGGGGAAGCAGTTAAATTTGTCACACTAGAGAACATCATTGCCACTATTTGGTCTGACAGCCAGGCAGCTCTCAAATCGAGCTACAAGCACTCTCGTCAGATAACTTGAAAGTTGCCTGCTGGACTTTAATTCTATCCAACTTCGATGGGACAGGGCTCATGTTGGAATAGAGGGTAGTGAGGCAGCTGACATGAAGGCAAAAGCGGCAATCTCTTCTTCTGTTAAGCATGTAGACATACCCGTAACACGCTACTCAGTCAAACACACCCTAGACAACTAGATCCAGTAGAAATGGCAGGATGATTGATCCAATTCATCTACTGCTCGTCTTGTACACGAAAATATCACTCTACAGTTTCCAACAAATCTTTAAATTGGACCAGGAATGAAATCCTTTTCATGACCGGCCATGGCCCATTCCCTACTTATTTCTACAATGTGGGTCTAATGGACACCCCGAATTGTACCTATGGTAACGAGGGAGATCCAGTACACTATCTCAAGGTCTGCCCACTCATTTCAACATGGCACTTATCAACCCCTGCAAAGCAGTGGGCAATTAACTGGAAACGAGCCGTACTCTCTAACAAGACCTCTAGACGAAAACTAAACCAAGTAATGGACTTTCTTATTAGTCAAGAGTGCTTATTCACGTGGTTCAAGAAGAATCATCATTGACCTTCTTCTGCTAATACCCCAAGCCTAAATATTTGGACTTAAGTACTTAGATTTTGCTAAAGAAATGGCAGCTACAACATGCTTTAATGGACTCTTTTCAATAGAATGTACTTGATTTTTGAGCTCTTCTTCAAATTCATTTTTTTAGTGTGTTGTTCATTTTAAAGACATTAATTGTAATCCTTCGTATTTTCATACTTTTATAATTCTGTGTATTTCTGTAAGTGTCTAATTCCATGTATTTTTGCAGACTTGTGATCCTTCTTGTCATTTCATAATCTTATGAATTTTGTGTATACCATTTCCCTATATAATTTTATATCTCTTCCCAAAATTGTGGTCACTGGGCCTGATTAATGAGAGAGTCATCCTCACTTTCGGAAGGAAGTGAGATTGAGTCCCAGACTAGCCAAGGTTCCTCTGTTTTCGCTAAAGGTGGTCGGGGCACACTAAATCTGACCGCAATGTCCTCCAGGTGAGGTGACGCATCTGGGGGTGGCAAGTCAAGTCTTGGGAATCGTCTGCTTGCTCCCTGCTTCAAAATCATGAAGACTCCATCCGGCTGCTTCTATCTAACTGGTAAAGTCCATCTCAGGGCTAGGTACAGGGAAGTATGCTGGTGCAACAACAACGTGTTTTTCTTTAATTTTAACAATTACATGTAACCGTGTAAACGCCTTCATGTGAGAGAAATTTATACCACATATTTTGCTTTAATGTCAAAATATATTTAAAAACTTAAAATCAGACGAATGACATTTTATATGAAAAGTAATAAAAAGTAATTATTAATAATAATTTCCTCATCATTTAAATTTCAGTACTGAAATCTAGTTTTCTTTCACTACAGTAACAATTGGTAAGTATCATCATAAATAGTTTTATTAAACTTAATTTTAGAAAATATTTTTAATTTTTATCCAAACATAATTTATAGATTAAAAAAAATGACGTGAAAATAATTTTAAACAACTTCGTAGAGGATTTTAAAAAGCATAAGGAATTTAAGAAGCAATCCTCTAAAATTTGCGGATTAACATTAACAATGCTTAAATAATTAGGATATTTCATTAATATTTAAGTACTATATATATATATATATATATATATATATATATATATATATATATATATATATATATGTATTTATATATTTATATTTATATGTATATTATATATTATATATATATATATTGTACTAATTTGACATTTCCTTTCTTATTTCCCAGATTCTTTTTCTTTTGATTTGAAAGTTTCCCCATATGTATTCTAAAAATATAAATTTTTATATTCATAGTAAGAAAGGAAAAGTTTGTGACATTTTAGCAAAGTTTTGTATATGTTATGTTTTGAGTATACTTTGCATTTCCTTAAAGTACATGTATTTCAAAATTTTGTTTTTAAGAAATGAAACTTATATTTATTTTTAGGAACTGACCTTAAATTAGTTATTTCAATTTTTAATGAATGCCTATTATTGTATTGCGAAGTCTAATTCGGATGAAAATAAAATAACAAAAAATTTAAAATAAACATAAAACATGATATGATTCAAAGTTACATGGTATAGCATTTTGCGTACTAGAAGTATATTTCTAATATTCACGGTATTAAAAACCTAGGTTAATTTTTAAAAACCGCACAATACCACAAACATGTAGAAAACTGTATTTTTCACATTTTTTTTAAATAATGGGAATATATTAAACAATGTTAAAAAAATACTCATTACTAAAATACACAAGCTTATGAAATTATATGCATAGATTATATTCAAATGAATAAATGTCAATGATTTTTTCTGATAAGAGTGTTTTAGAATTCAATTTGTTGCCACGGCAGTACATTGTTTTTTAAACACAAGTTCTTTTGTATGGACATTTCTATAAATCATAATATGAGTATTTTTTCAATATGCCTTTCTGAAAATTTATTATTTTCTAAATGACATCACATAACTGCAAAATTTCATCTATTCTTTTTAATGAAATTCTTATTAAGATATTTTTTTATCTATTTTTTTATAAATTTGAGGTAGCAAAATGCATTGTGACAAAGAATACGTTAAATAACTAAAAATTATCAATATCTTATTTTAACATAGCAGTCCAAATGAATTTATTCTAAATTTATTAATATAGAATAAATATTGAAAATATTAGAATACATATTATATATGTCATTCAGATACTTTATTCCTTTAACAAGATTTTTTAAATTTATTTTTTATAAATTTAAGATAGCAAAATGCATTGTGACAAAGAATACGTAAAATAACATCATAAAATTTATCAATATCTTATTTTAACATAGAAGTCCAACTTAATTTATTCCAAATATATTAATATAGAATAAATATTAAAAAATAGAATACATATAATAAGTAGAATATATGTATTTCAGATACTTTATTCCTTTAACAGTTTTGAACAATAATTCTTAAAATTGTAGGAGAAGGAATCTTAATTGTAAGAAATTTCATTTGTTTAGAACTAATATCAAATATGTTTTAATATCATATAATACTTGCATGGGAAATTGTATTATGGATAAAAATACAATGCTGCCGAGAAAAGATTTGGCAAAATCAAAAATTCAGCATTTTTTAGAAGTATTTATTATTACATACAAAACAATTTTTATGATTATTCAAAATATTTGTTTATTTTTTATTAAGAATTTAAAAAGTCATTCTGTATTAAAAAGTCATTCTGAAATTATTTTCCATAATATTTTAGATTGTTTTCCAAAATAAATTATTTCTTTTACATTGAGATTTTTCTTGGTAAATAAGGATGACATGAAATTTATTTCAGTGACATAATATATCAAACTGTCAAATTTTAAGGCAATGTAACTGCATGCGCGCATATTTGATGGTCACGTTTTAAATGTAAATCTAATAAAAGGTTGGCTTAGAACACATTCGTAAAATGTAGTAAAATATCAAAATAAATAATGAAACAGCAGTTTATATTCAATATTTTATGTTTATAAAATCAAAAAAATACAAACATTAAGCCCCTTTTAACTGAAATTGTTTCAAAAGAAATGAAAACAAGATTTAAAAACAAGCGTTTACTTAGCTTTAGGCGATATGAAGGAAATTCATGCATGTAGAGTTCACTTTTAACCTGCAAAGTTAAATTTTATTAAAGTAAATTTTATTCAAAATAATATTTTCGGAAAACATTTGCTCAGTAATTCATTTGGAAATTGTAAATAAAAATTAAGTTATTTTGGCAATTTCACTACTTCAAAAATCAACAAATTTTGCCGCATTTACTCGAATAAAAATTCAATGCATAAAATATTTTTTGACATGATGCATTCAAAATCAGAGAAAAAGAGCTATCATGCTTCAAGTAACTTGAGAAAGTGTAGATATTTTTTTTATAATTACTTAATTAGAGCAGAACATATTTTATTCATGAATAACACTAATTTTTGTTTCATGTTATTCAGTAATTTACTTCATAAAGTTGAAATTTAAGGAAACTATTTTTTAACTCGATATAATATAAAAAAATACAAATTCAACTTTAATATTTCTTTAAAATTCTTGCCAACAAATTCTTAATATATTCTAATACTTTACGTTTTCTTACTCTTCCAAGTATTTAATGGGGTTAAAAGAAAATTGCAAATGAAAATATTTAAATTTTTTATGATTTAAATTTAAGCGTGAGCATTTTTCATGCCATTTTTATAAAAAAACAGGCATTGAAGAATGTTTGAGAATTTATTAGTTTTATTTTATTACCTGACATATTTTACTGACAATAAGATTAAAAAAGTACGATTTTTATATTCCAATGAAATAATCCTAGAATAGACAATAATGATTGCTTAAATGATGTATTTTTCAACAATACTTAATTAAAAATTTAGCTTACGAAATTACTTAAAGAAAATATTTGTCTGTTTAAAATATTATATACAATCAAAAAAGTTAACGGTTAATCTAAATTAGAGTTACTTGAAGTATGACGGAAGGAAATACATAGAAACCGAACACTGTGTGTGTTTTCATTGAATTTATTTTAAGCACAGTTAATTTTGGAAGTGTATTTTCTAATATATATGCTTAATGTTATGTAAATTTTGTTTAACATTTTATATATATATATATATATATATATATATATATATATATATATATATATATATATATATATATATATATATATATATATATATATATATATATATAAATATATATATATATATATATATATATATATATATATATATATATATATATATATATATATATATATATATATATAATATATATATATATATATATATTTATATATAAATATATATTATATATATATATATATATATATATATATATATATATATATATATATATATATATATATATATATATTACTATACAAGGATGTCATTTATTATATTAACTCTAATAGTGCATTTATTTAATTATTTAGATATATAAGAGACTCAATAAGACTATGAGAAAATCAATATAAATTTTTTAAAAGCCATTTAGTCCTGCATATTACATAAAATTAAAAAAAAAAAATTTTTTTTCCATATTAGTTTGAAAGAAAATATATTTGAAAGAAAATATATTTGAAAGAAAATAATACTTGCATGGGAAATTGTATTATGGATAAAAATACAATGCTGCCGAGAAAAGATTTGGCAAAATCAATGTAATGAATGTAGCTATTCATTTTAATACAAATAAAGATTATTAGTTAGTTCAAATATAATTTAAAACATAAAAACCTAAACTGATTTTAGATGAAAAAAATATTTTGTTTATAAAGTATTTATACTATAAATTCTTTTTTTAAAAATTTAGTTGTTAGACTTTATATAATGTATTAAGCTAGTGTTAAATAAAGAAAGTTAAAGGAAAATTTCAGATTATTCTCTAAGTTAAATATATAATTACAATTTTGTCATTCTAAGTGAAAAATAAATTAATATTAATTGATTTATAGTGTATCATAAAATCTAAAATATTGGAAAAAAATATGTTTTCGTTAATTACATTTGTATGTGTGTTTTTAAGTAAATCATCTACTTTTGTTTAACATTTATTAAAAAAAAACAGATTGATAATACTTTTTACTATCAATCTGGTTTATTTAATAAGTGTTAAACATGCAGATTTTCGTTTGAGATTGAACTCATTGATTATATAAGGAATAATTATTTTAGCAAATATTTTTTATTTTGTAAATAGAAATATTTACAGTGAGAACTGTTAAAAAATATTTATCTCAGAGTTGCAAATTTAATGTCATATCATGAATAGTTTCTTTACTTATGAATACAAGTAAAATTTTACATGGATTTCACAGGGTTTTGATTTCATTGAACAACGATTTAATATATCACTAATACATAATAATAGATTAAAAATAATAAAATAATAAGAATTTTATTAACTCTACGTACATAAATCTCAATCCAAAACAAATAAGAGAATTCCAGGTAATCATATCTCACTAAATTCAATTTTATCTTGAAATAATGTATCTTTATGAGAGAAATTTGGAGAGAGGAATTCATCTCCAATTCTGTGCTGAAATCATAAATATAAAAAAAATTCCAAATAGTTGCCTATATTTTGCAATTTTGATAAGTAAACTTTGATGTAATCCAGTGCATTTCAATAACAAGTTGAATAAATTGAATTTGATTTTAGTAAACACAAATTGATCTCGTCTCATCTGGGATATAAAGTAGTAGAATTAATATTGGTTCAAAATCCGAATCATAAAATCATAATTAAATAGGTACAATACTTGCAAAATGCAACACAATGGGTGATTCTGACACCCATATAAAAAATGCAAGTCAATATAAAAAAAAATATATTTTAGCAAATTTTATAGTGATCCAAATAAATCTGTGAATATAAATGCTTATTAATAAATTAAAATAAAATATATCATGCTATTAATTAGTTTAATCAGAGTTCCTGATATTTATAATAAATCACTTATTCATTTTAATTACTCAAATTAGTGTTTAACTCTTCATTTTCGTAATAGTGCTCAATGATTTCTACATAAACATAAGATAAAATAAAATTTTGTAAAATGCTGAGCTGTTACGTCTTTCATCATTGCATATAATTAATTCGATAAACAGAATTCAATCAAGCAGCTGAAGTTCAGATGATTTAAGTTGCTCCATTTACCCGAGTGCATTTCCGTTTTACAAGCATACAAATTTCAGATTGAGCGGAAGCACCAGAATATTTTATAGATGGAAATAGCAGTGCGCGCGCATTCTGGTGGTTGACCATCTCAGCTGGAGCATTTATCGAAATATGTAACTGTCACTGGCCCAAAATTAAATGAAGATTAATGGGCCTTAATGACGTCGAGTGTTCTTAGTTAAGCTGATGAAATGAGTGAGTTTCTCTAAAAGCTAGCAATTACTGGGACATGTTCTCTAAAATCTCCATATAATGTATTTACTTCGTATTTTATGCAGATTGGTGACTAAATGACGGCTTCTTTATTAAGTCGAAGACTCTGAATAGAGCTGCAAATATTGTGTTTAAAGTGTATAATAGTTAATTTATTTTAATATATATATCGCATAATGAATTTGAGCACTAAAATTCATCGATGCGAGTTTTAAATTAATTATAATAAATTGTTTGGTTACGAAAGGAAAGTTTTCAGAGCAATGTATATTTATGAACTTTATGGATTTAGTGAATTTATAGTCTATTATAAGGACACACACACAGCATATATGTTTATTGATTAGAAATCTTTTAATACAGGAAAAATGCATCCAATTTGAAAAAGCTATTAATAAATGTCATAAAATAACCTGCATTTTTAGTTTTCATATTCATATGCAGTGGTGTATTTCTGTATATTTTATATTGTAAATGAAATTTCTAATTTTACGCTTGTAGATATTTGTTAACAAAAATTAATTTAAGTATTTTCCATATTCCCATCATGAGTTATTCGTTATTTCTTCAACTCTTTATTAAACAGAGGAAATTAATTTTATTGTTTTTTCTGAATCTAATAGAGCAAATTATTCTTGCAATAAGAAAAATTATGAAAAATTTTATCTTTTTTCAACATTGTATTTTAAAATTTTGATCATTTTGAATATTAAATAACATTATACTTTTAATATCGGTGTAATTAATTGTATGCCATTTAAAATATACAGAACAAAGTAAGGTACTAATTATTCAGGGTGATACAAGAATTTAAAACAATGTTTAAACAAAAGAATATAAAACTTGTGCAAGCTCTTTCAATAAAGGTATATTTAACCTAAATAAATTTTGATGGAAAGTTCTACATAAGTTTTAAGGCAACAATGAAATGGGAAAAAATACAAACTAAGTCATGTTTACTGCAGTCCAAATCTTTCCGGAAATGATCATTAACGCCAATTTTATTGGCCGCCTTGCAAAACTTCGGCTATTGATCTTCCTTGGCCACAACTTTCTGGCTCCGGTTCTTATCAATTTTGATGAGGCTTTTACGAACCACCCGCAAAAGTTACATTTGTTTTTTTATTACTTCGGATAAAATGACATCTTCGTTTTCTCTCTAGGATTTTATCCTTTATGTATGTTATAGGGTGCTCATAAAGTTTTCTTAGAGTTTATAAGGATTTGTTATTTTTATAAAAGAAAAAACTTAGAACTTTATACACATTAAATAAAATGCTAGAAAACATATTCCCAATGTTTAAGCGTGATTCAAGTAAAATATTTATGATATGTATATTTTTCTCTTGAATGTTATCAAATGCATTTACTGGCATTAAAAATGCAAAATAAATAAAACTGAAAAATTAAAGTAAATTACTTCTTAAGTTATAAAATTAAAAAAACATTTAGTTAAATATAAGAAAACATATTCCACATTTATTTTCATAATATAAGAAAATTTATCATTAATTTATCAATAATTAAAAGGAATGTGTGTTAATTTAGAAAAATAGTAATGTAAAAACAATTATTTCAAGTTTGTGTATAAAAAATTCTGAAATTATCTATTTGTTTTGATTGAATAAAAACAAAATAACAGAGTGAATCCAATTCTTAAATTTAAAATTTGCTGTTTTGTAAGTACATTTTCATTAGTTTAATTCACATTTGCATCTCATGGAATTTTAGTAACAAAAACTTAGAGTGTGTTTATCTCTTAAATTATATTATTATTGTATATATATATATATATATATATATATATATATATATATATATATATATATATATATATATATGTGTGTGTGTGTGTGTGTGTGTATTAATTATAGTTTTGCTCAATTTTAAATGAATATCTGTACCTTCACTTGTATTAACTTTTGACACATTCTTTGATTCAGTTTAATGAAATATAAAACAAAAAATCATGAAATAATCACAAAAGTGCATGTAAGATGAAAAAGTAATCGTTAAATATCATTCTAGAGCAAGAATAAACTATACTTAAGCACAAAAATTACTAATTCTATTTCCTGTATATAGCAATTTCTCAGTAAATAACTTAAACATCTTAACGTAAAAATTTGATAATTTAAATACACAATCAAATATGTGTAATGAAATCTGTAATACAAAAAGCAGTCACATTTGAGATCCTTATTTCTAAAAATTATAATTATGTTTCATTTTTTTATTAATGTATAGAATTGCTGTTTTTGTTTCAAACCTCTAATTGGTCCGCAAAGCTAGACCAGATCCATGATGCCACCACTAATTCTTAAAAAATCTAAAACGAGTAACAGTCTTAGATACATATCTTCCGAAGAAAGCCCCTAACAATCCAAAATGTGGTCGGGAGAGGCAGGTTACTATTGCACTTGGTGCAGATCGGGAAGATTTTTACACCTTTAGAAAAATACAGAGATCTGAGGAGACCAGTGATCAATCTACGTATGGCTGTTTGGTCATTTCTACAACATTAAAGTGACAGAGCACCGCCCTGATACCGTCCATTATTTCACTGATGCACTGGTGGGGTGGTCCAAATGACTCTATCAATCTGTTTTGCTTTTGGAAATAGTTCGAGGTAGGTCAGAGAGTCAGGAGTAACCAAAGGCTCAGCAGAACCATATTTAGCCAAGGCGTCCGTAATCTAATTGCCGAAAATATCCACATGAGAGGGTACCCATTGAAGATGTATTTCCTGAGAGGAAGAAAACTGCTTCATCTTGTCGAGAATTGCCACGCTAGTTTCATCTCCCACTTGACCTCGTTAAAGGGGGGGTGATTAGGACATTTTAGGTGGCTAGAAATGTCTGGAACAATATTATATCTTGTAGAGGATACTCTTGAGAACATTTTGCCATTTAGACAGGTGTTGAATGGAACTTAGATTGTCCGTTGTTTAAAAATGTATAGAGTATATAAAATCAAGTCCTGATAGATTTGGGTACACAGTTGTTTCAAAAGTGGACCATGTGCAGATTTATCTGCCATATTCATATTTCTCAAAATTTAAATATAAACAATGTGCGGAGAAGTATTGTAAATAATATTTGAAAGCTTTTTTTAATATATTTTTTACATATATCTTTTAAAAATCAGAGTTCACAATAAGGGTCTCACGTATTTCAAAAGCAGTAAGTTCTTTGAGGTCTGTTCTAAATGTAAAGCTGAGCAGGATTCTCCTTATCACATCCTGGACTGTTTGGGTCTTTTCAAAGAGGATATATCAAAGAGGTCCTCGATTTCCGTAGGGTTAGCGGTCTGATGGACCTTGAATGATTTCATCAGACATTTTAAAAATAAGCTACATTCACAAAAACAAAAACAAAAAAAAAAAAAAAAAATCCGAGTGTAGAATGTTTTTTTCGCTTAAAAACGCATAAAAACAAAGTCATTGTATATATTACAATTTGTATTCCAAACATTTGATTTGATGAATGATTTTTTCTATATTGCATTTTTAAAATCACGTTATATGTTAAGACAATGCCCAATCGGAGACTAAATGTATTGAACTTATATGAGAAAATTGTATTTAATTGTTTTCAAAAAGCTGAAAATTCATAACTTATATTATCCTTTAAGAAGATTGCATGCATAAGAAGAATTAATATTAAGTATTAATTAGTACTACCTTTGGTTTATTACATATTACGTTTTTAAATAGATTTCTATCCTCTCATTGATATCCACATGTAATTTTAAACAACAATTAACCTAAAATTGTCATATCATTTTTATATTTAACTTACATGTCATTTAGCCTAAACTTGCATGAATTTAAACATTTAAGAATTGTCATTGAAACTTTTTTGATTTTTAATTGAAAAAAACAATTTTATTCATCCATTTACTAAAATATATTGATTTATTAATTAATTAATATTAAATTATTTTTTAATTATTAATAATTAATTTTAATTTATAATTATTATAAATATATTATATTATTAGTAGTAATAGTAGTATTATATTATAATTATAATATAATACAATATAATAATAATTTAAAAATAATTTACAATAAAATATAATTAATAATTATTAATAACTATTTATTAAATACTTAATAATTAATTAATTATAATTAATTAATAATTTACAAATTAAGTATCCATTAAACAGCATAACTAGGAATATCTGTTTACAATTCATATAGGATTTCTCTCAAAATTAGGTATTTAATATTTTGATTTGAATTTAGATTTGAATTTAAAATATACATAATTATTAATTCGTTTTGCTCTTATTTATAATTAGCATAGGAAAAAATATCGTGTTAGAATTAAAGAACTATTTAAATTATAGATCAAGGGAGCGATTAAGTGTATTGATACAGTTATTGTTAATATTTCGAATGTAATCTGAAAAAAAAAAATATCATGTTTACTTTTAGTAAATTTTTGTTTGCATAGTTTAGCATTTATTTGTACAACCAAATAAAAATTAAAAAAAAG
The DNA here is from genome assembly GCA_030067965.1 of Latrodectus elegans. NCBI lineage: Eukaryota > Metazoa > Arthropoda > Arachnida > Araneae > Theridiidae > Latrodectus > Latrodectus elegans. The sequence goes on from CM057821.1 coordinate 44,931,844, forward strand.
ACATTTGTTTTAACTGAATTACTTATGAAGTAATTTTTTTTTATTTTATAAATTATCCCATGCGCAAATAATATTTAAATCATTACATTATCCCTTGTGTGACAAATAGATTTACACTGATTTGATTCTAGCAACAAAAAAGTATGTTGTTGAATGACGGATTTTTGTTACACATCAGACGGATGAAAATATATATAAATGAAAATGCTTTCTCATCACTATATTCGGACATCAAATATGAATTGTTTTTTTTAACAACAATAATTCAAATATAACTGAAATTAAGGATTTGTTCTCAGTATAGAATGAATCATGAATAATTCAATGCATATTCATTTCCTGTTCTACATACTTAATATGCATACGCATATAAATGGAAAATACTTTGAAAAATGGCAGAAATCCAAAATACACTGTATGAGAAAAATCCCACTTAAAGAAAGCATGCATAAATTACATCTCATGCATAAATTACATTCTATTCAATTTTTACTAAGCATTATTGATAAGGCCAAACATTTTTATATATTTAAATATATGCATCTTTTTCCGGTAATATCTTTAAGAAATATTTTTTTGGAGAATAGAATTGTTAAGACAGGGAAAATACTAATAAAAATAATTTTTCACGGACTAATAAGTTGTAGTGTTAAGCAAATGATTGAATTTACCGAAATTTATTGGCTTGAATCTCTTGAGAAAATAATTAATTCAGGAAACAATGACAACTTTCATACATCTGAATATTAAAGCTAAGAATGAAAGACATGCACAAGTAAGCTGCATATGCACATTTAATATAGATTCCATAGTTCATTAACCATAGTGACTGACATATGGTAAAGATTCTCTCACTCGGAAGCTACTCAAGAGACATTTTTAGCACATGTGGAGAATATTCTGCTAATGGAGTCGCCAAACAGTTTCATTATAAAAGGAAGTATGAAAAAATAGGAAAACATTTGATTTTTTATTAATTTGCCAACATACCATTGAAATTCTGTAAAGATATATGAAATGAGTGGATAAAGCATAAAACCACAAGGCTTAATACTCTATATTTGCCTCTGTTTAAAACATTGTCTGAGTAATCAAAAGTTGACCAGAACTTATGTTCCATATTCTCATACCATTTACATAAGTGATAGGAAAACATTGAAGAATAGAAAATGCGCAAAATGCATGTTGAGTTTATATTAATTGAACAGAAATATTAATGCAGTTCCAATGAAATGTTTTCATACCATTCTTGCTTCTAACTTTATCATTAGCTACATCACTAAAAGCGCTCCTCTATCACGTATCTTCAAGAGTACTGAAGACTTTTTCATCAAATCAATTGTAGATGCTACAGGTAACTTAATCAAATATTTGAAGAAGGCACTTAATTTGTTAAGGAAATTTATTTCTTGTTTTAGGACTAATAATATGCTAAACGACTCACTAAATCAATACAGGTATCATGCCTCTCTTTACGATTGCTAATGATACAATTGAATTGCTAACATATCATTTGAAATGGTTGCCGTGGGCATTTTTATTCATTACCCTGTAGATAAATATCAAGCCTCGATGGTCATTAATCGCAAAATTACGATACTATAAGCTGCGTATTTCCTTTAAATTACACATTATCTGCTGCCAAAGTCAAAAACATATATTAGTAACAGTTTCTTTTTCCGATGAATTTATCAATGAAACAACATTCCACCAATGTGTAAATTACAAATTTAATTTGTGTATTAAAAATCTGTTGCAGAATTACTTTACGTGAATCACTTTCGTTACTGTTGCAGAATCATTTTACAAGAATACACAGAAAAGTGAATCATATATGTATACAATTTTCTTTGCATAGACATTTAAATATTTTATTCCATCGCTTAGATGCTGTAGCTGATGAGAGTTTTAAATTCACTTTTTTTTCAAAATAGCATAGAAATTTAAAATCATTTTTTTAAAAAAAGATTATTTACACTGTTAAATGTTTATTTTTGAACGTTTTAGTCTAAATAATTTTTTAAAATGTATAATTTTCATGCCAAAGGCAATTTAAATAAAAATACTAATAGCGTTGATATTTTTATTATTTTGAAATGTAAGCAATTATATAAGCACATGTTGTATTTAAAACTGTTAGATTTTCAAATATTGTTTTAGAAAATTTGCGTTTAAGCATTTACGAATTTCTATGTTCACTTAGCTCGAATTCTAAATGAATATTCTAAGATTTATTAAATTATTTTTCTTCCCACGCATTTTTTCCTTATTTTTCATTTAATGAGATATTTTTAATGGTAAAGTATTTTATTTTAAACTAATGTTGGAATAAATGTTACCTTACATTTTCAATTATACACTTAGGTAATTAAATTGCTATTTCAAAATTAGGTAAAAAATTAAACTAATCATAAATTATTCTTATAATTTATGAAAACAAGCAAAACAGGAATAGCATGATTTAAGATCTCTAGTTGAATAGCTGTTCAAAAGTTTTGTATGTTTTCATTTATTTAATAATAAATACTATACATTTAAAGTACAATTTATATATAAACTAATATACTAATATATATATATATATATATATATATATATATATATATATATATATATATATATATATATATATATATAGATATATATATACATAAATGATATATATATATATATATATATATATATATAACAATGTTAAATATATTAAATTAAATGGGCAAATTTCTCTCTATTTTAAATGATTACTCAAAAACATTGGAGACATTTAGATTTAAATGGAAATTGAGCGAAATTTAACATATGGTATTATCATATTGCTTGATTCACAAACGATTTTAATCCATAATTTTGTAAGTAAAGTATTTTTATCTCCTTCAAAATATAAAATCAGAAGATTTAGCAGAACAGATGAGAAAATAATAAGAATATTATGTATAAATTCTTTGTAAACTTTAAACTTTCTTGTAATGAACGAATGATTTGCATTAATTTTATATGCTTCAAAATCTTCTAAAAATATTAGAAAGCTATAAAATATTTCTCTTTGGTTAAAAAAAAGATCCTATGCGGCAAATGAGAGTTAAAATATATAAAGTACTTAGTGCGTGCATCTCAGTATTCTTCGTCTAAGATATTTCCATGAAAGGAGTCTGATGGTAAAACTTCTAGAATTACTTTTCTTGAAAATTTAAGCACATCAAACAAAGCCGCATATTTTATGCTATTGTAAAGTGCAGAATAACCTCTCAAACAAGCTTTCTCCAAACTTAGTCTTAGAATCATTTCCACTCAATTGAATTACTTTCCCTGATATTACAAACTAATCTGCATTGCTATCCAATCAACCATTTACGCTCTTCTGCAAGAATATCCGTGTGGCTCACAACCTCTCTCTACCAAACTCAATTCGAATTCTACGAGAATCATTTTGCTTAATGAAGCATGATTCTAAAACCCTGACCATGTTCCTTAAGAAAAGGAATTTCAAGTTCTGTTTGCGGAAAAGGAGTACGTCTTCTTTATTTTGATTTGCATGGCAAAGTTTCTCCAAAATAACCGAAGGTGTTATTTGTGAAGGAGAGCGTAAGGAAGTTGTTGCGAGAAATTTTGTTTCGAAGCAAATCATATTATGGAGTTCAGACAGCTTTTATTTAAAAAAAAAATAGAGCTGTTACGGATTGTGAAAGAAATCACTTTTCAATCCTTTAAATGATTTGAGTAGTGTAGATTTATTTCCGATAAACTATATTAACACTAATTTAACTTGTAAGTCAAATTTCCTAGCTAACAGTAGATTTTCTGGAGATAATTTTGATGCAATAGTAGAAAAATATTATAATATATAGTTATGATCAATTATATGTATAAGGGCTTCCATCTTACAGAAGTATTTTGAGAAATTATCACCAAATAATATTTGAAGTGAATTATTCGTGTGTGTATGTCTTCAATATTCATATAATTTTTTTTAGCAAACTATTGGCATAAAATAAATTTTACATAATGATTCATTACGTTGAAATGGATTTATATATTTCTTAAATAAGTAAGTATTTAAAACGTAAAATAATTTATAGATTTCTATAATTCACTTAAAAATATTGTTTCACTACCTATGTTTAACATTTATTAGCAAAAAGTCATTTCTTTAAATCAATACTTAATTACACAAATTAATAAACAAATAAATTTTAGAAAATGTGCATCTCATTTCCAGTATTAAACATAAATTTCGCCAATGATATTATTCAAGTTCAATAGTGTTTCTTTTCCAAGATCATAATATTATATATTTTAAAAGTCACATAGATGGTTTATTGGTTTGAACTCTATTCTACATATCTTGGTATAGGTAAAAATATACGCTATGTGCGGATATATGAAATTTGTTAATGTTTATTGAAACCCAATGATATTTTTGAAAATTCTTAGAAACCAACTGAAGATTGTAGTTTAATTTCCTTTGTTCAAGCAAAATGTAACATTTTCAGTTATAGTAAGAGTGAAATATATAGATTAATTTAATAATTTTAAAAAATGTACAATAAGAAAGAATTTTTATTTTTTATAATTTTAACTTAAACTTAATTTAAAAAAAAGAGTCTGAAAAGATTAAATTCATATTTATTTGTATTACCGATATTAACTACAATTTTATTATCATTTATCATACAATATATTAGAATGAAATTTACAAAACCAACAAAAAATTTCGTTTTAACTATTTCACTCTAAATTTAAGCATAAACAAAGAGTCTGAAAAAAAATTAATATTTTGTATAGTTTTTTCATCTAAAGAACTGTAAAATTTACCATTATATATTTGTTTCAATATTATACTCTCAAATATGTGTCAGTTTACGTATGACATATTCTCCGTAAATTATTAACACACAGATTACTTAGATGTGTTTTGTATTACTTAAAATGAAAACCTTATGTAGTACTTAAGATACATATTTTAATAACATTTTTTTTATAAATAATATTATTGAAATTTTCAAATTTTGAAATTTTACAAAATCTTATTTTCTCTTCTTTTACATAGCAAACTCTAAAAAAATGCAAAAATCAAATTTTTTTAATGATGGTCTGAAATAAATCTAGAATTTTCCTTGATATTTAATCACATTAAATCTTTGTAAATGTATAAATGATATTAGGAAACATATCACAATATATTTTATGATCGTTTCCATTTCATTCAAAAATATTATTTAAATATCTTTCGTGTGGAATAGTGAGTTTAATACACGAAATCAAATCTAACTACAAGTAAATTATACAAAATTTAATTATAATTACAATTTAAAATCTGTTATAATTGTGTTGACTGAATTGGGAAATATTTTAAATCGTAAAGATTAAAATTTAAAGTAAAATTAAAATTTTGCAGAAACTCTTCCATTTTTGATGTGACTAATTTAAAATGCGTGGTCCTTCATATATGTTATCATCATATTTCACAAGAAATTCTTGTCAAACTTTCCGAATCCTTATGCTTCGAAACAATAATATATATGTTTTTAATTTGATTAAAAATGTAATTGATTAATAGAGTTATTTAATTAAAAATGCTTACATATTGATTAAGATACATCGATGATATTTTTTCGTAAAAACAATGAATTGAATTTCAATGTTTGCCTTAAAAATGCTGTAACATTCAGAAATAAAAACATAACACACAATATATATATATATATATATATATATATATATATATATATATATATATATATATATATATATATATATATATATATATATATATATATATATATATATATATATATATATATATATATATATATATATATATATATATATATATATATAACACAAATTCTGCCTTAAAGCTTGAGTCTTTACACATCAAACATGTAAGTTTCAAAATTCTTTCAATATAAACAAATGGTTTCATTACAGATCCTTTGGCACTGATTACAAACATTCCATTTTGTGTATTTTTATATCCCTCATAATATATTCTGCCAACGTGAATTCACCATTGTGATAGTTAAACTTTAATGCATTCATAACGATGTTGTATGTGAATCAAAAATGGTACATATTTTGGCTTTTAATGATGTTATAAGTGATACTGAGTTGCATACGTTAATGAAGCTCTTGTTTGATATGTTGAAATTCTATGTTTTAACAAATTTAATACAATTTTACGTGATAATCCATGCGTTCCAAAACATGATCTGATATTTTAAATTTGGATTTATAATGCATCTGTTAAAATCCATAAATCCATTGAATATATTGTTTACCCAGCTTAAATAATATGAATTCAAAATTTCTAAGAGTCTGTTTAGTTTTCCAGTATTATTAAGAGTCAATTAATTTTATATTCTGTAGTTCTCTCTCTCTGTCTTGGGGTTTTATTTAACTTAACAGCGGTTTAATTTACTTCAATACTGATATAGTTCAATTCAATTTGAATGCAAGTGCTAGTACGCATATCTTTTTCTTATATAATACATCAAAAACTTCCTTCCCAAAAGTATGCCATTAATTTCTGTATTGATATAAATTTATACTGTTAGAAAATTAAAATCTTAAATTAAAATTTTTACTTGTAAATATTCTAGGTAAGTTTAAATTTAACATTTAAATCTCTAAATAAAAAAATAATCATATTTGTTCACTGAATGTTTTTATAGAGTTTTATGATGGTTGTATAGATTTGAATAAAACTTGTGATAGAGTTTTGTTCACTGCACAATTTAAAAATTAAGCATATCTTTCATTTATCACATTTAATAAAACAACATTCGTAATTAATTTAATCCATAATTCATGCTAATATGATATGGATTAAAAATAATTATTCCACTTTTTAATAATTTAAATGATGCTTCATGAGTTTGAAATTTTGTTTTCTTTATTAACAAAGTCATATGATTTTTCACACTTTTTAAAATTGTAATCTATGCTTGATCATTAGGGCTGGAAAAATTAAATTCGTTATGTGATTGTAGTATTTTGGTATGCGCAAAACATAATTTTCTAATGAAAGAAAATGTTTGAAACATCTTTTAACTATTTTTAAACAACACTATTTTTTTCCCTATTGAAGCGAATATTGTATTTTCTCACAGCACATCGTTATAAAAATGTATTAAAATGCAGATTTATATAACCTAAATATTTAGTAGCTTTGTATGTAAAAGCAATTTTCTAAATTTTCAATACATCAATCATTCCATTTGTTTTTACTAATTAAGCGAGAGCTTATTTTTAATGCAATTCAGTATTTGGAACAGTGCTAAAAAAAGTAAAAATTTGTTAATTTTATATATTTCAATTATTCCTCGAACTGTCTACAAGTTTCCGACTGAACTGTTATGATCCTTGAAAGCTGGAGTTTTTGTGATCTAATATAACATAATAGAGTGCTATGTTATTAACTTGCGCAAATCATATTAGACAACACTGCTTCAAAAATATTCATATGAAGACGGATGTTACCAAATAATTATTTTTAATAAACTTCTACTACATATATCATTTGAAAACATATAGTGTAATCTATCTACAGCAACAGATATTCCAAACTTAAAAGATTAATAAGTTAGCCTTAAATTTACTAAATATTAAAACAATATTATTGCAAGGCAGATATTATCTTAAAAATACCTTATGACTCACTTATGTCTTTTTTATTTTGTTTGTAAAAAATGGAGAAGTCAACACATTTTTAACATAAAATTATAATTTTGGATTACTGCGTGTTGAAATATTTTTCATAAAAATGCAAATTAAATTCCTTATAACAGATTAATTTTAAATACACATATATCCTTTCTTTAGTGTGATATTGCTTAATATTTTCTTTTTTTCTAATAAAGATCCCAATGTTTTTACTCATCACTTCTTTCAGTTACATAGCGATTAATCCTTCTGTGAAATAAAAATTACTTTAGGATTTTATATTATTTAAAAAGATTAATGCGTTAAAAAAGCTAATTTTGTTTGATAATGAAATTAATTATGAATGACAAAATGTTTCAACTAAGAAAAAAATACCGAAATATATTTTGTATGTTTAAAATATGTTCTTAAAAATTTTCATCAAAGGTAGTTTATACATTAGCCAGATTATTTTGAATTTATTTTTATACTCATTTCTTTATTAATATTTTTAAATAAAATATCGTTAACAGTTATTTTGTCTCTTCAGCAAACATGTGTCATCATTTGACAGAAAAAAGTATCCAATAAACAACTAATAAAATAGAACAAGCAAAAATATACTGTTTTTAAGTAGCAGCTTAAATATTTGCATAGTCAACATTTTTTTTTTAAATTTCTTAAAAATATACAATAGCAGAGTAAATGAATATCAAAGTGAAAATATTTTACTAAAAAATCTGCATTTAGCAAATAATGAACCCTGAACTATTTTCCATTAAAAAAAGAAAAATTTCATTATTTCCATGATCCTTATAAATTAAAATTAAGATAAATTCAGAAACAGAAATGAAAAACGTTTACATGTTTGCTTTACTCTCTTGGCCTTATCAAAACAAACTTATTTAAAAATTATCATTTAGCAAATTTAAAAATATATACATGTTCATTTTGAAAACTGATTAATTTTTCTTTAAAAAAAATTATCTTTAATTTAAATATTAAGATTCAGATTTTTGCTTCCATATCTAGTGAACAATGATTAATATGTTATAAAAATTCAGATTTTTTAATGCATTCTTCTGAATATGGTTGTTGGGAAAATAAACATTACATTTCAGCAGTGTCTTCATAGAAAATTTTGTTAAATAAAATCTTCCTTTTGACGTGGTATTAATAGTAATCTATTTTTCAACAAACAATTATATAATATTTTGTTCTCAGTATATTTAATTATTCAAAGTTAAATCTTAAGTAGGTAAAAATAATGTTTAGTAAATATGTAATGTACAAAACATTTTATCTTAAGTAGATAAAATGTGTAGTAAATTACATACTAGAATGTTGCATTCAAATAAAATGCCGGTTTTAAAAATACAAATCAATAATTTGATTATATGGTGAAAAGAGTTCAAATGAAATCTTACAGAAAATGTTCTATTTTTGTACAAGGATTTTTAAAGTATTATCATTCCAAGTGAATAATAATATGTTGTGCTTACAAGGGTCAAAAATCATAAAACATTGTTTAGTTAAACACCCAGTAGGTATGGGATTGTGAACTCAAAAGTGAGTTAGTTCTTCGATATTTAGAACCAGGAACCAAGAGAAAAAATCCCAAACCTTGCCTTCTATTTTCTGAGGTATCAACTTACATTAAGCTATCATGATATATTTAAATATATATAACATGCTTCAGCCGTAATTTGCTTATACGGTGGATCTTTAGTTAGGCTGGAATTCAAATACAATAATTTATATATATAAAAGTACAATAGTGCATACGAAACTGAATGTCCTAACCAATACTACGGCCTCTGATTCAATAAGTAAAAGTGTGAATGAATATCAAAATTTATTTTTCAACGAGCAATAATAAGTGAAATCGAAAAAAATACGTTGTTTAAATCAAAAAGTAATATTTGGTTATTTGCATAATGTTTTTAATGGCAATAGCTATAGGTTATGTTAATAAGTATGTGGGAAAAGTTAAGTTCAAATAAAATATTATAATTGTATTCAGAAATTTGATAAGAGGCTATACCATTATGTGAAAAATAGTGAAAGCTTGAGTAAAAATTTAATGTCACATAAAAAGATTCATAGAAATATTGCTCTAACAATTTATTGCAAAATAATCTACTAATAATTAACATGTGAGCCAGTTGAAAAATTAAACTTGGAGTATTTGTTAAAATTAAAAATATTTCAGCAAAAAAAAAAAAAAAAAATAAAATAAATAAAAAAAATAAAAAAAAAAAAATAAAAAAAAATAAATATTTGAAAATGGAAAATCGATATTGAGGTATTTTGTTTAATATGATATTAACTAATAATTAAATTGGATAATAGGAAAATAGAACATATTTTCAATACTTATTTGACCTTTAATAAAGTAAACGGTGGGTAAAAGTTTACAGATTTCCTAAAAATGGGGAGAGAGAAACAAAATATAAAATATCTTTTGTTCAGTACTATGTTATTATGCATATTATACGCCATACACAATTTCACTTAAAAAGGTAAGATTATGTGGTTGTAACTGTGTGTGTAGTAATGATATTGATTATAAGAAAAGAATTCTAATGAAACAGAATGCAAAAATTTTAATGCCATAAGCAAAGCAAATTTATAATCTTATAAGTGTAAGATCAAAATATATCAATAAATTATATCATTTATTTGCCAAATAAATTAATATGTTTTTTAATTTTTATAAAAGTCATGTTAGAGTAAAAACTGTATGCAGAAAAGTGTTAGGGTCACAAACTTGATTTATTATGCGATAATTTTGATTTTTTCCTGTTATTTTTGCTGTCATTATACTTTTATTGATTTTTCTATAACATTCAGAAAGTGCTTGACAGGAATTTCAAATAAAATCATGTGTCAAGCTATCTGCCTCTTGTCTCTACTAACTAAACTATTGAAAATTTGATGCACTGCTAAAGTCTTCATTAATGCTTCGTGTTAGATATTTCTCATTCTTAAATTATTTATTTGATGTTAAGATTAACCACAACGTTGTTTTACTGTGGTTTTATCGCTTAACTATGTTAATAAATATACTCCTATGACAAAAGTCATTGCTTCAATGTTATTCAAAATCTTTCCTAACCTAAGTCTGGATCTATGCTTACAGAAGAAATATTATACCATGTTAACAAATCTGTATATTTTAAATAGTTAGTGTTTCCTTTATGAATAAATGATAACTTTACATTGCGTTTTGTCAATAGGAATTACATAACTTGTAAATCAATCTACAAGATTAACTCTTTTCCGTATGAAACTTATATTTGCTTGATATGTGAAACTTAAAGATAAGAAAATAAATTGGAGAAATGTTTCGGAATAATATTTAGAACTCCATTCATTGTTTTTAACTGATATGCATATTTGAATTGTCTGTTCATATAATTAAAAATGACAGTTTCTTCGAATGATAAAACGTTTGGCATTTTCTGAATAACAATTTTATGATTATGCATAAGTTTAGGATTATGCATAAGTTTGAAGACAATATAAAATACCCGAAAGATTATACACATTTGAATTATTACTATATTTTAAGAAGTATCTGAAAGATGAAGTCTGGAAAATCATGTTATTGATAACTTTTTGCATAGATAAATTATATGATTTCAAAATATATATTCAACTGATATAGCCATTCATGATTATACAACACTATACTTTCTTATGTTATTATTAAAGTTTGCAAATAAAATGTAGGAAAATGATTTATGCATAGCTCTCAAACATGATTTTAATAAATATTTACTTATTGAAAAGCAACAAAATGGAAATAAATAATTTGAGCAGAAATCATGATCTTTGGAAGCAAAGGAGATATATGTAATATAAAAATCACTGAAAAAGTTTAAATCGAAGAAGATGAAATTTTTGTAGGTTGTTAAATTGTTGGATGTGAAAAAAATATAATTGACCTTGGACAATGTTTTTAAAGAGTCTCTGCTTAAGAAATATTAAATTTTAGCCCATTTTCCTGATTTTCAGTTATATGTCACAAATTATTTTGTAATTTATACATTTCAACAAACAGTTATACATATAATTAAATGCTGTTTTCCTTTTTCAGTTTTTTCGTTGTATCATTGTATCTAATATTTTAGTTCACAATAACATTTTGAGGGATTTTCAAAACCATTTCTATATTGATTTCTTAACTCTGCAAATGCAACCTAATATATTGGAGCGAATTTTATTTCTTGTGTATTTATTTAATGAGGGATATAATAAACTTGAGCTGAAAATACCTTTTGTTTCTTCTTTGTAATTAGTTTTTTCGAAACATAATAGTTTTGTTTATGTTTATTTCTATATTACCCTTTCTCTTACTGGTCACCAGCAATACGAGCAACCACGCTTAATCAGCCAAGAACAGTACACCCTTGAGATTAAACAGTGGTATCTCCTCGTATTACAATGCCTTTTTCAAGCCAAATTTCCAATTTTTGTAACTATAGGTCGACAGTGACCATTCAGGTCTTTAGTAGTGAGGTTTACAGGTTTTACAGTGAACTACTTGGTAACTAGTACATCAGACACCAACTTTATCATTGAGAGACACCTGAATTTGTGAAAGCATTGTCTTGTACTATGTTCATCCACAGTACTATCTTCAAACGTTTGGCATTATATATATACATATATATGCAAAGATTATAAAATAAAATAATGTAAAAATCTCATTAGATGGAATCCCATTGCATTTTACGTTATTTGACAAAAAATATGCAAAAGTTAAATATATTTCAGGATATTTTCTCGCTATTATTACGAAGTAAAATGATTTCTAACAATTTTATTTCAATGGAAACAGTTAATTAAAATTTATAGTAGCTTTTTGATGATATAGTTTATATTCTGTACCTGATCTGGCTGAAAAACATACAAAAGAAATTATGAAAGAAATTCTAAACTAATTAACGGCCGAAAAACTGTTGTAAAAATTTTATTATTTATAATTGTTATTTCTATATGATTAAGTAAAGATCAACTTTCTTATCAAAATGTTGGTTGAAAAATAAATTTTAGTTATTTCCTAGATAGCATAACTTGTGAAATTCTAACTGTGTCTTGGAGCATTAATTATATGGTTAAACTTTTTTCCAAATTTCTGATATTAAATTGTTTAAATGGAATTTCCAATATTCTTATCTAATTTGAACATGAATTTTATGTTAGCCCGCGTGTATTAAGTAAAGAATTTAAGTAGTTTCATAATTCACACACATTTCCTTACTTAACACTAAGACTAACATAATAATATCATTCACTTTAAAAACGCTTTATTTTCATAATATTTTTACATAAGAATAATATTTTTAATGAGATATTTACGCAAATTTTGTATTCATGATAGTAGAGCAAGTCCATTATCTTTCTGATCGAGATAAACAATAGGTGCTTATCAATAAGCACATACAGTTTATCAATAATATAAAAAAAGGGTAAGCAACAAATAGCTTTTGTCTCCTTGAATATGATGTTTATTTATTTGATTCAATGTAACAATGCCTTTCAAGAAAAGGGTATGAAAAAGAAATATAGAATCCAAGAAATTTAATTAAAATATTTGTTTGTTAAAAATTTAAACAATGAATAATTCTTGCTCACTTTAACTTTACTTTCTTAAAACACAAAACAATGCATATATTAATAAAATAAACGTTTTCAAAAATTTTAAAGAAGTTGTTTTTGCACTTGCTTATGATGCATTTGAATAATTACTGATGAATTTACCTAATATTCTATTTAACGATAGAATTTTCTTTACGAATGTAAATTTTTAAACTACTCTCTATCTCTCTCTCTCTTTGTAAAAAATAGTTTTATCTATTAAGAAAATTGTAATTATCTAAGTAAATTTTTGTAAGTATATTGATTTAAAAAATATATACGCTTACTTTACTGTTGTTTTGGTACTTGAAAAAGTGAGTAAAAAATATAGAAATAGACAAATAAATGTTTTTAAATAAATATTTAAAAATAATGCTATGTTTATTGCTATGTTATACATATATACATATATATATATATATATATATATGTATATATATATATATATATATATATATATATATATATATATATTATATATATATATATATATATATATATATATATATATATATATATATATATATATATATATATATATATATATATATATATATATATATATATATATATATATATATATATATATATATATATATATATATATATATATATATATATATATGTATATATATATATATATATATATATATATATATATATATATATATATATATATATATATATATATATATATATATATATATATATATATATATATATATATATATATATATATATATATATATATATATATATATATATATATATATATATATATATATATATATATATTTTCATAATATAGAAATTGAATTATAACTAGTATATTTGAATATACGATAGTTATAATCATACTCATATGTTCTTTATTCAATTTTAAAAACATATGTTATATTTAATATATATTACGTCAACTTTCATTCCGGAAAAAATCAAGCAAGCATACTACATACAAAATATTGTTATATTTAATCTCAAAATATTGTTAGAATTGCATATGCATGTAAAGCAATCTGCTGTATGCCTCAGCTTAAAAGTTTATGATAAACAAATATTTCATAAAATATCATACGTATTCAGTAATAATCCAACAGTATTTCACAACATAAGGTGCTAGTAATAATTTATTGTGGTATTATTTTCATAAGGGTATATTTGGTATCCATCATTATGTGACGCAGATATACAGATAGCGTATTGCCTATTGCCTTTTATAATAGTGATCGGTTCATATCAAAAATTCATGCGTTAGCAATAAACAAATAATATATATATATATCTTTATGATTGAACTTTTTGTCTGTTATTTTATTTGAAAGGAAATAATTTAAATTATATAATCTAATCTACCAATAGTTTCTACAAATAATATTTAAAAATGTATTATTAGAAACTAGGGCAAAAATGGTTACAACAATTGACTCCCTTTAAATGAAAGCAGACAGATCAAATATGAGAAAAGTTTCGTTTTTTTAGGCAAGAATGAAAGTTATCAACAAAGAAAAACTTTCTTTTGCTATGAACATATTTTAAGATATCAATATATTTCTGAAGTATTGAAATTTATATCTTATATAAAATGCTGAATTTTCACGATTTACTCCTCAAGACATTTTAATAAATTTCCTTTTGCTTTAAACACTTTTTAAAATATTGCAAGGTTATATTTCCAGTAACTGAATTTTATTGAAAATTAGAACTTCAAACAATTACTGTGTTTGTTTCACAGTGATGAAAATCTATTCAAATAGCCTATACCTCGAGTTAAGTATAGCAAATATTTCCCCAAAACAGAAATGCATTCACTAAATTATCAAGTAACTGAAATTCCGATTTTATCCGATTTCATCAGCTGCTTCGTTGATATAAGACAATTTGGAACAAGCATCCTTTCTCTAATAAATTCATATCAAAGAACACAATTAAACAAAGAAAATTAATTTTAAGACATTTATCACATTTGTGTTAAAGTTTTGATTTTACTTTGAAAAGAAAAGTTATTTTTGTTCAATTTGTGCATAGTGATTTTTTTCCAATATCTGAGAAAAAGTTTAATTTGCAAATTGATGTATAAAATCTTCCGAAGACGTGTATTGCATAAATTTGAAAACCGTGTGTTAAAAAACAACTTTAATATCGTTGCAGAGAGAGAGAGAGAGAGAGAGAAGGATTCCTTTAGTAATGCGAAAAAATAAATATAAGTGTCCAGTGTAAATAAAATTACCTAATTATTTATTTTAGGAAAATTCTGTCACTTTTTGTTTTAGTAACATTATTTAAAAACTACTTTACAAAATATTTTTTATTAATTAATTTCGAGAACGTTCTGGAAACGTATTTTTTTACTTTCTTGGTATTCAAGTTTCGAACTAAACTTATTAATTAATTAATTAATCCTATAAATTATACAAACTTTTATAGGATATTTCACTTTTACTACCTGATTCAGGTAATATTTTGCATTTATATATTTTATTTATACTAGTTTAATTGATTTTCTTACATAAGTTTTTTTTTTTTACAAATTTAAATAAATGTATACAATTTTATTCAAAGATATGTTTTGTGTTTTCGTAAATATATAGTTTAATACAAAAATATGAAATTCTTAAGTGTTTAGTGTGATCTAATCTTATTTTAACTCAATCTTATTTTTATTTATTTTACATTTTTTAAAAATGAATAACAAAATGATAAACGTTTGTGGAAAGTATAATTATAAAGTTTTTTCTAAAATGTATTAAATTTAATAATTGGAAAATATCTGAAGTATTATTGAGAATTTTATATTTAAAGTATATATTATATTAGACTGTGTATAGATGTTAAGTTTTATATAAAGTTGTGAAATATCAAGGTTTCCTACAATTAATATTTCTATGCAAATGAAAGTTTTCAAACTCTATTTAAAAGCTAGTTTAATTTATTTTGTGTCCTTAAATTTAGGTTTACAGAAGTTCTAGCTTATTAAAAATACTGCAAATCATCTATTTATTAAGATATTAAAATCGATTCATTATCTTTCATACTTAAAAGAAAAATAAATGTGATTATTTAATTGGTTCAAGATTTATAAGCTTTTAGCAGTTGTTTTTTAATTAAATGAAGACATTATTTTTCAATGCTTACAATGATTAAATTTCTTATAAATGATATAAATTTTCATATTTTATCTTTGGTATTGTGAATTTATTATCATGACTTCAGTCAGGTTGATCCACTCTCATTTTAATTGTTATGCTATTTACTATTTTTATTTTTTTTTATATAAATTTATAAAAATTTGAATGAATTACAATTATTAAATTCACTATTTAATTTAAAAAAAATATGTTAGTCTCAGGTGTATTTTTTCAAAGACAAGATTATTTACATAAAATAAAACATATATAATTTTGAGCAATAATTTAAAATCATCAATATCTGAAAATAATAGAAAATAATTATTGCAATTGATGAATCACATAAAAATATATTCCGTAATTTTATCTTCTTATCCAATTATTCAGGATTAGTTTAATTGTGACCCATTATCGACAGAACGAAAAAAGAAATTATCGAGTAATTGGTCCTGAAAAGAAAAGGATTTGCAGATTAATTCTATCGCAACAAATGATGAGATAACGACAATTATCACATTTGTATAAAATGTATTCAGGGCTTTTTATAAACTTGTTCTGCTCGAATTTTTCCTCCAAAACTTTCTTTAATCAAACATTTAATAAGCATTAGATTACAGTTATCATATTTTTTATGACGCATTACCACAACGTGATTAGGCATGTTATCTTTAAGTAATATATTTTGTGTTAACAAAAATCTCTTAATTCATCAAAATTAATTTACTATTGCTCTCATTATGCTATAAAATTTTTATTTTATTCTAGCCTTTTTTATAATAATTCTTTCATGAATTTCTAAAGTCTAATGAAAATAAAAAACCCTCAATGGAGAATTTTAGGAAAGAATAAATTGTGAGAGAGATTTTGTAATTTATTCTAAATCCCTCTACAGTGTCATAAGCTTTTCCTTTGCCACCTTTAAATTATTAATTACTTTTCTTCGAATGTCAAACATTTGATCAGAACTTTACAACTCAAGTCAACAATTCTTGGTTTGAATGATACCTTGGATTTCCATTTATGTATAGAATTTACTTTAAATAGCAGGACCCTATCCTAAATAGCACTCTTATATAAAAAAATAATCTCTAGAATGAAACCTTATAAATGTTATATAAAATAGAATATATATATATATATATATATATATATATATATATATATATATATATATATATATATATATATATATATATATATATATATATATATATATATATATATATATACATATATCTTTGAATTTTTATTTTTACCTTTGAATGTATAAAACATGTCTGGGGGTAGCAAAAACAAGTGTAGTGGTTTTCTCGAGCCATTAAGAATTTAAAATGTAACATATCTCATTTATATTTCTTTTGAATCTAATGAAACCTCCTTCATAAATTCATTATAGTAATCCATTAAAATGCAATGCTTTATATATATATATATATATATATATATATATATATATATATATCATATATATATATATATATATATATATATATATATATATATATATATATATATATATATATATACATACATATATATGTAATAGAAGTGATGTAACTTTGGTGAAATATTGCAAAGGTCAAACAACAACATATAAGATAAATCCATTACATTTAAGATAATATACATGTATTTCTCACATTTGTAATAATTTAAAATATGATTTATTCTTAATTACATTAGTAGAGTTTCATAATTTGTTTTTATTTTAAAAGGTAGCTACTTTTAAAATTACTAAAATATTTTAAATCATTTAGTCTGAAAACCATTGTTATTTTTGTATTAAATAAAACTTGTCTGGGGGTAGCAAAACAAGTGTATTGGTTTTCTCGAGCCATTAAGAATTTAAAATGTAATATATCTCATTTATATTTCTGTTGAATCTAATAAAACTTCCTTCATAAATTCATTATAGTAATCCATTAAAATGCAATGCTTTAAAATAGTTTTGGTAGTTGCATAATGCTTCTAAAATGCGTTCATGGGAAATATTTTAATACATTAAAGGAAACATTAAAATGTTCCTTATTACTCATTTAATTTTAAAATTTAAATGTTTTCTTAACTAAAATTCTTCAGTTAAATATTTAAATTAAGATATGACGGTGAATTTTTAGAAAAAGCTAGCTGTAAGATAATACATTTTTATGAGGAAACAAAAATATTTTTTTTTCAAGAATAAAGCGATAATTTTGTTCATTTCATATGAATGGTAGCAAAATTAATAAATATTTATATTTTCATTTTTTTTTTATATGTTGTAAATCTTAAAATACTTTATTCTTTTTTATTAAATGATCAGACTTAAGATACATATTAATGGGCAAAATGAAATATTTAACAATTTTTGTTAATATATATCATTCATGAAAGAAGCTTAAGGAGAATTTCTTTAAAATTTAACGTCTATAATATTTGAAGCCTATATGGTTGGAAAAATAAGACAGATTATAAATTTTTCAGATAGAGAAATTTTACTGCTACATTGAATAAAAATAGGTTTAAATGTAAGTTAATTGAAATTAATCATCTATTTTTACATTATATTTTCAATAGTTTAAATATGTAGATTCTTAGTGCTTGTATTGTGTTTTGCTGATTTTCCTAAGAAGTATGTTTTGATAACATTCATAGGTTACTTGTTTAGGTGCATATTCAATAAAACTTTAAAACAAATAAAAATTTTGTCCAATGTGAATATTATTCAAATTTTCAGTAGTATTCTAAAATATAATATAGCATGTGTAATAAAAGCTGAAAAAGTTTTTAATTTTAAATAAATAAAAATTTTAATTTTTGGATTATAATTGGTAGTAAATTTTAAAAGAATTTTATAAAGAAATATTTTGAACTTTTAGGTTCAAGACCAAATAGTATAAATAAAACATATACTTAATTCCAGAATTTTGAAAATGAAATCCTTTTTAATTTATTTTACTTCAGATACTATCAGCTAGAGATAAAATGTATTTATTTGTTAAGTTTCTAAATTCTCTCTCTCTCTCTTCAAACGTAACAAGAAGAGCATTCAGTAGCATTAAGATGTTTTATAAGATTAAGAAAGTTTAGTATTTAATAATAAAATATAGAATTGTGTGTTTGGAGAGAAATTAAAACATGTTAATCTAAAAAATATGTTATTTTATTTTTTTACCATCTCAGAGATTTCACAGAAAATGTGATTGATATTTTTCAAGTAATTAGAAACCGATAATTTATTATTAAAATGAAGTTCAAATATATAAACCGTAATTTAAAGTAAGTTGATTTTTATAATTTTGTTTTTAATGATGATTTTATTTTTAATGTGAAACATAATTTAAAGTAACTTTTTTTAAATCTAACTTTTTCTGTCCGGTTATAATTATAGTAGATAACAAATATAAAAAATAATTTAAAATAATTAATATAAAAATAATTTTCAAATTTTCTTATAATTTTCTTCATAAAAAATATTTTTAATTAAATTTTTTAAATTTTCTAAAAATATAAATCTTAATACAATATTTTATTAGAATTTAAATTGGAATAAATATTTTCTGTTTATTTTCATTGAGGATTATTTTGAAATAATTTCTATTTGAAATTTTCCTGCATGCATCTTATCCATGTGCCTAACCAATGCCAATTACTGAGTTTATTTATGCGAATGCATTATATTAAATAATGTGTAGTTAAAATATCTTCTCTTTATCAAATTTTTAAAAGTATAATTTAAGTAAATTTCAAAAGTAATTGTTATAAATATGAATTATTATTTAATTTTTATTTTGTTAAGATATAAAGAAGCATTGTTGGAAATTTCACGATTGCCCTCGACACTTTTGCTTTATTATTTCAAGAGCATTTTACTTAATTAAAAATTAACTAATTTGAGTGTATTTTTATATAGTAAGTAATAAACGTGTTTAATTTATTAAAATTGTATGTACTGGTCGAAAAGATACTGAAGTGATTGACAGTCACACAAATTATCATATTGTTGTTGCATTAAAAAAAAACTTTAGCAACAGCACTGAAGTTTTATATCCAGATACGTATCATATTATAACTTTTATCATTATATGGAGACAAAAGAGTTATTGCAGTGTTTCTTTACGTGGCATTTTCAAGCTTTTAATATGAGAATACCAGATGTATGTTTTTAGCTTAATGAAACAGTGATATGAAAAAAAAGCATTGATTATGATACAAAAATGCATTCACGCACACTCAAATTAACGATAAGAACACATAGTAATACAAAATTAAATCAAGTGGAGAGAGGAAAAAAGGTTGTCATCTAAAATTTGCCTAAAAATCTAAAAATTAAACATTCGACCGATAAATGAAATCATTTTCAAGTTAATTTTGAGTGGATGACGGCAAGTTGTACTAAACAGCAGTAGTGCCTTATAATACTATGATTAATCAAGCAAATTTACCTTCTGAGGATATTATTGATTTTACGATTTACTATTTCTAGCGAGATTGCATCTATCAATGATCAATAATATTTTTAGACGAGCTGTTGCGTTAACATAAGTAACAAAATTACGTTCCTGTTTAATTTTCTGGATTTAAGCTCTTGTGTTAAATTCGTTGAAAATAATTTATCATTTAAGGCTTGTCTATTTCTGATTCACAGTAACGAATAAGGATTAAAAACACATGTTTCAAGCAAATCTCGACTCTAGGTACAACATATTGGTAGTATT
Source organism: Latrodectus elegans (assembly GCA_030067965.1). Classification (NCBI taxonomy): domain Eukaryota; kingdom Metazoa; phylum Arthropoda; class Arachnida; order Araneae; family Theridiidae; genus Latrodectus; species Latrodectus elegans. The sequence goes on from CM057821.1 coordinate 44,952,953, forward strand.
TTCAGTTTGTATATGGATTATATTTTTCACTTTGCAATTGTTTCAAATTCTTACACATTGTTTGAATTTTCATGTTTTTCATATTGTCACTTGAATGTGTTATCTACTTTGTATATAAAATAATCAATCATTTGGTTCATATCTTTTGTACATTTATTGTATAATTGCTGAATGATTGGTGAATTTAATTTTGTGATTTCAACATGACTTCCCTTAATGTAAATCTTTGAAAACAAGATTTTTTAAACAAATAAAATGTATAAATTTGTAGGTCTCTTGCTGTCTTAATATATCAAAATACTGATACCATAATATTGGCATAGTATAAAGACTTGTAAACAGATTCAATATTTAGTTATTATTTATTTAAAGATTTTAATTTCTGTATTACATATTATGTTGCATTATACATTTAACAGAATCAATATGGAAGGAAGTCTAATAGTATTAGATTATAAAAATAACCAAATTACTGTTAATATTGCTAGTAATCAAATGTATATATACATTTATACTATTTTCTGGGTATCCTAAATTTCAAATAATCCAAAATTTAATAATCAATTTAAATAGTTACAATGCGTTAGATGCAGATTATAGGATTATTTTCTCCTTCTGCATCCAAGCGTTGTAATATTAGTGATAGCTACGAAACTGTTAAAGTATCTGTAAAGAAAGCTCTTTTAAGATTTAAATATTTCGAATTAACGTTCAAATTATAAACAAGACATGTTAGAAAATGTGTTAAAATAATACTAATAATAATATCATTATAAGAAAGGGAATAATTGAAAAAAGAAAGTTTTTATTCATTCCGTGAAAACATATCTTCTAACTCACGGATACATTTTATTGAATAAAAAAAATATTAAACAGTGAAAATATTTGTATTTTTCTCATTTTCTAAAAGTTATGCTTTTCAGTTTTCCAAACAGATAATAGATTTTATTTCTAAAATTACACAATTTTTAATGGTAGTTTTTAATTGAAGTTTAATTCTATATGCTTCAATATTTGTTTCATTTGATTATGACTAATTATTGAAATTTGCTAAGTATTATACACCTTTTGTGTATTGGAGATTTATATCTATAAAATATGCAGTTTAACAATTTTTAAACAAATATTCATTTTTTTAGTATATGCATTCTATTTACTAACAGTTTTTACAGACATCTAATAAATTAATTTTATTAGAGACAAATATTTGCATTAAAATCAAATACATTTAGTAAACAAAAGATATTTTATCAACCGTTAAAATAACACTGTAATGCAGATTGTAATATGTACGATATGAAAATAATTATTTTTATGTCTAAAAAGAGTTTGCAGCTTATATTAATTAAATAATTTAAAAAACCGATATGTTTTTAAGTACTTCTGATTTCATGATGTTATGTTGTTTGTCTCAATGGAATTAAATAATTTAAAGCAATTTTTTTAAATAATTAATCTTCTTAAACTCAAATTATACTGCTATATTAAAATGTTTAATCATATATATTTTTAAATTTAAATATTTTTTTTTTATGTTTTAAAAATGTACATAAAACTGATAATTAAATTGCGGTTATGTCAGCTATAAAACTATTCATGTGTAAAGAAATAAAATCGCAATTTTTGCACTAATTTTGAAGTAAGAAATAATAATGAAGCTGAATTTTTCGAATAATTATTGTTTTCTTTAGTTTCCTTTGATATGAGCAATTAATTTGTTTTACTAGACTTAGAAAATATAATCAGAAATATTTAAGGACAACAAGTTTCATCTTTAATTACATCTTAGGTGTTAGAAATTGAGCAAGATAATATGTAAAGCTATTTAGGGGACTTCTCAGCATTTATTTGTGCAAATTGCTTATCAATTGTATATATATTTACGATGGTAAAACGTAACCTGTTCAAATATTTTAAGATAGCAAATATGTGTATAAGTTGGTGAAATGGTTTCAAAGTAATTGCTATTTCCATATTTATTTTCCATTCGCTTTACATATTTTTCTGTTTCATACCATGAAAATCGTTATATGTATAGACTCACTTCCAGAACTTAAGCACGGAGTGGAAAATACTAATTTCTGGAAGCAAAACAGAATTGAAGACAATGCAAATCACTGCAGAGGTAGATGGAAGTATGCAAATATGTTAGGTAACAGCCAATTGCGCTTTCATGTTAAGAAATATGCAAAATGGGCATTCTTATAGGATACCAGCTGTATAGAGGGTTACAAAAGTTGATTGTAAATGCTGATAGAAAGTGTTTAAAACTTTCAGACAATTTGTTTTCAAAACATACGTGTTTCTATGACTTCCAGATGACGAATGAAAGATTATGTGCTCTGGCATGCTGTGGTGCACATTGTAGCAGGGCAGTCAATCTCAGATGTTGTTATTTTCTTCATCGTTCATCATTATGTAACTTCATATTTATGGAAACAATTCTAAACCCAACAGACAGGTGACTGAAGGCCCGTAGCAGGTCGCCCAAGGGTTACAAACCTCACTGAGGATCGATATATTGCAATTTTAACCAAGTGGAATTGCAGAGTGACCTCCAAACATATGATATCTATGTTTACAGCGTCCATTCGTAAGGTGATATCTGCAGCTAATGTACGCTTAATATTACATCTGACCTGGTCAGACCCGGGTATCTCGAGTTTGTGTTTATCTATTCGTCCAATCAAGAGGGGCACGATTAAAGTGGTGCGGAGAACACGTCATATGGACTGTATCTGACTGGGACAATGTCATGTTTACTGATGAGTCAATATTTGCTTTGGCGCCAGATGACAAACGTATCAGGATATGGCGTGAACAAGGAACACGCAACCAGCCCCAAAACTTCACCGAACATCACGCATTCCGTGGCGTAAGCAATATGGTGTGGGCAGGGATTTCAATACACTACTGACCTGCACATCCAGCACACCCTTTCCGCACCGAACTGCACATCTTCAAACGGGATTCTGTGATTGCTGTCTGGTATCAAAATGAAGTTCTAGATCAAATAGTGAGATTGTATGCTGCAGTATTTGGCCCTACTTTTGTTTTAATGGACAATAATGCACGTCCCCATAGAGCTGATATCGTTGATGACTACCTGGAGAGTGAAGGGTTTTTGCGTATGGCATGATCAGCATATTCACCCGATTTTAATCCTTGGGAAAATAGAAAATCTTTGGGATGCTCACTGCCGTATTGTACCTTTACGTTTCCCACCTCAACACAGACCTGTTATTGAGATGGAAACTACTCTACTAGAAGAATGGCTATTGTTTAATTCTTCGGTGATTGACCACCTAATTAAAAGCATGGTCACAAGGTGTAAATTTTCCTTACAGATGAGGGGAATCACATACCCTATTAATGTCCTTCTTTTCGTTTTATGCTGTTTATTTTCACATAATTCTGCTTAAATCTGCAGTATGTCCTTATCTGATAACTTAAAAAAATTTAATATTATTTTCATTTCTGTATATAATTATTGATTTTATTTTATGCATAAATATCTATACTGCATTCATGCTGAATTTTGTGTAAATCAAACAAATATTTGTTGATTGTTTTTACATTTTACATCTTCCCGCTTAACTTTTGGAACTAAGAGTATTTTGAGAGTCTATAATCTAAGGTGCTAAGAATTTTTATTAAAATAATTTTAACATAATTTTAGTATTGAAACATTAGATTATTCTACAAACATCAAAACATTAAAATCTTGTTATCAAAATGTTTTTGTATACTTTAATAAAATAATTTTTCTTCGAGATAATTTTCTTTGATTACAAATCTTTTTTCAGGTTTTGCTGCAAGAGTGAAGTGTATGTTTACAATAACTATTAGAGTACAGAACCATAATTCGTAGATTTCAAAAGTATATTGACCAATTTTCTTTACTAGACATTATGACACACAATTATTCACACTATTATTATGTTGTTATTATGGCACACAATATTTCACATTTTCCTCATAAGTTCTAACTAACAAATTTCAAAACATCATTCCTTTTCAATAATTCAAAATAATTTGAATAAATTATTATGCATCTGTAATATAAAATAACTAAATTTCTTATATTTTTTTAAAAAAGTTTCTTATTTTTGCATTATTTTGTATTTATTGAAAATGATTAGGTTAATATGATTTGTTTTATACATTATTGTGTTAATAAGCAAATGTATCCGCTTATAAATAATATAAATAGCCATTTTGCCACACTTCTAAATTAAGACATTAATAACTAAATATTCTAATATCATCCTTGAATATCATTATCATTCTTTTATTATTCTCTATATACATTACATTTTATTTCTACATTTACCCCAATGACAAACTACATATTTAAACAGAGTATATGTTTAATTCATGTAAAACTTGCTTCATAGCAGTATTTTAAAAAGAACAACAAGTGTTTATTTTAACGAACTGAATTTAAAATAAATATGATCAAAAAGACAAAAATATTAGAAAAATAAGAGTTTGTTTTTTTATAAATATGAAAAATTTTCTTAAAATTATCTTTAAAAAATTGGGTGCATAACCACATTTCTTAAACTATATTTAAAAAGACTTATTTTATTTTAAGTAAACGATAAAATTATAATTGAGGATGTTAACTAGATAAGTTATATAGGAAAATGTCTAAGTTAAATAAACAAAATTTGTAGAAAGATTTTATCCTCCTATTTATTTAAACTTTTTCATCTGTTTTTTAAGATATAAATTTAAAAAGAAATCAGGAAAATAGCAGATGTAAACAAAAGTATTTCAATAATTTCTGCACTTGCATACATTTGCTAAATGTATCAAAACCGTTTCATGCGAAATAAAAAAATATCCATAAAAATTCTTAAAATGTATTAATAAAATATAAAAATAATGCTATATAAATATGAAAATTGAATTCACAAAACAAAATAAATATATTCGTATTTGGTAACTTATATGTATGTCTTGGATTTTTAAAATGAAAAGAAAGAGACGCTGCCTTCATATATTACTATCTAAATATATTGTAAATTATAAATGCAAAACCTTTTCAAATATTGATTGCTTAGGTAAATATTTGAAAGTGCCATTTTAATTATTCTTGAAAACGAAGTTTTATAGAGTATTTTGTAACATTTAGCTGGTATTTATTCCTTTGTTAATATTTAATGAATTTACAAATTTAATTATTTTCACATTTCATTTTGGATTTCGACCTTACAGGACCAAACACTCGATAATTTCTTTTTTCTCCAATAAGCAAGATGCTATTAACCCGATCGTGAACAATTGGATCAGAAGCCAAAATGCCGTAACTTTTTCTCCTCTCTTCAGAAATCCCAATATAAGCCTTCACTTTTTTTGGTGGTAGTCAAGAGCATGGCTTTTGCCTAAAACAAAAAGAAATTGTATCGTATCTTATTGCATGGTCTCGTGTAATGGATATCTTCTAGCACAAAAAGAATCTCAACTCTTATAAGAATTCAATATAAAGATGCATGAAAAAGTAACTACAGACAAGAAAATTGCTTTAAGTATTCTATGATTTTAAAGTGGAGTTAGCAGTATGCCTTATTTCTTACAAAATGCTTAATAATGTTTATTTCGCAAAAAAAAAATAATGTGCTTTAATAACTTTCGTCTATAGCAATATTGTTTTTTTAATTTAGAATTTTTAAATACATAATTGAACACATAAATATATATAAAATTCCACTTTCATCTAAAAGAAAATTTATGATATTTAATTTTTAGAATTATAAACACGAAATTTGTTTTTACAAATTTAGAAAATTGCTTTTTTCAATTAGTTTTGATTCATTTAATTTAAAGTTACCAGAATGATGAAATTTAAAATGATTTTTGTTTTTACAAGAATGAACTATATAATATTCATGATAATTATCTTTTTTACTACATATTTTCAAAAATATTCCTAACAAAGGCAGCTAATCATTTTAGCCCCCAGTAGAAATCGCAGTACATATATATAGTTATTTTAATTTTGACATTATACTTATTAATATTAAATGATAAATCTTAAGTCTTTGGTCTCAGTGAGACAAAAGTTATGAAATATTATTTTTCAACAATGCTCTATTAACTTATTTTATCGATACATTTTTAAAACCAAGAAATACGCATAGAAATAAATAGAAGTTAAATATCATTATACTTGCATGGTAAATACAAATTTTAAAGTTCTATATAATTATGAAAAATGATTCTTATGAAATGTTTCATTATAATTAAAACTATATAATTTTCACACCCGCGTTTAGAGATCTTATAGTTTTTAGTGTTGAAAATGCTTGTTATATTAAATTAAAACTAATTTCCATGTCGAAATTTCTGTTACAGTATTTGTGAGAAAATTAAAAAGAGATATTTTTAGACTTATAAAAATATATAATTTTTTTCATCTTATTTCAATCTGCACAGCAAAATTTTTCTTTGCCCAGAATCCTCAATATACAGTTCTTTGACAGATATCCTAAAAACGATAAATAATTACACAGATTTTGTCTGCTAAAATCTATCTTTAAATAGAAATCTATTTTATGCATAGTGGAGGTAAAAATATTTTATAAAAGGAAAATACATTTTACGTTAGATAATGTTGAGAAAAACAAATGAAATGTAAATGTAAGGTAGAGAATAAAAATATAAAGTAGTAATTTTTTATCTTTATATAATCTCACGTGCTTAAAGCAAAAAACCCATTGCTTTTAATCCATATGCAATAGAAAATGTTTATTCAAAATTACTATTTCATGGCCTCACTTGTTGGCCCAGTTTGCATAAAAATATGGTAAATATTTTCAAACAAAAATTATTTTATTTAAAATATCTCACTTTGATTCCTTGTTCTATATTCAAGTTTTACATGAACAATTATTACGAAAATGTATATTTATACTGTGTTGAAATCATCAGCAACAAACACATTTGTTTTGATTTTAATCTCTTCGAATAAATATTCATTCAATGTTTTAATAATTTCGATTAAATTTGTTTCCTGCATGTATGGTTGTATAAACTATAATTAAAATAAATTAGTTATCATGCAAAATTTATACCTACGAAAAATTTACTTTTTTCTTGAATTGGCTTTTCAAATTAATGGTATTGTGCTGAAAATAGCATAAAACTAGTCTTATCTGACATAAGAAATATATTGGATCGACTTTAACTACACTTTAGTAATTTGAAAGGTTTTGGTATCAGAGTTCTAAGCATAAATTGTAAGTCTTCCACTGCGACAGCTAATGATTATAATTTTGTGTTCTATGTAAAATGTGCTAGTTTTGCTTATTCAAAATATGATGTTACTCCGTAGAAGTTTTCTTACATAATCTATCTTAACGAATACACTTTTATTAGATTATAATTTTCTGAGAGAGATTGAGATGTGGCAGTTAAAAAATTAAGCGCTTTTAAGAATTTTTTCATTCAAAATTCCGTATCATAATCTTCAAACAAGATAAGTATCCTTCTATGCTGAAACACTTATCATTAAACATTTAAAAAATCCGTATCATCTTCAAACAAGTTGGGTACCATTCAACATTAATATGTATAATTCAACATTTTAAGTTTAAGTATTATCACCCCCGAAAAGAAAAGGTTAATGTGGTTGGAAACAGAAGTACTACAAGAACTGATAGCGTTCTAATAAAATTAATAAAATGTATCAAGAAAATAAAAGCAAAAACCTTTGGAAGGTATTAATTGGCATACGGTATTTTAGTGAGAACATCTATTGTATGGGTAAGACTTCTAGAAGTTAATCATGGCAACAGGACCAATGAAAGAAGATTTCTAACACTAGGAAGTGGTGAAAATCAGGAACCATAAAATATCGCTAATGGACTATCAAAGACTGGAATATGGTGATTTGAATAATGGAACAAAGTGAATGATGAAACATATTATTTGCTCAAAACTTTCAACTAAAGTGTAGCTATAAGCAGTGAAAATGGAACTATGCATTCAGATCAAATCAAATGGATATAATACACCATTATAAACATATGCTATACAATTCTTTACAACAAATGACCCTAGAAGCTTAGTTCCTCTTGAAATTAAATCTGAATTAAAATCATATAAAGTTGCTCTAAAAAAGGGTAAATTCATTGAAACATTTGAATGAATTTTTCAGCATTATTTGGATCTTTGACATAACTTCATATTAGTCCTGACAGTTATTTCAAAAAATCAAATTTTTAGTTAAACCTATTAATTTTTAGTTAAACCTATTAAACTAGGTTTAACTAATAACCTCAAAATATATTAGTTAAACCTGGTCATCAAACCGTAATCTCATTAGGAATTGCTTAACTAAGAAAGATTTCTCAACAACAATACAATTGGCAACAGGTGTTTTATAAACATTCTATCTTGAAAAAGAAAATAACATGGGCGATATACTGATGGAATTACTTCCAAGACGTTTCGAAAACGCCATTTTTCTGCAGAACTCAAATTTTTATTAATATGAAAAGTTGTCAGTCTTCTTAATATAGGGACTTAGATTGCAATAAAAAATCTAGGTATTTAGAAAAAGTTATTTTTGCCATTTTTCAAATTACATAGAATAGATTAGTAACACATATCACGATAACTCTGATTTTATTGCATGCAAAAGCAATAAATAATTCATTATAAACATGTCAAATAATTACTAAGATTAGTATTTTTTAGTCAATCATAAAAACTCTCTTAATGGAAAATAATTTACGAATTTTAAGATTCTAATTTGTTGTGTGTGTGTCCGCCTGTTTTGTGTATAATTCATTAAAATCAATAAATTATCTCATAAGATTTAAATATTATTTTAAGGATTTTAAAAATATTTTTTTTTATTTTCATTTAATTTTTATTCATATTTTATTTCTGTTACAAATATTTTGAAAACAAAATTTATTCGTCAAATTAGAAAAAAAAAAAAAAAGCTTTCAAAATAACTTAGTTCATTATGTTCTTGATGCAGATGTTTTGAAAAAAAAATAAAAATAAATAAATTTTAAACAGAAAATTTAAGTAAATGTATTTTGAGCACACTTTTTGTTTTGGAAGCAAAATGAAGAAGTCATTTAATTGAAAGAATATTCTATGTCGTGTTGTTGTTTTTTCTATTTAAGAAAATTAAATTAATCTCATAGTTTTCAAGCTCATTCATTTCAAAATATTGTAAAATAAATACAATTGTAGTTTTAAAAATAAAGTGAAATTAAAAGCTTTCTTAATAAGATTTTGCTGACAAATGCACATGCTTTTTCCAGAAAAAAAAAGTTATTTTTAATATTTGATTGTGAATTATAATTAAATTTCTTTGCAATCAAAATGAAAGAAATATGAAAAGTAGTTTTTGACAGATAACAATATTTAAATGTTTCATTTGTGTCAGCTTACGAATATAAAAACAAAATTGCAATCAGAAATACTAGATTATCACGTGAAATCAAACTAAATTATGTTTTTGAAAATTACTAATCCATATATCGTATCACATCTGACCTTATTACAAATTTAAAATGTTACCTTCTAAAAATATATTAAATTCCTGTTTCACCAATTAAATAACAGAAATTTATCATATCATTAATAAATGTATGCATGCATTTATATTTTAAACAAACCTATCGATCGATACCTGCTTTTACTCAACCTATCGATAACTCAACTATCGATTAAACTCAACTATCGATACCTGCTTTTTAAAAAAAAAAAATACTTATAATTTATAGAATCAGAAATCATTTATGAAACAATTTAATAATTAACATTATATTATTTATGTTTGTCAAAGATTATTAATAAAAACTAAGAGGAGAATTTCTTGGGAAAAAAATAAAAATAAAAAATTGCTTGAAGAAATTGGTTTAATAATTTTACAGGAGAGATATGATCATAAAAGCTTCATTTTTAATGGATATTTAAATTTATAAGTAAAATGCATTCTTAAAATTTCTGAATAATAAATAATTGAAGAAATAGCAAAATTTATGGCTTTAAACATGCAATTGAGACTTAATATAACCTACTATATTTCAGATATTTATATAATTTTATAACACTGAGTAAGTATATTAGTATGTGCCGTAATAAAATTTACATTAACGGGTCCTTGAAATGATGTATTCATTATGTGATAAAATTTCATCATATAAAATTAGCAATATTGTAAATTAAGAAATTCAAGAAAAGCAGAATTTTTTATTTATTATATGAAAATTTTGCAAATGAAAAATTTAAATATGACAATGGTATAATTATTTTTATGTGGTATTAAAATCTAATTTTTTTCTGGTAATTCAAACATTTTAAAATTATTCACCAGAATTTTTCTAATCGTTTAAATATGATGGATTAAAATACGGCAACAATTTTCTTTCGCACTTTGTGTTTAAATTAATTCTGTGTTAAAATTCTTTGTTCTTTGTGTTTAAAGTAATTTGTTACTTGAATATTCGTTTATAACTTGCTGTACATAAAGAAACTCAAATTTCGCAAAATTTATTCAAAAAAATTCTGTTAAGATTTTGATTAAAAGTGAAAGACTTTAATTATTTTACCAGTGGTTAGTACAAAAGATTTTTTATTAATTAATCTTTTCTCGAAGTTTTTCCAGATTAGGGTCAATTAAAACAATTCTCAATTATAAATTCTTATCCTTTTAAATATCACAATAAATGCATATTAAAATATTTTTCTCCTTTTCCTTTTTATATTATTTCCTTTAAAATAAATTAACCACAATTTAATGGTTTGAAATTTTAGATAAAAATACAAAATAATAATGTCTTTTCATTTCAAATAGGAATTTAATATTTCAGAAAGCAAATTTTAAGCTAATATTCTTCTCTAGGGAAACATATTTTTTGTAAATTTTAAATTTCTACTAATAAACTTTATATTTTTCTCATTAAGGCACAAAGTCTATTATAATTACTCCAAAATTATTAATAATTTTTTTTGATCATTTATCACAGAATGTATAAAAGGAGAATTGGATTAAGTGTAAATATTTAAAAAGAGAGCATTTTTGAATTTTATTATTAAAGACAGAATTTATATATATATATATATATATATATATATATATATATATATATATATATATATATATATATATATATATATATATATATATATATATATATATATATATATATATATATATATATATATATATATATATATTTATATATACATATACATACACACACACACACATATATATATGTATATATATATATATATATATATATATCTATTTAACATTATTTCAATTAATAGAACATGAAATGCGTTTATTGTTTTTCTTTTCTCTTGGAAAAATCAGAAACTATAGAATTTATTTCAAATCCCTATTGAAAAACATGTTTGCTTATTGTTTGATTTATTTTATTAGCAGGCATTAAATTGGCAGAATAAGCGAGATATGTTGAAAACATTTAAATATCAAATAATATGTAGGAATGTAAAGCAATTTCTGATTTGTTGTAGTTATTTATTTTAAATCAACAAAGCTTTCATAGTTTTGTTATATTTACATATTTTAAATAATATTTGATGAATTAAAGTATGTCAATTTTTTTTCTCATAAACAATGTTTGAACGATTGTTTAAAATCAATATCAAAGTGTATTCTGCGTCTTACTGTCATATTTACATAGTGATTAGTAAAGTGATTCATAATTGTGTAAAAAATATTGAATGATTCTTAATTTTTTAAGTAGTTATTACATAACTTTAATAGTTCAGGTTTATGGGAAATAGAAATTATTGGTTATTTTATATTAAATTCATAATTCTAAACAATGTGTGTAAAATATTTTTTGCATTGAAAGCTACTGACGTACAAATAAAATCAAATATTTCAATACAAATTTCCTTTAATATAGTAAAATAATATAATAATGATTTCACAATAACAATAATCTAGCCGACCGCTGACTGAGTGGTTAGCATTCTTAACTCCGATTCCTTGGTTATGGGGTTTGAGTTCCGGTTTGAATTTGTATGTTATTTATTTTTGTGTTTCTCTGTCCTTTCTTCTGTGATGATGCATGAAAGTGGCCCACCATATAAACATGGCTTTGAAGGTATGGTGTGTGTAATGGTACTTGCTTCCGTGAATTGGTTTTACATATACTCACTGGGATCAATGAAATGAGCAGAAGTTTTGGACCTTGTTATAGCAAAGGGCTCGTCACCCACTGTCCATGGTTGTTAAAATAATAAAACACTAATCTGTTTCTGAAAATGTAAAGTAAATAAAATCATATTTTATTTAATATATTTGTAAATTTCTTTTCAAAATTTTAAATTTTTAGCATAAAAATGGCAAAAGTAATAAACAATTTACTGATGAATTACTTAATTAACATCTTTTTTCAAAAATGTTTTCCTACGCAAACATCTTATATAATTATTGTTATACAAGATGTTTGCTTTGTTTTTATTTCTTAATCAGTGTAATTTTTCATTATTTTATGTGGGATAAAATCGTAAATAGTATGATAAAATTTTTTTAATTTTTTAAAAGAAATTATTAAAAGAAAAAAGAAAATTATTTTTCAACTTAAATTTTCAAATTTATTTCTTTAAGTAAAGAGAAATTTATAATTTGCTGAAAAAATTAAGTGATTTCCGTTTTAAATTTACTAAACGTCGATGGAAATAAATTTGATACAAGGATTGGAAATTAGCTTCTTTAACTTAATTTGCCATTTAATATACTGATACGCAAACGTGTTACCTGATACACAAACTTGAAACATTGAAATTATTCAGCAGATAACCCTTTCTTGTCAAGAGCAATATCATGATTTCTTTAGAATATTAGTATTGATGCTGAATATCCACAAATATTCACTATCAATACTAATATTCTAAAGAAATCATGATACTGAAATAGATAATATTGTAAAAATACTAAGCAATATTAACTTTTAAATATATGTAGGATTTTTTTAATGTTAATGTAAATTAAATTTTATTAGTAAGCAAATAATTAAACAGAAATATGCATAAGACGAATCACTGTGTTCAAAGCTAAAATGGATAAAACACGTCTTAAGACATTTTCCGAAAAAAATGATGCTGCATTAAAATGTAGCATTATATTTTCTCTTTGTTACATGATCATTCTTTCTAATTGTAGCACTTATTTACTTTTATTTGCACCAACTACTGTTGAATGCAGAATTCTGCGATTGTTCGTATAATAATTTAATCTTATGAATCTTAGACAATTAACATGTGTGTTCAGATAGAATCCATGTGTGTTAATTGCGATTTGCTGTAAAGACCAACCTGCCTTACTCACTCAGATCACCTTGCCCCTCGTAAATTTGTCTGTCTGCTGGAGTTGACTCCATCAACGGTGGTTTGACATTACCTACACTTACATGCATCATTTGCTTCAAGAATAAAATTTCAACGATTGCTCACCAAACAGTAACAGCGGCGCGATTATTTTAAAGTCTGCAGAATTTTCACCTTATATCTTATCCTATTCATGATGGAAAGAGGAGCATTTCATATCAATTGCATAACTCAGTAACGTGTATCTACCTGAAATATGCATAATATTCTTACCAATCCTTCTTGGTGTTGCATTTTCCATGTTGGATAGTGTAGTTTTCATAAGGAAAATGTATACAAAATAGGTTGTTAAATTCATTTATTACAGATGTTCAGTAAGCCTTTGTTTAATTAAGACCTATTAATTTATCTTTTAGGAATCATATATGATTAAAAAATTACTTATATATTAATCTAATGTTAATTACATTTAAGCTTACGTATAAGTAACTCTTACAGCAGTATGTTATTAATATAACCGCATTTAATAATACTTCTTAATTTTGATAATGAAACATCTTGATGAAATAAAATGAAATGCTCTTTCTCTCTAATTATTCCCCCTACGTACAAAAATAAAAACATTGAGTGATAAACAAAGGAAATAAATCCCACGCACAATTTTAATGTATCGAGTTTCAATCAGATTATTTTAGCTTCATTGTGACCAAAATTTATTTTATATAAATTATTTAAATATAATTAAAATGTCATATATTAAAACTCTGAATAAGGAAGAAAAACTTTCAGATCTCCATAATACATATATATATATATATATTATATATATATATATATATATATATATATATATATATGTATGTATATATATATATATATATATATATATATAATAGTTTTATTATACTTTTAAATTAATAAAAATTGAGTTAAGTGTCGTTATAACAAACATAATATACAAGTATTATTTATTATTCACAGCAATTTTTATCTTTTATAATGAAAACAAAAGAAACAAAATATATTAGTCGTCAAAATGAAATGAAATATATATATGTGTGTGTGTGTGTGTGTGAGGACATATAAATGTATTTAAGAATTATATTAATGGTATTTCTAAAATTAAAACGTTTCTTAAACAACTAAATTGTTTGAATTTGTTGAAAATGTCTTAAATATGTTGTTTAGAAACAAAATTTCATGAATATTAATTATTGTTAAATAAATTAGAATAATAACATGTAAAATATTTCATTAAAGTAATTATCTATATCTAATATGCGAAACGAAAAAGGGATCATTAATTTGGTGTAAAAAAATTAATTATATGCTTATAGTTACAAAAATTGTCATAAAATAAAAGCGTAATTCATTTGCTTTAAAAAATTAGCTTTAAAAATTCAAAATTATATATATATTTTTTTAAAAAAAAGATAATTACAAATAATGCTTTTGCCAATAAAGTTTAGTAGTAATACAATTTCTTTACAGAAATCATGAGGGAATTTCTTTAAAAATGTGCAATCATTCCGTTTTACTTTAATCAAAATACTTTAATGTAAATTACTCCAAAGCAAAATTTCACGAAACAACTTCTTTACGATTCACTTCATAAATAACACCTTCGGTTATTTTGGCAAAACTTTTTGATGCAAATCAGTGAGTAAAACGCATTTTTCTTCGAAATGAAACTTTTCAAGAACATGCTGAGGGCCTTAGAATCACGCTTCATTACTCAAAATGATTCTCGCAGAATTCGAATTGAGTTCAGGAGGAAGAGAATATCTTCCAATAGCCCTTGTAGGAGACAGGAAGCATGCCTGATTGGATAGCAATGCAGATCAGTTTGTAATCCAGGAAAAGTAATTCAATGAGGTTGAAATGATACTTTAAATAAATTCGAAAGAAAGCTTATTTGAGTCTAGAATCTGCGCTGCAACAATTGCATAAGGAATGTGGTTCGGCTAAAGATACTCAACTCACACATTTTAAATTCACTGAGTGTTCCAAGTTAAAAAAAAAAGAAAAAATAGTTCATTTTATATATCGAAGAAAAAGGAAATCTCAAAAGTCAGATTAGGAGGAATAGTGAGAAGTAGTTTACTGAAAGTTTTTTTTGTAACAGAATTTTAATGATGATAGAGGGAGTAATGTTACATACTTATTATTCAACAATTAGGAAGTGTATACATAATTAATATATAATAAATGTAAAAAACACTTTAGTTACTAGTATTCTATTCATTTTTTGTTAATTTTTATATCGATATATTCCAAAAATTAAAGTTTAAGTTTTATGTAATGTATTTGTATAGCATTAATTAACCATGAATTTACTCTTTCTTGCAAGATGCCTTAAAGTGTAACATTATTTAATTAATCTTTCTATAATATATTTATAAAGGAAAATATTTAGATATAAACTAACACTTGAATTATATACATATATTTATTACAGAAGTCCACCATCAGGGAATTAAACCAAAATGACTGTTGGGTAGTGGGATTAATTTTTTCATGTGCAAGAACAGATAAAAGTAGCTAGATGCACTCTCAGGACTATAGGGGTGATCGTAAAACACATCCAAGCAAAACATTTCCCGCATTTTTATTTGTGGAATTCACCATATGAAGGCAAAGGTTAACATGAAGTAGTAAAACGATATTAATAATTATTTCAGTCGTCTTGTTCTGAATATCTCATTGCAAGTTCTTTCGATTTGGGCAGTAATGTAAAACCTTTCCTGTTGGATTTTGCAATCAGCGTGAGAAGAAATAAGTTAATCCACTTTTGCACATTACAATGACTTTACTATAAGATATCTAGAAATTAAGATTGTGCAACATCCACAATCTATCTTACAAAACCATTTGCGTTTCGTTAATGTTGTTGATCCTTTGTCCACCTAATTGAGTCTGGAGAAACATGAAATATATATTTGCTTTACTTAAAACCCCCTTTTAAAACCCCTCGTAATACATAGTATTATTCTTTGAGTTATAGATTAAAATGTTTTAAAAGAAGTTGTCTGCATTCAGTAAAAAAAGCATTCTGAAAACTAAGCTCATGCATTCTTTCAAACATGAAAAAACATATAAAATTTATGTGAGAAAGGTATATTTGTGAGAATTTTTATAAAAAGAAAAGGTATATTTGTGTATTTATGTGAGAAAGGCTTGTATTTATGTTTTTTACAGCATTTGATATTTATACATAATGTGACATAAAAACTGTAATCAAAATGTTTGTTTAGAAATACTTACATAGATATTTGTATATATTACTTACATATCTGTTTAAGTTATATTTATATTTGTTTTCTTAGAAATATTACCCTTATAATCGAAAATATTGATGTAGCTATTTTTATTAAATTAACAATCAATTTCTACTTTCAGCAAAATAAATTATTTTTTTAACTTATAAATATGAAAATAATTTCACAGAGAGTAATATAATGAAAAAGCTCTTTTCCTTTATTATTACAGTAATAAGTGATATAGTTTTTCAAGAGTTCCGTTACAACAGCAAATGCACTTTCTTGAATTTTTGTTCTGTCTATCACCATTTATAGTTATAACTATTATTTATTTTTACTTTAAGTGTACCTATTATATCCAATTAAACATATTTATATATTATATATATCTGATAATGAAAATTGAACTTTAATTTATGATGTGGAAATGAATTTTTGTGGAATAAAAAATTCATGTGTACCTAAATTCGTGCAATTTATATTAAAATATAATTTTAAGTTTCAATTTTGTGATTACTCACGATGAAAAAACAATTTTTAACAGAATAATTAAAATATAGTTTAAAATATACATATTTATTGCAATCATTTGGTACAAATTTGATATTTAGGAAATATATATTCTTTAAATCAGAGCCAAATAAATTTAATTATATTTTAAGTTTAATGACTAATAATTATAGTAAACATTTTTAGACTTTAAAGTAATATATGAACCATGTCTCTGAGATAAATTGATTAAATTATTCTATAACGATTAAATTAGCGAATCCCTCATTTGCAAAATGAATGCATATCTAAAAATGGTTAAGAAAACAAAATTTTAATGAGTCAAGCATAGCTTTTTTAAATAAAAGATACTGTGTTTGATGCATTTTAGTAATGAGAAAAATGTATTCTGACCTTTTTTAGAGAAAACGTTAACGTTATATATTAAGTAGTTTTCTCAATAGAAGAACTCTCAATTGCCAATAATTAGAAATTTATTTTTTAAATCTAGTTAAAACTTACTTAAGTAGCATATAGCAGAATAGCTTAGATATTTAATTTACTATTACTATTAAATGAATGAATTAAAATAATTAATTTTTCATCCAGGAAGATTGAGATAATTATTTCAATTTCTACTGAAAGTGAACTATAGTATATTATTTTCGAAACTATTTATCAATTGAATTCAATATAATGTTCTCAAAGGTCCAACTGTTTACTTGACTCAATTCATGTGGCACGTTTTCTTCGCCCTCGGCAACATATTTTCTCTGACAAAATCCAATACCAGAGAATATCTATAGAAATGAGAGAAAAGCTTGTACCTCTATTGGGATATCCATTTCCAGAGTGGCTTAAGCACGTCTTCTTAAGCTCCAGGTAGTGGGAGTTTGTAACGTTTTCCTCGCCTGAGCCTTGATCCCATGCACTAAAAACGTCCGATTCAAGGACTTATAGAAATACGTGACTCGTGTCTATGAGAAGGACTATTGAGACTATTACACGGAATAGTGGTATGAGATATTAGTATAAAGAATAATGAGATTTTTAATGAAACAGGCTAAGAGAAACCATTATTCGTAGTTTTAGCTGCATTTTTGATTTAGTATTTTGTTTGGAAATCAACTAAAAATCAAGTTGTATTTAAATACTTTGCTGAAGATTACTTTATAGATTGCTCCGCTTAAGTGGTATTAATTTTGCAAGAAAATGCCTACGCAAAAAATGTATTTCTTATAGTACCATTCTTGACCAGAGTCTATTATATAAAGAAGAGTGATTATTGTCTTTATTAAGTTAAGAATCCTACCTGGAATTAAATAAAACTTTTCTTCAACTATAAAAGTAGTAATTTTAATTAAGATATTTTGCCTACAATATTTATAAACATAATGTATTTATATTCATTTATACTTCTTATTATTCCTTTTTGTTAGAATTAAAGTTTCCAAAACTTAAAACGTATTTTTTTTTAAAAAAAACATAATATTTTGCGTAAACTGTCTCATTAATAAAGTATAAGTTTAAATTTAATTCACTGAAAAATTGTTAGAGAGTATAATTTTTTGTTTTTTTTTTTTGCAAAAGATATTTAAAATTATCACCACCTGATAAACTAATTTTACCAAGAAATGTTTAATACACTTTAAAACTTCTTTGCAAATATTATACTTTTGATAAACATGATTTATTATCTCAATTATTAGTAAATACAATACAAAGCAAATAATGCAGTTCAAGTTGAGACAGTGTCATTTTTTTACTTATTTTGTCAGTTAGCTAAACATTTATATAACAAAAAATACTATTTTAAAATATGCCAAATTGCAGGAAAGATCAGATACATTCATAAATATTAACACGTTGACAAAATATTTTTTACAATGTGTTGACTACAGTAATATATAATGATTACTTTTTAAATTTATTATTCTTAGTTTGATTGTAAATAATAGATAATGATTATTTTAATTTTTACACTGAAGTGAATTTTAATATTCAAATCATTTTTAAGTATTAATTGATTAATTCAAAATAATAACATATTTTTTTTAGATTAAGAATGAGTAAAAATGCATGAAATCAAAAATGAAACTAAAATATAACAAAAAAAATTAACTAATCTTCACCAATATTTACATCATCTACAGTTTTATCAGAACATTTAAAAAAATAAGATAAAATAATACGGTTCATAAATCTATATTAAAATATATATATTCTTTTTATTTTTAATTAATACATTCAAAGATTTATTCTTGTTATTGATTTTTGTTGAATTGTCTGCGTCACACCAAATATTTTATAATTACAAAAATCTACATTCTTATTTTCATTAATTATTTTTTATTTTTTTTAAATTATAAATTTAAGAATTAGTAAATGCTTGGCTTATAGTCAGAGCTCAAAATAGAATACATTGTTAAAATGTCATAAAATGCATGTATTTCATATTTGTTTTACGAAATATTTAATTAAATAAATCAGTCACATATAATATATTTATATTTAAAAAAAAATAATTCTTATTTTAAGCCACGAAATAAATAGGCATTGGTGAAGAAAATGAGGATTCAATTTCTCAGTCATAAGGGAATTTTTCAACTGATGTAATTTGTGAAGTGAAGATAAAGAAAATATAAACCAGATACTGATGATGATATGCATGGAAGTTCAGAAAATTGTAATAAAATATCTGACAAAAGCAAAAACTTTAAAACTTGGATGTTTGTCCAATTATCAGAAGCGTAATAATGTAGTTAAAGATGTTTCTTAACTATTTTTTCTCAGCAATGTTTTATGAGAAATTACAATTGCTAATTGGACACGTCAGGGGAATAATCAAATTTTCCATATATCAATATTTGTTAAAATTGTTCTGATTTGCGCGTTATTACGATGATTAAAACTTAAAATACATTCTATTAAACTATAAACTTTTATTGTTCAATGAAATATTCTACAACAATATTTATTATCATTAAATTAATGCTAAGTTGATTTAAAGATATGTGCTTATAGCTGTTTCGAGATATTTATATTTTCTTTTGGGACAAAGTGCTATTTATTTAGTTCCCTTGAATTCAGTCTTGAACAATCAATTAAAAAATTTTGGATGTATGGAAATATGAAAAGAATTATACGTTAAGTGATTTTCAAAGTTATATCTAGTATTGAAATTTTTTAAAAATATTTATCATGTTTTAAATATTTTTATATTATATTTATTATTATTTTAAATTTTTTTTAAATATTTTTTATATATTTATATTATATTTATTTTAATTTTTTTTAAAATTATTTTTAACAATTATTGTAAATGACTTAGTAACACTAAGTTGTTTATAATAGTTATTAAAATTGAAAATTATTTTTGAGTACTGTTTTTCATTTTTGATAATACTAAACTATGAAAAGAGAGAAGGGATATGGTGAAAAGAAGTTTATTTTGTGACAAATTATGCATTTGACTAAGAAAATAATCAACAAATTCGTTACTTTGAATTAAATAACTTGCTTTGTATCTATTTAACTATATCAAGCTAACATTTCAATGTTTTATAAATAAAACGTCATCAAAATCTATTTCTATAAATATATTTTATGATTTATTTATCTTAAATCTGAATCGTTAGCTTTTTCATTCATTTTTGTGCATTAAAATAACAGAATCTATCTTAGCCTATTCATCATAATGATTCTGTAAATAACTGTTATATAATTATTGCATATTTCAATATTCACTGCCCTACGTTGAAAATGCAAAACCAAGAAGGTGTTGCCAGAAAGTGATAAAACACGACAAATAAAGAGAAACAGCAACAAACAATAGTGGTCCGTAATTCAAAGTGATATGCATAATACAGCGTTAGAACAGGGTGCGGTCAATCGGTTGTAGGACCTCAGCGGATATACGAAGTAACACGTCTAAGCACATAGCCAATGAAATTACGGATTCCGTCCCAAGGAATTGCTCGCTATTCTATTTGCCAAAGTGTGTATTCTGAAGGAAGCAGTGACAGTGTCTGAAAATGGCATCCTATTATAGCCCAAACATGTTCGATTGGTGAGAGATCTAGTGAGTATAGTGGCCAGACGAAAACTGTGCACCTAGTATACATATTAGTTGATGAGAGTAATGTGGGCTCGAACGTTATCGTACTGATAAAGGACATTGGGCAACCCCTGATGATAGAGGAGTGTCATTTGCCGCCGAACATCATTCATGTAACGTTAGCCTATCATAGTGCAATGAATACAAGATAGATGTGACCTGGAATCGTACGCAGTTTCTCTGAAAACTATTTTTCCACTGCCCTACGTTGAACGAGGAAACGTTCCATAATTGCTGCAGGATTGGATCTGTCTCCATATCAACGTCACACTCATACGCAGAGATTATCAGTGAAGAAACATAAGCGTGACTAATCTGAGAAGACTATTCTGTCCCAATCCGACGTCCAATTATCTCTAATCCATCACCATTACAGACATTGGCATCTATTCTGTGCCTTGAATGTCAATCTTCTTAACGGACACCATGAGTGCAGGCCACTGCTAAGCAATCGACGGCAAATGATTCTTCTCGATCTGTCTGCACCCCGATAACGTTCCACATATCTTTGTTCCAACCATTTTCACAACAGGTGGTATACTGTGGACGCTTTGACGTGTCTCTCATATACCAAAGACCAATCTCCCTTTCTCAGACCGATCACAAATGCAACTCGTAAATTCGTCGGTCTACTGAAACTGATTCCGTCAATGATGACCTGTTATTCTCTTAAATTACATACGTTCTTTGTAACAAGAACAAACTTCTAACGATTATTTTCAAAGAACCATTAATGGCTCGAATTTTGCAACTCGTCCATTTCCTGACTTTATAACCCACGTGCACTGAGAGCTGCAACTATCATATCGTTTGCAAACCTTGGTAAGGTGCGTCTAATCTGAAATTTGCATAATTTTCTGGTGATTCCTTCTATGTGTTACATTTCCAATTACGGAAAATGTATATTTTTATATTTTATACTGTATTTTTGTCATTTTACGTTATTTAAGCAAATGACGATTTATTGTATTCATTTTTAACACAGATACTATTAAATAGAAATAATGTATACATTTTAGACAAAAGTTGTTAAATGAAAAATATTTATCACTGAACTTATAATCTTTTACTTATAGATTTCAAAACCAGTATTTAAATTTTCCTTCCATAGATTGTAGTTAAAGTGACTCAATATACATAAAGTTTAACACTGTAAATAAAAATAATATTATAACTCTACTGTTCTAATTAATCTTTATATCAGATACAATTCTACTTTTTACTGAGTTTGTACCAATTTATTAAACACTATTCATTTAAAATGAACGTATAAGATAAAATTTGAAAAGCTAGCATGGTCAATATAAATATGCTATATATTTATAATAATATATATTTATAATAATGATATATATTTATAATTTTTGATAAACATGTTAATTACTTGAATATTTAACAAAAAGTGTTGACTTTTCTGTCTAAAATAAACTGATAAAGTAAGTCAATAACTTACTGATATTGTAAAATTACAAAATTCATTCAAACTCATTCATGGAAAAACGAAGTTCTCTCTCTCTCTCGATATGAGAATATCAATTAATATTTTCATTTGGTAATATGAATCATACATATGACTCATTTGAAACTCATGAGAATGCAACATAAATATTTGCATGAAATACAATTCCTAATTGCCTAGATTCAGTAATTAGATTTTTACCTATTGCCTTTCCTAATATAATTAAAGAATCTAAGTTGAAAAACTAGAGATAATTCATATATAATTGTTTTAAGGTTATCTGTTTTATATTTTCTTGGTATCATTTTAAATTTAGAATCACATAAATACTCTATTCACACTTTATAAATATTTGATTCCTCTTTGTGTATATATATATATATATATACTCTTAAGAAAATCGAGTGGTTTTTCACCACTGAATGAGCGACGGAACGGATATTTTGTACTTCATAAAGATGTAAAATGGATCCTTTTGTATTTAATTGAGGAGAGAAGTTCTCTTTCAAATACTCCATCCTCAGTTGAAAGCAATTTTTAATCTTTTTGACGTGTTTAAGGCACAAAGCAAATGTGATGCGCTGTGATTGGTTTAAATCATTACGTAGTTCTATGCTTTCGGTTTTGTTTGACTAAAACGGGAGGAATTTAAAAAAAAAAAATTATTTTATAAACGCGATTTATTTGAATTTAAAAAATATAGATATAATTTGACAAAAATGAGCGCAGAAACATTATGGTTTTTATTTCTTATAATTAATTGAATGTCTTAATCAAATCGTCATATTTGTGATTTTTCAACACTGTATAAACTTTCGTACTCGAAAGTTTGAATGGATGAAATCTATTGAATCCATATTCTATATGTAATATGTAATATTTATAAAATTATGAATTTCTATTTTATTGATAATATTTAATAATATAAAAATGTGTTTGGAAATTTTATTTTTTATTTAAAAATACTTTTGTAAAAATTTAATTTATTAAAAATTAATAGTAAATTATAATGAATGCATTTTTAAATTCGGTTACTTTGGGAAAAAAACTGCTTAAATATGACTATTAATTTTCTCCTCCAATGTATGTTATAGAAATATTATTTAATATAGTTTATTGTAGTGAATTGAAAGTGCGATTAATATCAAATACAATATTTTACCATTGAGTAAAAATATATCTTTTCATAAATAAAATTTCAATTTTTTTAAATTAAATATTTATGCATTATAAAACAAATATTTATCTATACTATATAACTTGACAGTAATATTTTATTTATTAAAATTTCATGGACAATTTTGGATTTGAATGTTACTAACATAAAATATGTTACTAATGTAAAAATATTCGTAGATAAAATGAAAAGGAATTGTGTGTATCAAAATATATTATTAAGTTGTGTAATATTTTAAAATATCCAACTACAAGTTTCGATGGAAATATATTTTACAATTTTATTTCATGTTTGCCATTATCATCATCGAAGCAAACAATAAAGAACAAAATTAGCAAAACCCAATCTGGAACATGTAGTTATTTTGAAAATGATTAAATGGCTGATCAGGTATATTCTGTATGATGTGTAATAAAAAAAAAGTCTATTGGGGACTGACAAATGTTAACTACATTAATATTAAATTTTGTTAACATTTGTCAGTCCCCAATATTATTTATTTATTTTCCTTTATTTAAGTATTATTTTCCTTTGGTTTGTAAAATTTGTTTAAAAGTTTGAAGTAAAATTCTATGTTCAAGTAAGAACTTGGTAACTTAATTAAATGACATGAAAATTCCAATCAAAATTCTTTGCTAAAATCACTAGTTTTTGCTTTTAAAAGATATATATTTAATTTTAAATAATGAAAGGTATTTAATTGCTCATTAAATTATACGTTAAATTAATATTAATTGTTAATTAGCTTAAGAAATTTTAATAATGTTGTTAACTCTGCTGCAAAATAAAAGTTTCGTTTGTTTTAAATGCTGAAAATAAATCTTAATTAACTTTAAAATAAATTTTATAAACTTGGTTTTAATAGTTTAAGAATTAAATATCTAGTATTTATAATTCACTAGACCATAACTAGTTTTTACATGTATGATATTATTAAACAAACATATATGTGTATATGTAAATTTTATCCCTTTCAGATAAAATTGTTACAATTTGTAATGCCTAAAGAAATTAATAGAGAAAAAATATTTGAACTTATGAAGAAATTGTTGAAAATAAAATAACATTTTATGATCAAAAATAGACCATCTGTTTTTCTATTCTATAATTGAATTTATTTCTCTAAATAACCGAAATTGGCTGCTAACAATGAAGCATTGGTAGTATAAAACCTGTATTTTTCATATTTATGGATGAATTTTAAAATATTCATGAAAGTTCTAAGCATTTATATACATTCATATACATTGGTAGTATAAAACCTGTATTTTTTCATATTTATGGATGAATTTTAAAATATTCATGAAAGTTCTAAACATTTTTATACATTATTTTCTAAGTACGCTACAATGACTTAAGTACACCAAAATTTACAATTCCTTAAATAACTTGTATATCTGGATCTTCAATGGTAGGACATGAAACATGTTGTGCATGATTTTCCAAGTTTTTTGTTTGCATGTGAATAAGATGTTTTAAATTATTTTTATGCTAAAAAATTTATTTGAAATTTTGTAGAAAAAAAGTTGTTTATTTTATAAAAAATAGAAAGAAAGATGTCATTGTTATTTTGATATTTGTTTAATGATTGAATGATCCAAAATAAAGTAATTAAATATATATTTTACAGAATGTGCAATATTGCTAATGTTTTTATTATATTTTAGTTCCTATTTTGTATTTTAAAAAATATTTTTACGTGCAATGTAAAATGCATAGTTTAAAACTTTTTTGTATTAATTTGTGAAAAAAAAAGTCATATAGTTTTATTTGTTTTTCATTTACAATTGATTGATTCAAAAATGCTTTACATTAAGAAATAAGTTTATGGATGCATGTTTTATTTTTATTAAATGTTTAACAATTCATTTTGTAAATTATGATAGGTTCATATATTTGTTTCATGATACATCATTAATTTAATCTTTTTTGCCACATACTTATAAAATTTTTCAAAAACTGCCACACAATCAATAATTTACTAACTTCAATTCCTTAGTTTTAATTAATTAATTAGTGAGAATACCATTTTTTTAACAAATTAATCCTGCTTTAAATTACAATACTATTAATTGAATATAAATTATTATTTTCTTCTTTACAGATAGAATTTTAATTTGATATTATCCAAATACTGACTGTTTTATTAGTAAATATCCTGCATACTATGCTCCTAGAATAGTATCATATGTTCAAAAACTTGTCCAATAATATAGAATAAATACGTGAGAATTGAGGATGGATTAATTTTTGACTGGAAATAATTTTGATACAGAATATAATACTGTAAATATCTAATTTCCTGAGATTTTTGTATTGTAGAAAATCAAATAGATTGATTTTTTTTTGTGCAGAAAAATTTAAAAACTTATTGGTGTTAATTGATTTATTACAGGCTTTTTTAAAATTTAGAATGCTCATATATATATATTTTGCTTCTCTTTTCTTATGGTCTAGTTGTGACTTTAATTGAAACAATAGATTCTTACTATATACGATCAAGATATAAATTTTGCAAAATGCATGCTATAAAAGTCATATAATCTTTTTTATTCTTAATTTTATAATATTTTTATTTAGTGTTATAAAATTGTTTGCTCAAAGAAATTAAGTTCCAATTTTAATTTTTCATCGTAAACATAAGAATTTCTGTACACATATTTTAACTAAATTTTTTCCGTATTAAAACTTGAATAAATCTTTTTTTTGTATAATATTGAATTTTATTCTTAATTTCATCCTTAGTTTCATTTAAGTTATTTTTAGTTAATATTATTAATTTATTATTTAGTTAATATTATTAAGTTATTTTTAGTTAATTATTATAGATAATATTTTTAGTTTATAAACTAAACTTATAAAATATATCATAAATAAAGATTTATTTGCATAAACATAAGTCAGCTATGTTCAACAGAGTTTTTTCTAAATATTTTTCTTTACTATTCTGTAACTCGAAAATTAGTATTTATGTATATAAATAAATGATTATTTTAAAAGAAATCAAATCATATTTACTTATATATATATATATATATTGTTTAAATTGAGTAAAATTTGTTGTATTAGTTATGTTTGTAAAATTTAATTTTGTACTTAATGGACCCATTGTAAACTAAAGTGATAAATAAGCAGAATGACGTTTTTTCTTGAATAGTCATATTGCTTATTTTCCCCTCTAGTTTACTATGAGAATAAATAGATATAAATAAAAAATACTCTGGGATATAAATAGATATAAATAAAGAAAACTAAATAGTTATAAATGTTGTAATAAATGGCTAACAATTTGATTGATATAGTATGTAATTTAAAAATCACGATAATTATCAAAATGCATTAAAATCTCATATTCACTTGTACTGTTATATTATTTAATAAACAAATTAAATCTTTATGGAGTAATTATAAAAAAATACATAACTCCTTGAAATAAAGAATTCAAAATCTAAATTCTGCACTAAATTGTCAATATAAAAAAATCAACAATAATTCTATAAAAGATTGAAATTCTTATTTTTTTTTATCTAATTTACACCTTTAAACGATTTGTTATTACTTTTCTTAAAAGGAGTAGTTTACCTGCATCTTTCAAAAGAGTGAATTTCTATTTTAAAGATTGGTTGAGTTTTGTCAAAATGAAGGAGTAAAATTTCACTCTTCCTGAGTGAAATCCACTCGAATTTTTAAGAGAGTATATACATTCAAATTTTAAAATACTAGAATTACATTTTTTATTTTGACATTCTCTTACTCGAAATTACCGACGTTCTTATCGCTACTCGCAGTACGAAAATTAATCCATCAAGCTTAATTCAGAAAAAAAAAATCATTTTTTGCGAGAAAATATTTAATAGACGGTAGAAATATAACATCAGAAATATTTACCTGAAGGGATAATTTTTCTTGTTTTTCTTCTATCTCATTCAGGGAAATTAAATTTAAGAAGTGTCACTTTTGTAATTTCTCTTTATCAAAAACGTTCATGAAAAAAATTAAAGCTTCGTTTAATCGTAAAAAATGCAAAAATAAACACTTTGGATGAGATGATTCAGTTAGTTTTTTTTCTTTGTTCCGTTAAATAAAGAAAATTTTGGTTTTTGATATTTTTTCTACCTGTCACAAGTGATAATTCATTTTCACGCAATCATAAGCCTGGAAGTATAATGAAATTAGTTTATTAGTTTTTGACATGAATAATACGCAAGTATAAGGAGTACAAATGAATAATATATTTAAAAAAGTGAAAAAATATTTTTTTAAAATTATTCTCTGAATATATTTTACTTAAAATAAGATTATTTCAATTTTCACAATGTATAATATTATTTAAAATGGAAATTCATATTTAACGAAAAATTGAGTTGTTACTTCAAATTAAATTGGTTAGATAAAACCGTTCTATTACTATTCAATTTGTTTGATTATTCACTAAAATGTAATCTAACCTTAGCAAACAAATTATAACCAAACCATATTATTTATTTTTATATTTGTGTTTCAAATGTAGGTTTTTATTAAAATAAATATGTATTTTTATGTAAAGTATGAATTATATAACTTTGGGAAAGAAATGAATATTTGTATTTGGAAACAGTCGTGAAGTTTTCTTAATTAAATTTATAAAATACTACTGTCTTATATATATATATATATATATATATATATATATATATATATATATATATATATATATATATATACATTTGATTAACAAAGAAAATTAAATTCAAAGTATTTAAAATGCACTTTTACTATCACAATTAAGACATTAAACATGTATGGTAATTGAAGTTTTGATAAATATTGCCACTTTAGGGAATACGCGCGGATAGGTTTTCACAATTTATTTTTTTTTAATTTTGAAACCTTCACTAAATTCATATAGCACATTGGCATATAATATAATGTTTCCTTTGATATTTCAGACTTCAGTGTAACATAAATATTTCTGCTCTTTAATAAATGAGATATTAAAGCATATTATTTTCAGAATATTTAAAATGTGTTTTATATATATATATATATATATATATATATATATATATATATATATATATATATATATATATATATATATATATATATATATATATATATATATATGCAAGTCTTATGTTATTAAAAATCTGTTTCTTAGAAATAGAATTTTCATAGGAAAGTAAAATAAATAAGAGATTTAAACATATTTATTCGAAGTGCATATTTTAAAAATGGTTATACTATTACTAACTTCACAGACGTTGACACTGTATATCAGTTCTCTATTTTGCATATCCAATTTGAAACAAGTATTAAACACTTATATTAAATTAAAATGGGTATTTATTTAGCATGAATATATAATTTGCATATGCTTTTTATGAATTTAAAACATTTATTACGCATATAAAACTATTCATAATAATAATATATATTACCACAATATAAATTATTATTTTAATATTTATATTTTAATTTTAATGCAGAAATCACAATTATTATAGGATAAACACCATGGACAAATGATAGCAATGGAAGCATCTGTGAATTAATGTTACACATTTGAATGCATTTCGTAAGAATTAAAATATTATCATGTCTACCCTTTTTAATAGGTAGTAATGAACATATACTCTCTTGGATAGAAATAATTTTATTGAAATTTTTTAAGTCTTAATTTATTGAAAGCTTAAAAGGTAGGAACTCTCGGATTTTCAGAGAGGCAAAGCTGTAGGATTCCTTCCAGCAAGAAGAGAGGTTTACCGAAATCTCTCGAAATTTAGGCATTTCTAGAGTTACGTTGACTAAAATCATACCAGCATACGTGAACATGAAAGTATCCACACGACCTGACAAGAGATATTTGGCAAAGCAAAATTGTGTACGTAAAGTTAAGTGGATGAAATTGATGGCTTCTGAAAATTGCAATGTACACTTCTTGAACATTGCAATCTTCAGCAGCAAATGTGAAAGCAGTACTTATAATAAGAATATGGATTCTCCAGTGTCAATAATTGCTGTTAAAAGACACCTTGATAAAAAATTATTCATAGAAGCAGCAATTATCAGCCTCTTAATTACACAAACATTAATAGGAAACTAGTTAATGCCTGTGGGGCCAAACTTACAAAACTTGATCAACTTATAAGGGGTATTAAAATGAATCGACAAATCTTATTTCATACTTTTTCCTTCAATTGTAAATGTGCATGTTTGGATGACATATGCTCAAAAAAATATATATAATTATGGTTTTCTCACTTCTCATTCCCAATTGTAAATAATGGAGGTTGATCTGTCATGATGTGGACGACCATGGAATGGTTTACTGTTGGATGTTTCGTCACTCTGAAGAAAAAAATCTCTGAAAGACAAGCAAGGTGAACTTTCAGCTGCCCATACCTGTCCTGCAATGAAAATATTGTTTCCTGAAAGTGAGAAATACTCAAGAAGATAATGCACATACCTATGAACCACGACCTTTAAATTTTTAGTTCCACAAATTTGACATCTCTTACAATATTATTGAACAATATGGTTTGTTTTAGTGCTTGTATTATGAATGCAATATCCTCTACCCATATCTTTCTTAATTTTTTTCCACTATATTCATAAACATGAAATAATATTCTTATAAGCAATATTCAGTACGTGTATTAATCTTTTTCTAGTTAAATTATAACTTCATTACATTACAATGGTGGCTCCACACATTATCAATAAAATATTCATTAAAATTCTAAGTTCCTTGCATTAGCTTGATAATCATATGTACATTGTGGTTAAATATAATTGCTGAAATGTTGAAAGTTAAAATAAATGTTGATGATTACTTAAAGACATTTTTTATGCATTTTAATGCATTAACCATATTATTTTCTCTTTGCTACAGGGGATGTGATATTTAGAGTTTCATTTACAGAAGGGTCTTACAGAATATATATGAAAGACGGATCATGAAACAATAATTCCTAAGATCACTATGGTTACTGAAGAGTGTAAATTAGGGCTTCAATAAATGAAGAAATTTAATAATAATTATTTTAATCACACATATGATTTGTCCAAATTTATGAAAATTTCTATTAGCCATTATCAAACAAGTTAAATTTAATGAAAGGAATAAATCAGGTAACAATTAAAGTAAAATTTTGATTAATATCTAACTTGCTCCTCTGAAAATACCATTGTTTGAACCGAGATTTGTTATAAAATATACAATTTCGATAAACTAAAAAAATAACGTTCAGAAAATGCTATATATTAGCATTATTGAAAAAATATTTTTGTATATGATTACAAATGCGTCCAGACCACCATATGTTTTTTTTAAGAATAGGATAATATATATTTGAAATGAAGATGTAGCAATTTCACTTTGTTTCTTTATCCTAAATTTTCTTTTTCAAAGACGGTAAAAGTATTTTAAAAGACGCAGCATTGTTAAAAAAAAATTTGATATGTAACAAAAGTGCATACAGACATTTGTATTCCAGTGTATTTTCTTTGAAAGTATAGTAATTTTCTTATATCATACTGATCTGATTAGTTTAAACTATTCCGAAAATTCATTTAGTCAGATCAAGTTTATAATATGTGTAAAACTATCTCATGATGGATTAATATTTTATTCATAAATATTATACAGATTGTTGTACTTACATAAAAATACAGCCGAACTGGCAGCCGAATGGTTAGCACTCTTGCCTCGGTTCAACGGTTCATGAGTTCGAATCCTACCTTGGGCATGTTTGTTTGCAATGGTTCGGTATCCACTTTAAGCCATAGGTCCCGGTCTAATTATCCCTCGTGTGCAAAAAATGACCATTGAGCGACAAGAAAACAAATATATAAAAATATAATATTCCTTAATATTTTCACATCTTTGTTTTTTAAATTTATTTCTTCGATTTTCATGTATTTTGCTTAATAAGTTTGTTATTTCTTACTATAGCATGCATAGGATAATATTAATTCATCCTTTTTTCTTTAGAAAAAAGGTTGATGTGCTTTTGCATTTTTATTGTGATAAATAAATGCGCACATGCTATTAAAATTATTTAAAATTAAGCTTTGTTAGCATTTTATATTAATTTTAATCCTCATTTAAATTGTTATAGAAATGAATAGTTTAAAGGATACTAATAATTTTATTTAAAAAATTTAGAAGTAATTAAATAAATAACACACTTTAAGCAATTAAGACATTTCTAATGAATATAATAAATTGATTTCTTAAATTCACATTATTATAAAAAATAATTTCTTGGCGATATTTTGAATATTAAGATTTTTAGTTAGCATTTAGTTATTGTCGCCAAATTGCTACGAACACGTCATCAAAATAGCTTACTGACTTGACACAAAGTCAACGGCATGCACATTAATGTTTTTGTATAACAACAGCGTAGGGGAAAATACATCTTTTTTCTTTTCACTTGTGCCATTCACAAGGAGTCAGAAAGACAGCTTCCCTTTGATCGTTGATGGGCTGAGAACACCCTCCCTCTCCTTCAGCTGAGAAAACTTGTGGAAAAACTCGTAATTGTTTCCCTTTTAGGGAAAAAGTGTAAGAAGGGGTGGGAGTGTCCTTTCGTCAGTTTTTTTTCCCCTGGCATTAGCAGAAGAGGTAAAATAAAAGAAGAAAATCACAAGAAAATGTCTTCAAGGTGGAAAAATATAAAGAAAATACGGATAAAGAGAAATGCCAGAGACAAGAGCTATTACTTTTACTAATAATAGCGGTCAGTAAAAGAGGGCTGTGAGCGGAACTGAAGGAAAAAACGGGTCAGCAAAAATGTGATGAATAGAATTGTAAGAAAAATGAGATAATAGATCATTGTACCAGTCATTGCCGCTACTTGGCAGGATTCTATTCTCGCAGTGATATGTTGTTCTTATGTATTTTTGTTGCTCAAGTTGGCGTGAGAGAGAGATTTGTCAAAAGAGTTTGGCGAGTTGGCGGAAATATTAATCTTCCATAATATAATGCTTAAAGAAGTACCTATAGAGTATATTAAGTTACATTTTATGAGTGTTAAGAAAAGAATTCTCAGTTCATTTAATTTTATTCTGTTAGGTTTTAAAATATTGCTCTAATATTAAAATAAAATTAAGGATATTTTCTTTGTTTCTTTTATACAAAACAAATTTATTTTCCGAGTATGTATTTAAATCTAAAATGATTCCGAAAAATGCAGTTAGTTTCTAATTAATAAATAATTTGCTTTAAATTCTGAATTTCTCTTTCATAATAATAATCTAAAATCTTTTGTAGTTTGCTAAACATTAATAATTTTATTAAAAGCAACATTATCATTTCGTTTAGATTTTCTTTTATATTTATTAAACAATTTTGTATTAATTAAATGTATACACGCATACACGTATGCTTAAGTACATATATATATATGTGTACACATTGCTTTATTATAAAATAAAGATATGATTCTTCGATACACTAGCTAAAGAATGAATTATGTGTATAAATGTGCTTCTACCTCGGAAACATAAAAAGTATTTCTTAGATGCAGGAGTTTCACTAGTAGAAATTAGATTTATATATGAAAGCAAAATAAATTCAAAATTAGATATTAATATTTTTAAATTAGAGAAAATGTAAACTTAAAATTAAATCTATATAAAGTAAGCACTTATTGAATAAAATTATGTGTGCTTAATATGTTACTTGAAAAAAATAAATGTGTAAGTAATTAATTCATATCTATTAAGAATAAAAATGTATACAACTATTAATTTCATATTTTTATTAAAAACTTATGAATATAAAATAATTCACAACGAAATTCATGTTGTATTTTTTGATTTTAAAAAGTAATGTTCAAGAAGAGAAAATTTACTATATATCTAAGTTAAAAAAATACATCCAAGAAAGCAAATATCATTTATAGCAAAATTGTATGGGCAAAAATTCATTTATCAAAGCATTTACTGACAAATAAATTTAATGAATTCTATAATGACCTCATATTTCACAGAAAAACTAAACGGAAATTGAAACAAATATAAATAATGTATCAAAAATCTATGATGAAGTTTCTTATTTCTAAAAAGATTTCGTGTGATAAATGAAATTGTGTTCAGAACTGTCACGAATGACAATTAATGACCAAAATCAAAACATGTAGTGTTAAGAGTTATGATTCAAAGTGTGATAAACAGAGGAAGATTGACGGAAATCACCCATAGGTCCACCACATTTTATGAAAATATTTCCTATATTTTGCCGATATACCATTGTCTAAATTATGCAAACGTCTGACTAATATTTTTTTTTAATATTCTATTTAATTATATGGTTAACTGAAATTCCAATATTTTTGATAATAATTGACTGAGAGAGGTTTTGGAAATTTAAATTTTTCACACGAGAAATTACTTTTAGATAATGAAATATTCATGGTTTGAAGTAATTTTTATTCACAATTTTTAATTAAATTGAATTAATAATCATTTGCAGATTTTGCTGAAATCTGATGCTTGTTTTAGTTTAAGTTTTAGATTTAAAATATATTTTAGACATAGTAAAGACTACTATTTTAAACGAAATTTAGGCAAATAAAGCTAAAATCTAATAATAATTATTTTTAAACGTTTAAAAGTGCAAACTTAGTACAGCTCAAAAAGATATTTAGTTATGTTTAATTTTTATGTTAATAATAGACGTTTTTTTAGGGAAAAAAAAACTAGGATTTCCAATATACACCATACATTCATTAATTTGAGTAAGAATTTTTTCAACAAATATAATAGAATCTTATATTTATCTTTTATTAATATTTTCTTTGCATGTAAAAATATTGAAACATTTAAGTTGAACGTTCCACTTATTTACTATTTTGCTTTCAAAGTGAAATTTCAATAAATAAATAAATCTAAAAAAAAAGTATTTTTATTTATTTCTATTGATTCTTCTGAAATGCTTGTGAAATAATTTCACAACTTAATATCATTTGTGTACTCTTGGTTTTAATAAATTTCTCAAGTATTTAAATGCTCACTTTATAATAATAATAAAAAAGAAATATATAAATATGTTTTTTTTTTGGATTACAAGTTAAAAACTTTTACAGCATTTCTATAAAAGAAATTTGCACTTAAATTATATATATCACTCTTCTAAAAGTAGGTCCAATATGCTTAAATTTGTATTCCTATAGTGTAACCTATATTTTTATCTAGAAATATTTGTAACAATATTGATGTAGACAAAAATACTCGTTTTAAGATATTCTAAAAATATCCACTCAGAGATGCAGAAATAATTTCTATAAAAAGGAAAAAAATATCAATAACAACTTACAATATTGATACCAGCCGATAGAGATTATATTACAGCTATCATGAGGTTGGTTTGAAAGACAGATATTAGAAAATGATAACATTGAAATTATACATTAATTTAATTTTCTCAGATAAATTTAAACAGAAGATATTTTTCACTATTATTAGGATATTTAGGAAACTTACTATTGTACATTACTCATATTACCGGAAATATTTGTATACATTACTTTTTATTATCTTTAGATATCCTTATTTACTAAACATGAATACTTATTTAAATACAAAATAATCTAATTCAGTAGAACTAACTGTAAGCTTTTGTGTTTTTCTCAAAATAATTTTTTTTTATTCTAGTATTAGTTAGTTAAATGTAAAAAAAAATTTATTTTATGAACCTGTATGATGAATTTTTAATTATAAAACTTACATTATAAGCAACATTTCTGGGACTTCATTATTAATTTTAAGTTATTCAACATGGTTATAATTTATTCAACATGAAATTGAACATTTTTCTATGATATATTGTAATTTATTACTGCTGATATTTTATGTGTTTCCAGAAATTGTTATACATTTTATTTAAAGTGTTTTTTTTTAGCAAAACAACATAAATATTTGTCAATGAATGTAAATAATGTGAAAAAAAAATTTCCCTACATATCAACGTAACTTTATACGTTTAAGTCTGGAATATTGTAAAAAAATGCAATTAATTTATTTTCAATAAAATGATTTTCAAAAAATTATTGTAATTAAAGTTTCAGAAGTTTATCATGTATTTTTTACATTCTTAAAATTTACCTTAATTATGTTTACCTTAAAATTTACCTTAATCGTTAATTTTGTTGGATATATCTTTATACAAATTTCGTAGACAAGCATTTATATAAAAGATTAACCGTATCATTTAAACTGTTGTTTTTATAAATTTATATTTCCTAAACTTACTTGAGAAAAATATTTAACATTATAACTTATTCTTATATATTTAAAACAACATTTTAATTCTTGCTTTCATTATAATTATTTAAAATAATAAATCAATAAGGTATTTGTTGCAATACCAATAATAATTACGAAACTTTTACATTTTAATAAATGCGCATTATTATTACTTTGCATTGTTTTAGTTGAATAGTCCCATTTAAAACTCAGCGAATTATTATTCAATATTAAACTGTATATTAGCTTGAGTATTAAATTTAATTATATATCAAATACTTGAGTATTATTCTCAAATATATCAAAAGAAAGAAATATGTTTTAAAAAAACAAAGAATAAAATATATATTTTTTTATAAATATGCCCAAAGAAAAAATTTGTGAAATTCATAACTTATGTAAATATTTGTGTTGTATAATTTAAGCAGATATCAAAAAAAATTTTTTAATAGTTTAGAATACACATTATATTTCTTGTTTAGCTTTAATTTTTAACACTTTTGCAGTATATATGTAAAATTGTATATTTATTTCATGTTTTGTGAAGCCATTTGATATATTATCTAAATTTCGTGATCACCAGTATTTCACCATTTTGTCTCTAGTTCAGCATTTAGTTAAAAAAACTGATATTTCTTAAATTTCGTAAATTGAAAACAATTACTAAGTAAATTTATGCATCTGTATTATAATTAAACACTGAAATTATTTAGATTGCAATATTTTGTAATTAAAAACATATAGTTGAATAACTTGTGCATTTTGAATATAATTGATAAACTTCTATTCAAAATCATAATTTGTTTCTTGTAATAAATTTAGTGAATTAATGGGAATATGGGCATTAAAACTTTGTATTCAATCCGTATAATAAATCTCATATAAAATACCTAAAAATGCAAATATTGCTTAACTATGCACAAAGAAAAGACAAATAATATCTGATCCAAGTTAATATTTTATTTTAATCTTAAGTGTTTTTTGACAAGTTCTCAATCATTTGTTGCATGTACTCAAATAAATGTTTATCCATAAGCATTAATATTGTTATTAATTTTAAAATTGTTAATATAAAATAACACATATATATACAATGACATTTTAAGTATATAGAAGCTTCAAAATATTTTCGTGGGTTAATTTCTGCGAAACTCAAAGAGTAATAAATTAGAAAAAAAGCGTTTATTTACACTGCATTTCTTATAATTAACAAAATAATATTAAAACAAGAATAATAAAACTAAGTTCTAACTATGATACATCAAATGCTGTAATAAACTTTAAATTCCAAATCTTATTTTTCAAAAATATCAAAATTTTTAAATGACTTTCTAAAAGTTTTTAATAAAAATAATATAAATGTCTATACAATAACTTCTCAACTTTTCTAATGCTCTTTTCGAACAACTACATTATTTTAATTATTGTATATAGTTACGCTTTTGTATTATATATATATATATATATATATATATATATATATATATCTATATATATATATATATATATATATATATATATATATATATATATATATATATATATATATATATATATATATATATATTAAAATTTTGGTGAGAATACTGGCTTACATAATTATATTGCTTATTAATTAAGATTTTTAAAAAATAAAATAAGAATAATTTATTTGGTTATTAATAAAAAAAACCATTGAAAAATAATTTGCAAGCAATATACATTCAATAAGACGCAGCTACAGCTTGTTTCTGAAAAGAAATAGTTTTTAATGAGTACATTTATAAATTATGCAAAATATCATTACAAGTCCAGAGAATTTGCGGTACATCGATGTGAATTTGGAACCCAGTATTTGGATGACATCTGGACATATAAAACAGAAAAAAAGCTTCAAATTGGTGTTAGGCGGTAGAATTATGTTTTTTAAAATATATAATTTAATAACAACCGAATTACCACTCTGGACTTGGGATGCAGGTCCAGAATGATTTTATTTCATGCCAATTGAGAGTATTCTTGACAACAACATGAATATTAATATATTGTAGCAATGGAAAAAATGATCGAATCATTCCATCTGCTAATTTTGGCAAGAGAATTCTCGACAATGTCCTTCAAAATGTTCAAATCTTTTTTCAGCAAAATTTCACTGCCTTTTATTTAGTCTGTTTTCCTTGGCATGTTTCATTTACTGGACATGTGTTGTATTTGTTTATGGGATCTCTCATTCATGATTGACACTTTGAAGCATACGTAAATAAAATGTTGCTACTCTTACAAGAAAATGTATCAAATGCTATTTAATAAGCATAAATAACAACCCTGAATATTTTTGTTGCACCAAATATTATCTTCGTAAATGATACGTAATTTATACTAAGATATTTTTTACCATGCAAGATTTTAAATTATATAAATTATATATATATATATATATATATATATATATATATATATATATGTGTGTGTGTGTGTGTGTAAATATATATCATGCCACTACGAATTTATATATTCAAAGGTTATATTAGTAATAAAGACATCAATTGTGTGTACCTTATTTACTTCAATTATTAAAGAATTGTTTTAAAATATTCTTATAAATAGTAAACGTATTTATCAATTATGGAATTGTTTCTATTAGTGTGTGTAGTTGTCTTGCCTAGTTTGTAATATTTTTTCCAGTTTAAAGTCATCAGTTTTAGATAAAATGATGAACTTTATGCTACCTAAAACATTTGTACTATAGAAGAAATTGCTTTATTATAATAACAATAATCTCCCCTTAAGAAAATATAGATGGGTAGGTAAACAATAAAGTCTAATTTTTCTATCCAAAGTTTATTCTGGACTGTCAAGTAAGCTGATAAAATGAAAGGATTGATTGCTTTGATTTTCAATGTTTTTATATATTTTTGATGGCTAATAATCTGATTATTTTATTGGAAATTATTTTGAATGAATCTAAAAGTGTACCAAGTTACTGAAAGTCTTAAAGCTGTAAAATATAATATGTGATGAAAATTTTAATGAGTTTAATCAAATTCAAAATCATAGCAAATCTGCCTGTTAAATTTTTCAGTGAAAATGATTTTGTTTCTTTCCCAGTGAATAAAATATCAAAATATTAATTAATTAATTTCACCATATTACATGTTTCATATTTTTTTTTATAATTCATCAATTATTGAAAGTAAATTTTATTAAAATATTTATGAATCCAAGAAAAAATGATTATAAAACTAAAAATAAAAATTCAATGTCTTAAATTATTATTTCAAGTTATATATAATATATTAAAATATGTGAATATATGAAACTATTTTTTGAAAATTATTCAGCATTTCATTTTAAAATACATATTATTTATAAATATATTATTGCTACTTGTGCAGATATATAAATGAAATTTTATGAATGAAATTCATTTTAAGCGGGCAACTTGTTTGTGGTCAGCGTACCTGACTACGGATAGGAAAGTCCTGGGTTCAAATCCCAGTTCAGGCATGGATGTGATTTCTCACTCTCTATCCTGTCTTTGTCCTTTCCTTGTGTGTGTGAATGAAGTATGAATGATGCCTACCCTATAAACGGGTCCCTATGACATGCGTGAGGGTGCGATGGTGGCCCACTTCTTGTGGTGGTGCACCCCAGGTGCACCACGCACCTGGGGCAACGCCTCGGCAGCTAAGAGGTCACTGTTTCCGGCCGGTTACTTGGGTATGAAGGAACAATAGATAAATAGATTCTGTTGCAGTTGTAACTGTCTACAATTTGCAATTGGAAAAAAATTCATTTTAAAGATTTTCTAAGCCTTAAAAGTTTTTCTAGAAATAGTCAAACATCTATAAAATATGTATCTCGTAAAATATCTATTAACGATAATTGATTCGTACACAGATAAAATGTTATTTATTGTTTTAAAAATACGTAAATTATTGCAAGTAATTTGTTACATACTCTAAAACAAACATTGCGATATTTTATTTTTAGACTTATTTATAATTTATTATGAGTTTCTTTTTTCTGCAGTGAATATACTTAATAAAATCTGATGTATAGAAATCAATTGAAATATCTATAAAAAAATAAGGGTCTCCTAAAATAAGCTCATATTTCAATTTCTTATAACATATTAAGTTAAATATTTAAAAATATAAAATCTAAATGATAATTTTTTATATTACAAAAATATACCATGCATTTAATTTCATATTTCTTCATTTCAAGTTTCTTTTAATTTCTCGTTTGAGATATGGGCTATTATAGCGTTGGTTAAGAAAGAAATATATTCTATAGCATTTTTTAAAAAAGTATATTTAATTTAAATTCCTTTTAAAATTGTTTTGATTTTGTCAAAACATTATTTTAGTGTCTCTATCACTTTATAACTCTAGGACTTTTTAGTTTTCAAATGTGCCTTATTTTTTCAGATTCTCTTTCCTTTTAAGCTATTTTCTAAATTCAAGGCTGTTTTAATTTTTTAATAAATAAATTAAACATCCTTTAATTGGTCTTTAGATTTTATTGTAATATCATTATAAAATGTTTTGATATATGTCAGAATTTTCGAATATATTAATCATAAATAATTAGTGGAATTAATTAATTTTTGTAATTTAAAGAAAGGGAAAATATCAGAAATGTAATATTAAAATATCATAAAAAGCAAAGCAATTAATAGAGAATATCAAGACCTTTTAATAACTTTATTTTTTCAATATTTGCTAATTACTCTTCTTTTTATTTTATATTTTATTTACATTTAAAAGCACAGAATTTTGCAATTTATGTCAGTAACATATTAATCAATAAAAGAGCTTAAAAACGAATTAATATTAATAATAATGAGTTTAATGCTAGAGAAATTTTTAAACCACGTAAAATTATTTTCCAAATATTGTTTTTTACTGTGGAGATGCCATTGGAGGTTTTGCTAATTATTCTTAAAAAAGTTATTTTTAATTGATTTAATACTTCTTCAAGAATTTCATAGTGAAGATCATATTAGAGACTTTTTTTAGTATTGTTATTTAATTGTTTAACATACATTAAATGCTATTTAATCGGAATCAAGAAACTCACTGTGTCTTTATAATACAAAATTTAAGTTATTGGATGTAATATAAGACATAATACTTGCAATGTGATCAGTTAAAACACAATGAGTGCAAATAAATAAAGAAGTTAATGAAGTATATGAAGAAAATAAATACTGTCTAAATATATTTTATGTTTACGTATTAGAAACATCTTGAAAAGCCCCTCACTCGAGGTATATGACCTAATATACCAGTTTATTTTACCGATTCTAAATTATTAAATTGATTATTATAATGCTTGTAAGTTGCTAGCATGAAATATGAAAACATAATACTGAATTAGCGTTTTATACATCATTATAAATTTTAATATTGCTAACTAAAGTGATGAATATTACTTTAGAGATAATAATACCGATATTTTTCAAGATATGTATACATAGTTATAAATAAATTAATCTCATTTTTAAATCCTCTGAAATAAAATATACTATCTATATTTTAGTAAATGTATGAAAAAAAGTAATTTTTTATAAAATGTTTCAGTGTAAAAAATTTTAAAATTCCATTTTCAAGTTTAAATTTATATTAGGCTCGATTATTAGGTTAGCCTTACAATCAGTACTAAAGCACAGGAATAAAATAGAAGCCGAAATTCCATTGCTTAACAAGCGTTTTCTTAATTCATTAATATTAATTTCGATTCTTATCTACGTTTATTTTAGTGAGAGCCATGAAGATCTTCTTAAAACTAATTTGCTTAATGTGAAATAATTGAGAAATCACAAAACATTATAAATGATTTAACGGAAAGGTTCTCACCAGTTATCTTCACTTAAAGGTAATGTATAATTAATAATTCAAATATTTAAATTAAAATATGTGTTTTTACCGTCTTTGTGAAGGATAAGGCATATTTGCGCTTATTTTTGGAATTTAGTACATAATATTTGTGAGGTTACTTTTACTTAATCCAAATCTATACACCATTGAGTCTGTATGTGTTTAATCATTTCAGTTAAGGAATTTGTTTATAGAATTTATGTAATCACCTTGAATAATCAAACAACTGATCAATCACTTTTTAAGAATGATTTGCATAACATTACACATAATATTTGAAAATTCAATTTATCGTAATAATATTTACCTATAAAAGGATTTTAAATTTTAACGGAGAATTGTATTTTTTCGTTCAATTTTAATAACAATCTATAATAACTATAATAGCTGTTAATATAAAGTACTAACTTATGTAAATTAAACAATACATCTAAATATTCTGATTTAAATTAATGTTATAAATTAAACTAAATTAGTATTTTATACTATACAGTGAAAATTTAATAACGATTATTTGTAATGGGGTTAGCATTTATGGTAAATGCATAAACGATAAATTTCTTTAAAAGTAATATTTAAAAACGTTGTTTCCTTTTAAATCCAATATTAATATTTTCATGAATTTATCACTACAATTGGTTTCATGTTATAAATAAACTAAAACAGATTTTAATTTATCTAATTCCCAGTATAAAAGTTTTATAATGGTTTACTTTCCTATAAATATAATTTATAAAAATAAAAGTGGTATATAAAATAAATTTAAAAAGCAAAAAGAGTCTATTATAAAATATATACCTGAGTTTAAATGTGACTATTAATAACATTTACAATGAAATTCCGAATATTGGATTATTTTATAAAAATACATTAGTTTTAAGCGCTGATAAATGCAACTGTATATTTACAAATAATATGAAAAAAATATCCTTAAAAGCATTTTCGTTTAGAAAATGATAAAGATTTTCATATTTAATTGAGACACTTCTTCTTACTTTTATCAAAATTAGGTTTTTAAAATAGCTTATTTTACGAATAATTTATTTCATTTTAGAAATTTTTCACATTCATTAGAGGATTTTAAAGTAATGTTTTAGGCGTGAGATTTTTAAAGAAACCTAATTTTAAGAGCGAAACAGTAATAATGCATACAAAATTAATTTAAAGAATTCAAGAGAAGATTAAAAAATAAAGCTTTTAAAAAATTGAGTTAAGCCAATGGTAAACTTTTTTTAATTTGCCTATTATGCTTTTGGAAGCGTTAAAATATTCTGAAAAAAATTAAGGGCATATTTTAGGAGAAGTGCTGTAATGCACTTTTTTTTTTAACTTTTCTATTATGCTTTTGGTAACGATAAAATATTTTGAAAAAAAAGAAAAAGCTAAGAGCATATTGTTTGTAAAAGGGCTGTAATACACAATTTTATTCACAAAGCATGTCACAGATGTTCACAAAATTACAAAATTTCTATTTTTCAAAGTTATATTTAAAATTCTTAAATTTGAATTCCTTCGTTATAAATACCTTGAATATTTGAAAATGCAATATTAATACTGATAAAATAATTATTTCTTTATGGTTTATAAACATTTAAAATGTTATTATATAATCACAAAATATGTAAATATATATATATATATATATATATATATATATATATATATATATATATACATCCTCAAGATGGTAATTTAAGCATGGAGAAACAATTTTAATGACCAAGCTGTTCTCTTATAAATCCTATTGTATAGAGTAATTCATATGAAACACATCTGATGTGTTTCATAGGAATTGCTGTTTCATTGTGAAGACGCTGCTATATATTAAATTTAATTTCCTCTCTTGTTTTTTTGGAGAAACAGGAAAGGAGAGTTTTATAGGAACAGAGAAATAGTGTTTTATAGGAGAAAAAGTTTACGTATCCAAAAAAAGAGTTTGAAAACATTTCATGGCAAAATGTTATTTTTTATTCTATAGAATACATAATTAATAAGCTTCAAAATTTTGTAAACACTAATATTCATCTTGCAATGTGAAATATGTGAAAATATTTATCACTTCTGAAATAATTTAGAAACATATCTTTTGGGTCAGGTATTTAAGCAGGTATTTATCATGTATGCATTATTATTGGCGATACATAATACACAAATATTATTTCTAAACTTTTTCGGAAACTAAGTACTGGATATGAGGTTTTAGCATTTAAAATAAAAATGCTGTAAGAAATGCCAACCTTTCAAAGGGATACATAATTTGTCACTTATAATACTCTTATTATAAGTGACAAATTATGTATTGTATATATATATAAGTGACATATTATATATTAACTGTTACGTTAAACCATACTACATAAGTATGAATTAATTTGAGCAACTTTTC
Organism: Latrodectus elegans; assembly: GCA_030067965.1. Classification (NCBI taxonomy): domain Eukaryota; kingdom Metazoa; phylum Arthropoda; class Arachnida; order Araneae; family Theridiidae; genus Latrodectus; species Latrodectus elegans. The sequence continues at coordinate 44,997,277 of CM057821.1, forward strand.
TAATGTAGAATAGTTAATTATTTACAGTTATGTTAAATTCATGTAAATTAAAAAACTCTCATTAAAATCTTATATATTTATTGCAAATAAGTAAGTTAATAACTAATTCTAGAGATATTATTAGAATTAAATAAACCTTTTTTTAATTTATATTTTAAGATTTTATTTTAGTATTATTGGAAGTATATGCTGTGATGAAAACTTTCTATAAAATTTTTGATGCAAAGAATACAAAATTCAATTGAAAAATTCTTTATGGTAATAAATGACATGATTTTATTTTCTAGTTTTAGAAATTTAAATATATAAAAATTAAGCTATTTAATTTGTATAATATCCAAAATAGTTTGATTTAGATTAAAATTAATATAATTTTTTCTTGTATTTTTTACAAAATGCCAAAGAATTTTCTGTTATTGATAAGGAAAACTAAGAAATTAAGCAAGTACTAAAATTTTATATTTGTGCGTGTGTTTATCTTTCAGAATGTATTCTCAGTTTTCTCAAATGTGTAAATTCAATATGTATAGAAAATTCGAAATGAATTATATTGGTAAAGAAAAACTAAATTGTTTTGATACATTATTTAACTCTCCTATAAATCGCAGTCTAAAATAATTTAAACTACTATATTTCAAACGCTCAAAAATGTTCTATTTTACATGGAAATTTACCTTAAAAGTTATTAGCATTTTAGGAGTTATATATTAAATAGGGTTTATTAAAATAAGCCACCTAATAAGTCTTTGAATATCATTTGTGATTTTCAACTGCTAAAATTTGTAAATATTTTTTATTAATTTGTAAATATTATTTGTAAATACTTTTCTTCTTCAACAATCGTTATCACTTCAGAAAATAACACACTTACTGAATAATTTAATTTTAAAAACTAAGCATTTAGGAGAATTTTCCCAACTATTTCCTTCAGTAATCTAATTTACCAAATAAATATAAAAATGCTTTTAAAATTACCAAAGTTTTTCTTATGTTTATATATTTATGTACGTAACTTTTTATGAACTTATTTGATTATATTTTAAGCATATCGCTTCCGATTACGGAGAGAACTGGTATTTCAGAATCAGAAACTATTTTTTTTTTAAATTTTATCCTTTTTATCCTAAAACATTGTTTTACTACTTAAATTAATATTGATCTTTTTTAAGAAAATATCAACTTGGGGGATTTTTCATTATATATTTTTCACGAAAAAACTTTCCAAATCAATATTTTCTTAAGTGCTGCCAAAAGTTATAAAAATAATTCTTTCATTAACACGTAGCAGAAAAGATGTTACTTGGTTTGCATGTAAAGTGCTACACATTTCTTATACACTTTTAAAGTGATTCTTCTTTCCCTATTAAGAATACTTTTAATGTCTAAAGAAAAAAAGTACTAATTTCAGAGCTTGACTTCACGAAAATAAATCATAATAATGCAAAAATATGCATTTTTGAGATTTAAGGGACAATATTTTTGCCAATTTGCTAATAATCTTTAGTATAAATAACAAAAAATGTTTATATACCCTATGTTCTATAGCACTAAATTAACATCCAATATCTATATAAGGAAATAAAAATTAACTTACAAGAACGTATTCTGCTATATATATTATGAAAAATTCAAGGCACATTCGAAGTATGAAATTCATGCTTTCCTAATAATTTGTAAACCTTTTTAAAATATTTAAGTTTTTGTTTTAAGGTTCTTATATATCATTAAAATTAAGTGTTTGAAAAGTATTTATAATTATATTAATATGTTTATATTGCTAACTGTTTATATATATATTATATACTATAATTATAACAAACATCTAATTGTATATTTTTATTATTAATTTATTTAAAATAAAATAATTGACATTATTGATACCATATTTCTTTCTGGTATTATAAAATATAGTAATTCAATAATATCATTTAGAATTCAATAAATATTACTTAATTGACTTAAGAAATATTGTCGTTATATATTTACACTCATTCCTACAATTATACTGAAGAACTGAATTTAACTGCAAACTTAATTGTCATTGCAAATAGTTTCAATTTTCTTTCTTAAAACTATATTTTATGTAATTAAATCATAATTAGTCATTCTGTAGAGAAGATATAATTTTTCAGATATATTCGAAAGTTATTTCACATCATATAATAAAAATATCCGTCAAATCTTATTTTTTCTGAGTTTGTTAATTACTAATTAAAAATTTAGAAAGATTGGTATAAATAACAAATAATTTTAAATAACATATATTAAAATATTTCACTGTTATAAATTTTAATGTCATAAAATTTGGCAAAATGGAAAATTTACTAACAAAGTAGAAAATCAAAATATATATATATATATATATATATATATATATATATATATATATATATATATATATATATATATATATATATATATATATATATATATATATATATATATATATATATATATATATATATATATATATATATATATATATATATATATATATATATATATATATATATATATATATATATATATATATATATATATATATATAGTATAGATGATGTAGTTAAATCAGGTATTGATACTGTTATAAGTAATACAGAAAGATGGAAGTTTAAAAAAAGAAAACAATTCCCGACTCTTTAATACTTTCAAAATAATAAAGTATTGAGTTATTTGCCTTTTAAATCCTAATACACTTCTATAATTAAATAATGATTTGAACTATAGAGAAAAATATTTTTGTATTTAATAATAACAAAAGGTTTAAAAGTGTATCATAAATGGTAAATACTAATATTACACTATTATGCTTTTTGAAATGAAATATTTGAAATCTGTTTTAAAGGTTTATTATAAGATTTCATTAGCTTTTTTTATCTGCGTCATGTGCTGTCTTTTAATAAATGTGGATTTAAAAATGACATATTACTACATGCATGTCCTGTATATTTTACCAAAGTATCAGGGAGGTCGAACACCTTAAGCCATTTCGATATACCGAGGTACTTTATAAAATCTGGCTAAGGCCGTTGAAACAGTCTGATAAGATGAACTCACAAATTTAATATCTACAATATTTTTAATATTAAATAATTTGCCTTGCAATAGATTGCTGACTTTATTGTGATCTTGAATTGGTTTGAGGCTTAGATCTATTTGAACCAAATTCAACAAGCACTTTTCGGATAATTTTAGACTGTTACAGAGAATTCCTTAAGGATCATTCTTAATATGTAGACTTATCTCCTATATTTTGGCCTATGTGGTGAAAAAAAAAATAACTTATTTCAATTTTTGCTGATGATATTGTTCTTTGGAATTCATGCACAGATTTGAGTAATATCGATATGATCCTTAACCCCACTACGTTTGACTTCTCTGAATTATGAACAGAACACAAACTGACTTTCAATGCTGCTAAATCGATAATGACATTTTTATAGCAAATGAATACATGCATAACAATAATTCAAAATTGTATTTTGATAATCAATCTCACATATGAAAACAATCTCAATTATATAAAATATTTCCTTGAATATTTCCAGACATGAAACAGATATATAACACTGTAGTTTCGATCACCCATAAGCATGTAAACATTAAAAAATATGTTGCTGGCCGAGATTATGGAGGAGTTGCAAATATTTTAGAATCACATATATTTCTCTAATTAGATTTATACTAAAATATAGCTATCCAATTAGTTCCCATGTCTCTGAAATCGATATTCAGAAATTAGAACGTGTAAATCTACGAAACACATTATCATAAATTAATATTGCAATTGTAATAACATTAATTAACATTGTAATCATAAATAACTATCCTTCATGTACAGTCCATTTCGAAACCATTTTATAACCACTGCATATTAGAAAGTGAGTCAATTTTCTTAATATTCTCGATAAATTACGCAGTTTCACACCGCACTATTTTTTTTCCTTTGTGTGGTTAACAAGAACGTTGTTGCAGTTTTCCCGTTGCTATTGAATGGAGTGAGAATAAATTGGAACATTAGTGTATGACGTGATGGAGACACTGGTCAGTCAATAGTAGGAATATCAGTTATTATACAAGCAAGTCAACCGTGCATATTTATCAATCATAAGTCATACAGTAACGAAACTGACGAGTTGAAGGACATTTTTTTACGACTTAAAACTGGGCCAATCAGTTGCTGTATGAAATCACCAAATATATCAAAAGTTTGCCAATAGTGCTATGAATGATCGTAGTGAAATGATTGTAGTGAATTGGTGGGACCATTACCAATTCAGGTTGAATGATTAGTTACTACGTGATGAAGCTCGCATAGGAACTACCAGGGCATTTGAGGAGGACAATAGTCAAACGTGTGTTGATTTTTCCAGAAAATATAACTTTTCATATAAAATGGTTAGACTTCATCTACACCACTTGGGTAACATGTACAGGCTGAGCAAATGGGTTCTTCACATGCTGTTGGAAGTCAGTTAGAAAAATGAGTTTCAGACAATTTATTATTGCTTTTCAGCCATATTGAATTGAATGCTTACCAGTGATGAAATGTCGGTTCTTTATTACACTGTCAAGGGTTCCAAACATTGGTTGTCACCCCAGGGTATTGTCCCGCTTAGCGCAAGGCTACCTATGCACCAACGCAATATTAGCGTTCTTTGCTTCACGGCTTCAAAAAGGGCTTATTAGTAGCTGCATTAAATCACTGAATGTGCTTATGTCACGGCTTTGTAGATAGACTCAGAATGAAAGTATGGCAAGGCTTTGGTTTTACAAATTCTGATCACAAACGTTATCCCCCCGTGATGAAGCTTTCACTGGACGACCACAGGTTTTGGTGATTCATTATGACCTGGTACTAACAAGCAAAACGATCAGTGTGGATATGCACTTGCAACTTTTGGAACGAGTAAAACAAGCATTAGTAAAGAATTAGCACTGATTAATTGCTAGGGTGTATTTTTCTTGCCCAATAACACGATGTCACTTTTCGCACCACTGGCCATGAATACTACACAGTTGTTTGCTTAGGAGACTTCATGCCATTCTCCTATACTCACTCATCTGACCTTAAACCATCAGATTACTCCCCTTTCTGTTTACTTCCAATTATCTTCGTGGGAGATCCTATACCAATAAGTAGACTTGTGACAAACACTCACGGACATTTTTGTTACGAAAACCCTGAGTTTTGCAACAAAGGGATTGAACAACTGGGGACACGTTGGCAGACATTGCTGGCTGCTGATGGTGATTATTTCAAAGACGAATAATTGACTATATTTTCAGCACATTTATTTTTAAATCATAAAAACTGCATGAAGTCGTTTACCTTATATCTGCACTCTTGGTGCAGCAGACAGAGATTCCAGAAATACCATTCTTTCAATTTGATCAAAAAACTTTAATTTGATGTACCTGGAGTTTGAAGTTGTATTTATCTATCAGAGTGACTATTGATGGTTTTCTTCATCTCTCAGCCCCACGACGTCAACCTGTAATAGGTAAACTCACTTGCTAAAATTTGTGGTGACGAAATCATTCATAGACGGACTGAAAAGGATAATGACATTAGAGCATCTTCTTCACTTACTTAACAAAACCAATACTCAAATCAAATATTTAAACACAATATATTATTGGGCATTCCAGTTACGCTCTATTGATATTCATTATCCTCCTTTGGCACTATTTTGGAAATTAAAAGTGACATGGGCTTCCAGATTACTTTGGCTAGAATATCAAGTTATCACTTTAATTTTTCTTTTTTGACTGGCACAAATATTTCACATTACGTATAAAATATGCTGTGAACATTCAGCTACATTGAATCCCATTCTAGAATGTATCAGACTTTCCGAGGGAATTTTAATATCCTATCAATTAATTATTACTATAGATTATTTGGCAGTCAATAACGTTCTGCATCTAGTTATACATAAACTAGATCTTTCTAAAATAAACAACAGCAACAATACATATTTAAGTAATTAAACATAATATAATGCTTAGAATGGCTTTTTATTATGGAGAAATCTTAGATAAAACAAGAAGTAATGTTCAATTTGCTTTACTACATTAAATATGAGGACTTATTATTCTTTCACAATGTTATACTGTTCAAGAAGACACGATACCAATGTCATATGCAGTAAGATTATCTACATCTCAATCAAGAACTAATATATAATTAAGCAAATTACTGCCAAAAGGAAAACATCGCTAAGAAAAATCCAAGAAAATATTAAAGAGTAATCATACAACTTTTAAATCATGCTTTATAACAAAATAATGTAGGAATCAGTTTATTTCCCATTTTTAAACAAACATGTAAATATGAGTAAATTAATCTTCAGTCCCTTTTTATTATGTTTCATTTAATTTTTTAATATATTTCAATATGTGCAGAATATTTCAAAAAGAGAATATACTTATAATATAATGTACTAATAATAATTTCATTTAAGATTGAAAAATGCAGAAAGCAGCATTTGGAATGTCTCGATAACATTTAATTTTATCGAAAATTCAATGCATATTTTTGATGTACACCAAAAAGGCTGGAAAAGTTTAGTCCGTTTTGTTATTTAGTAAAGAAGGTATCTTTTTAATCATAGTTTTTAAAATTTTTTATTACATCTAAAATATAAAAGTTAATATATAATTTGTTAACACAGAGCCGATCTTTTTTACTAACTCGTAGAGACCGAAAAAACAACACATAGTTGTTGTTACTTATCTCAGGATGTCTAGCTAGGCTAGACAATCCCCATAAAACCAAAAATATGTAAAATGTCTAAAAAATAAGATGGGTCTTGAAGGACATCATTTTTTTATAATTTAAGAATGTTAAGATGTGTCCAGGGCAGGCCATCTTGATGGATCACCATGGCCAGTCTGGAAATGTCCTTTGCCCCTGCTGAAAGGTGATTCCTCTCGTGTGCCCACTCAGATAGCGGGAAAAGGCAGTTTGATAAGATCTTGGACTAAGTTTGAAGGTCTCACCCGGTCTTTTGGAGAAGTACCATGGATGGTTGGGAGGAATTTTCATAAGCTTATTCAATTCAGTTTTTTCCAGGGAAGAAATCTCACTAAATGCGAGTTCTCCACCTGGGTTTACTCCCTCCTCTGACGGCGATCTGGCCAATAATTTTTCATTTCCATCTATCCCCACGTGTGATGGGATCCATTGGAAATGCACTATGTGTTCGGGTGATAGTCTCTCAAGATGATTTACTCGTATAGTAAAAAAATAATGTATTAGCTTATGTATTACCTGATTATTTTACCAAATTAGATTTTCTTTATGAATAAAATTCTATTATATAGGAACTATTATTTAGAATGTGTTATATGAAACATATAGAAAAAAATATTCATACTTATAGACAACGCTTCTTTACTGGTTTTGTTTCCTTTCTCAGATTCTTGATATATATATATCTGTTGAAAATATACATATTATATTGATATTGAAATATATATATTGTATATTGAATGTATAAATTGAATATTAAAATAAAGAATTGCAACAGTGAACTTTGGATTCATATAAGAATTAAAAATTTATAATATAACATTCTGTATTTAAAGTTAATGAAACTAGAATATGTAAGTCAATCTAAAAAATAGCTTAATTAAAAAAAAGAATCTAAAGATTATACGATATAAATACATAGAAAATAATATTTGTGATTTAACAAAATCATTTCAGAAATTTTCTATAATCTAAATTTGTATTGGTTCCTTTCACATAATTTAAATTTTAAGGGGTTTATTCAAAGCACATAATTTAAAACTAAATACATTCCTTGTAAAGATAAACTTTAAGAATACTTACCATAAAACCGTGCTTTAAAGTTTTATAAGATAAATTCTCTTTATTTATCTTATAATTTATTTCCAGTTTAATTTTTAAGTAGAACTGAAAAAAAACACTGATTAACAATTCTTTCTATATTTATCTTTCTTCACACAGCGTATGCTATGCCTGGTAAAATGTTTTGTTACTCTTTCAACATACTTCAAAAACACAGCTTAACTTTTCCTAGAAAAACAAAAAAGTAGTAAAATACATTTCAAATAGTTTGCGCACATAAAAAAGTCGTCATCCCCAATACAAACGTAATTCTAATGATTTGATCTCTACTCAATGCAAAATAGAGCATCAGATGTTTTCAATTGTTTTACAGAGTGGTTTATCGAAAGAACAGCGAAAAATCAGGCCGAATGCTAATGCAACTTCACTCCAAATTTATTGTAGGAAAGACCCCTCGAACAATGTCTTTCTCATTTGAATAAAACAGAATAAAAGAAACCGAGGCACAGTATTAGATATCTGATGTACAGAGTAAAGATTTATCTAGTTGTGCGTTAAGAAGAGGTCATTAGGTAAATGACTGTGTAAAGGGAATTCGAACAAAGTAATGGAAAATGTTCAACTTACTTTTTGTCCTAAGGGTAATTCACAATGATTTCCGCATTACATTTAATCCGACGTGTTTAACATACCGGTATTATTGATGACTGTTACTGCTGAATGTCATATAATTTCAAAAGTCATCTTTATAGGAATGTAATCATTTTTGTAACATATAAAATAATTGCAAGAAATTGTATTTGATATATTTATAGAGATATAATATATATATATATATATATATATATATATATATATATATATATATATATATATATATATATATATATATATATATATATATATATATATATATATATATACAGGAGGATATGTTAAATGCTACTTTTTTAGTTTAGAAATTAATTAAATAATTTAAGTTTCACTTACAACTAGTATCTTTCATATCATTTGCAAAACCTATTCATAGATGTTTTTTGTAACTTATAATTATAAAGGCATTACTCGACTTTTTTAAAACTAATTTCTCACCACAAAATGCAAGCAAATACAATAATTTTCACATAATTACATGTCTAAAGATTTGAAATAACAACTGAAAGATTTGAATTCTTTATGTACTTCTGAAAAAGCATGTTAATCTGCCAAAATAAACGCTTTAGTTATTTTCATATTTCGTAAAGATTTTTCAGGCATCTATAAATATTTTGCTGTTGAAAGGCCAATCAAAAATTGTAATCAAGATTTTCTCAAGCTTATTAGTATTTTTTTTTAATGTTTTAATGTTGCATAGCATTTCTACGAATTAAAAATAAATAATTAATATTCTTTCATTGAAATTGAAAAGAAATACTTATGCTCCTGATATCTATTATAAAAAAATACTTATTTTACTGTGCTGATTATAAAATATAATTTCATAAGTTAGTCAGCAGTCTATTTTTTACTAGTAATACTAGGCGTATACTCAGTCTATCGTCAGCAGCAGTCGTTGTCATCGTTGTTTTTACTCATGACACTTGGACAAGCCAGGCTAGCTATTCTATGGCTATGTGAATTTTAATCAGTCGAGTGCGTCTTTCGTTTTATCAGATCACAACGAATGGGAAAGTACGAATTTGCTCTTCAAATCCTCCGATAGATGGCACCACCAAATGATCCCCTTTTTAAATTTTGGCACTGATCCGAAAGGGGTGGAAATTTTCTTCAGAGAATTGAACCTATGGCTCAGCGAGTAACCACATAACTTTTGATTCTACATAATTAACGAGCACGTATATTGCATCGTGCATGGTAAAATGGGATTGTCCAAATTTAGCAACGTAAAGAATGTGTAGAGCTATACAAATGAGCCATAGTTAACAGAGGTGAACGAAGATTGCAGGCAAGCGTTCGATTGAATAAATATAATACCGTTCAGCAACATACCACCCCCAGATGAAGGACGAGACTACCAACAGCGTTTCATGAACTATTGTTCAGAAAATGTTTTTGCGTGTAAGCTTCCGAAGCAGGGTTCTGGTTCATGCATCTATGTTGAGTGCTCTTCATTGGTGACAAAGACTGTAATTTATATGAGAGTAATGCATTTGTGTATGACGTGACACCCCTAACAACAAACACCCTGCAACCATTGTCAGAGCGTTATAGAATTTAGGTATGGACATCAGGGTCTGGAAATATTTTTACAACATACTTTTGGTTCATTCATCATTATGTAATACAGAATGGTTCAATACAAGTACACATATGCTTTTGTGGATCATGTCTACCCATATATACGTAGTATTTTTCTTCACGATGATGACATCTACCAGCAAAACAATATGAGTTGTCATACTGCTAACAATGTATGCGTGCGATTAGGAGAGCACCAGGATGAGGTTACAGTTTTCCCCGGCATAGGCAATTCACTTGACTTTTACTCAGTCAAAAATCTGTGGACGCATCTTGATAGAGCAGTTCCCCGCATTCATTTTCATCCGCGTAATCTTGCTGCCACAACACTGCACACGCTATTGTTCAACATCCCAATAAACACATTCAGAAACTTAATAGAATCTCTTGTGTGTATAGCAGCAATCTTCTCAGCAAAAGTTTGTTATTCTGGCTTTTGACATGTATTAATGTAAATGGATTGTGTTTTTTAAATCTAAGAAAGAGTTTACAATGAAACGTTCGCTAGAGTATTTTTCATTTATAGTGACAAATAGATTTGTTTTCTATGTCGTATTTGATGTTGTTATGGCCGATACGTTTTTACAGATTTGCTAAAAATTGAACTTGCATTTGCTACATATTCATTTTCACATATGTGAATATAAATTGCTAAATATTATTAAATAATGCTTATCTCAAACTCTTATTATGATTTATATTCACTATATACAGTTTTATTTGAACTTTAAATTCTATAAATCATCATAAAAACTTGTCAATATATAATATAATAATTATAGTTTAGTTGGAAATCATTCATTGAATGCAGGTATATGACTTTTAATTAATATAATTTTTTTTCGAAAGTATTTGGAACCGATTATGCATTTCTTTATTCAAAATTTAATAATTTCAATATGGAAATTTTAATTATTTACTTTTAAATTTATATATAAAATATCCATGAAAATGATCAAGATCGAATCCAATATAGCTTAAATATTAGTTACTTTAGAATAGTTTTTTTATTTACCATACATTGTAATATCAAATAAAAATTGCCATTATTTATACAAATGTATTCACAACTATGAAACTATGATTTTATAAAATTATTAATGTAAAATTCATTTGTGACATTCTATGTGCAGTCTTACCATTTATGCAAAATAATAATAAAACTAAAAACATTGTGTGAAGTACAGTAAAGTTTAATAACATTTTATCTTAACAAATTAGTGTATGCAAATTTAGTTCATATAATTACAATCTTCAAATGTCTTTAAAATAAATATACTATGTAGAAAAAAATATATTTTCTATCCAGGCCAAAGTTTATTTTATTAGATAAAAATACATCTCATTTATTGTAGTTATCAATTAAGTTTGAATAATCATAATGAATCACTCAATTAAAGTAATAAATGAATCTCATCAATTTATAATATATAAATATAAAATGCCAGCAAGTTAAATTGAAATGTTATTAGAATAATGGATATCTGAAGTTTATAGCAAAGAGTTTTGTCTTTATTATATCAAATTAATCCTATTATTTTACCTCCTAAAGAAGCAAAACAGAAAACTAAATTCAGAACAACTACTAATTTGTAGGTTTGATTGATGAAAGAACCGCTCTAACAAAGTATTCTTTCATGGAGAAAAGCAGTATAAAAACAACAGCGAGGCAAGGTATTAAATAAGCAGTTCAAAGAAGGAAATTAATCAAGCTAAGTATGAAGACCGATCGCAAGATAATACAAAAATGATGTGGAAGCGGCTTTTAATTTTATACGTATTTTCTACTCTTGAAATTCAATTTTTTTTATTTTTATTTATTTTGGAAGACAATAATTTTTGAGAATTTTTTATGTATCAACCTATATTTATAGCAAAGAGAATAAAAGATTATGTGAGGATAATAAAATATTTCACCATCTAAATCACAGCATACTCATTTATATCGATTAATGCATTAACTAATTTTTGTTCAGTGATTTACAAACAGAATATTTTTAAAAGAAGCAATATATAGCCATTTATGAACTGTATGGCACTCTGGTTTCAAACTTAACAGAATGCTACAAAGAAGCTATGAATCTTTGTGCCTCTTGAATAAGAAATTCCATTATAATAAACTAGGAAGAGATATCCAACATTAAATAAGGGTAAAAGTCACATTTTCTGACAATTTTTGATTCTATTCTTTTAAAGTAATATTCTTTAAAAACAATGCATTTAAGGCAAATAGTTTATTAAATTTTATTTATAAATAACATATAATTAACATAAATTAACATAAATTAACATAGCTTTTGTGTTAATGTATAATGCTTGATATTTTAATTAAAAAAAATTGTTTCCTAAAAAAAGAGATTTCTTTTGTGGCTTTCTGAATTACAAAGCTTTCACTCATATTTTCTTATTATTAAAAACCAAATTTTTACTAAGTTCCATGTATTTATTTTTATCAAAAAATCGTTTAGGTATATCCTGACCCTGTTCGAGTTGTTTCTATTGGAATCCCTGTTGAAGATCTTTTATCTGATCCTTCTGGTCCTGGTGGATTGGGAACATCTGTGGAGTTTTGTGGTGGAACGTAAGAATTCCCATTATTCTATGAACTATAAACTTTTAGAAATAAGAAAGGTGTCCTATGTTAATTATATGTTAATTATATGTTAACATAAAATTAACATATAATTAACATATAATTAATAACATATAATTAACATAAATATTAACATTAATAACATTAATTATATTAACATTATTAACATAAATATTAACATTAATAACATTAATTAACATAAATATTAACATTAATAACATTAATTATATTAACATTATTAACATTAATAACATATAATTAACATAAATAACATAAATTTTATTTATAAATAACATTTATAATAACATTATTTATAAATAACATGCATTTAAAACGTTGCATGTATGCCTGATTACAAATGTAGATTTATTGTTCGAATTTCGAAATTAAATATTAAATTTTAAATATAAATTTAGCATATAAAACTTTATAATTTTATTTCCAAATTAATGAATTAATATTTTTTTAACATGTAATATTAATGAATTAATATTGCTTAAATATTTTTATTAAAACTAAACTATATACTCAATCTGTGATTAATATAGTACACATATTATTTAATGTGATTCTATGAAAAATGTGATTTTCTGTAAAATTTAAAAACAAAATTGAATGAATCAATTATTATTACTATTGGAAATGAAGCAAAATGTAATTAAACTAGAAACCTGTTTACATTTCTGTGAATAATTTTCAAAGCATCTTATTTATAATTCATATTTTCATTAGGGCAAGTTAAAATTCATTTGTTTTATTTCTTCAATCTAGAGGTTAAAAATATCTTAATCTTAAAAAGCAAATTAATTTTTCAATATTAAAATTTTACATAAATGTGTAAACCTCAGTGAATTTTATTTAGAAATGTATAATTCATTTATTAAACATATAATATGCATCCCAATTTAAACTCGCTTCTAATATATTATTGTATTCAAATTTATAAATAATTGCAAGTTATTGTAATATGCATTCCGATTATGTTTCTATTAAACAATGCAAAAATAAAATTTTCAAATCTGTTCCTCTATTCTTACAATAATATCCATTGTGAAAGAAGCAGAATCAATTTCAAACGGTTTTTATTGCATTCTTTAAAACTTATAAGCATAGTAAACCAATCAAATTATTTGATGAAAATATCTTATATTTCCGTTGAGTGTTCATTTCAATAACAATTTAGATTAACATTACAGTGAGAATGGCACTTAAAAGTAATCTGTATGATTCATAGCTTATCTCACAGCAAATTGTTTTCTTTTTCTCTCAATATAAGAAACTTGATTTAAGTGGGTCACTGGAACCGGCAAACTTCTTTGGAAAGATTAATTGTGATTAATTTAAATTAAGATTCTTAACATTTTTATGTAAAGAGGAAAATACTTGGTGTACAATGTTCAATATTTTTTTATTACATACTCTTAAATATAACATCAAACTTTGAATATATGTGGTAACATGCTATAATATACACACACACACACACACATATATATATATATATATAATATATATATATATATATATATATATATATATATATATATATATATATATATATATATATATATATATATATATATATATATATATATATATATATATATATATATATATATATATATATATATATATATATATATATATATATATAATATATATATATATATATATATATATATATAGATAGATAGATAGATAGTTAGATAGATAGATACATATCTTTTAATTCATGGATTATGTCTTAGTAGAATTGAGGATTTACTAATCCTCATTATTTTATATTTGAACTTGGAGTTAAACATTAGATGATAACTACTTTCCTTCCCTTCTCTGATTAATTCTTTACTTTTCCTAATGATTAACTTCTAATGTGTGTATGTGCACTCTGCTTATCTACGTTTATTTCAATGGCGTAAATAATTATTTACGTCCGCTTTCCTAAAATTTATGTTTATAAGAAATATCATATATTAAATTATTCCTTTTTGGATCAATTTTTAACAGTTTCAGCCGAGTTAAATTTGGACTCGTGATAGAGTTCTACAAAAATATCAATTTTTTTAATTAATTTGATTTGAAACTACGGAGTACTAACCCGAAATGCAGTTTTTTTTTTAAAAAATTCTATATGAAGGCGTATATGATGTCTATATGATGGCTTATAGATGGATAATAAAATTCTATATGACGGCTTGATTTATAGACATATAAGAATGTAACATAAGGAATTTTCTCTTTCTGAAGATAAGATCAGTGCTATACAATAAAACATTATGCAATAAAACTTAATATTATGCAATAAAATTATGCAATACAATAATAGTATGCAATAAAACAATTTAGTATAAATTTGTAAATGTTACTATATACTAATAAAACTTTTGAATGCGAAAGCTTTTTGAAATAATATGATATATTTGGAATATAGCTCTGGTTTCCAAGTAAAATCTAACTATTAATTTTCTTAAAAGTTCAAAAATTTACTAGCTATATATTTTCAATTTAAATTTGGTAGCATGTTTCATATTAGCTTTTATTTAAGATGTTTTTCTTCTGTCAAATAATGCTGTAAATTTTACAGAATAAGTAAATCTGACATATGAAACATTGTATTTGCATAGTCTATAGTTTTATTTTTCTTTTGAACTTCATAATATAATTGGAAGATTTGGCTATACCTAAATGAAAGTTTATTGACAGAATTTGTGTGAAAGATTATAATAAATTATGGGAACGTGAATCAACATATATTTAGATGCTGTGATACAAGTTTTAAAAGTAAAAAAACATTAAAAAAATACAAATCTATTTTATTTAAAAGCAAGGACTAGCCAGTATATATAAGAGGTAGATAAATTTCAAATCTAAATTTTTTAAAAAATGGGGAAATGTACGATTGCTTTATAATTGAAATCTTTCATATATCTTCTATGTTCTCCTTCAAAGCAGTTTATTAAAATTAGTTTTTCAAATATATTTCAGATTTAGTAACTTTAAACAAGCAAGTTCTGCTCGATTTATAGCAAAAATTTCAAAAATCATTAATTACAAAAACTTCTTGCTCCTTAATAGTAAAAATATTATAAATTAAGATTTTTTTTCAAAATTTTGGTGAAGATGTAAAATTAGTTTAAATTATAAGCTACATCATTATCAAAGAATATTCACTGTCCCATTACCAAATATTTGTATTAATTTATGCAATTTATTGATAATTCTTATCAGTATCATTATCATGATACTGATAAGAATCTCATGATTAATTTATAAATTATGCACCACGTAATGCAAATGTACCTAGTATATAAGTTCTTATACAAAGCTTATTCTAAACAAACATCTGACTAATCAAGTACCGAAAATATACTTAATCAGGAAATGGGAAAAACTTATGTTTTGTTGACTATTTAGCTTAAAAACGTTTAAAATTTTGGGATGCTCCCTTTTTTTATTCAAAATAAAATCAGAAAATAAATTGGTTAAGCAGATGCTTGGATTTAATTCCAATGCATAATTTCATTCTTTATTTCTTAGGTGATTTACAAGACATAACAGTCTAAATATATTTAGAATATTTACTTACGCTAATAATTTTAATAATTCGTAAACTTATAAATTATTTTAATAAACCTTTATTTTGTATATATATATATATATATATATATATATATATATATATATATATATATATATATATATATACATATAAAAGGTCCTTAATTGCGCTTCCGCTTTATTCTTTCGCGTTTTCACTAATCTCCGATTAAAGAAATGCGACCTGATTCCTATATTTGCGACTAAAAATTTCTTTATTGGCGCAACTAATAAGTGCATTGATAATAATAAAAAGAAATCCAATCGGTATCCAACCCAATATTCTTTGTAAATGCCGTCAAATGCACTAATAAAAAGTGAAATAGATTTTATCACAACTTTGCCTAAAGTATGTTGTTAAATGATATCGCGCCGAGGACCACGCCACGATCGGTGTTTTAGAGAATGTAAGCAAACACAATGAAAACAACCTTATTACTGTATGACTAAAATGTATTTTTAAATGTTGCTGTTCCGTTCTATGATAAAAGCCACTTTGCGCGTGATGTTGTTTCGTCTTTCACATTCATTACGAAAATTGTGATCGAGTAACGCGTCTCATCGATCTTTTTCTAATTTATAATGTCAACCAAAAAATGAGAAACGAGTTTAGACATGAATAAAATCTTTGTTACCACTTAAAGTGAAAACAGAAAAGCTTGATTGTTTCCACCTTCCATTCATTTGCATCCATATCACGCTCATTCAATGTCAATGAATCAACTGAACGACCAATTAAAATATCCGAAGATAACATAAGATCGTCTGTAGCTTCAATTCACTGTCAGCGAAAATTGTTCGTGGTCCAGCAGTAGAAAAAATGGAAGTGACATTGTCATTATAGATCGAAAACCACAACCAAAAAATGGTGCTCTTGAGTGGTCCAATGTTCTGGTAGAAGGCAAAAGTGCTTTACTCTCATTTTGAAGATTATAAAGGTAATGGTGAATGTACAGATGGAGAATTTCAAGCATAGGAAGGTTGGATCAATAAATTTAAGATGAGACAATCCATTGCAGAATATTAAAATCGTTGGAGAAGCAGCATCTGCATACACTGCTGCAGCAGAACAATATCCAGAAGAATTTGCAAATCTAGTAGCTGATGGAGGATATAAACCTGAACAAGTATTTAATTCAGACGAAACAGCACTGTTTTGGAAGAGAATGCCAAACAAAACATTTCTAAAAACGAAAAGTCTACTCCTGGATTTAAGGCAGCAAAGGATATATTGACACTACTGCTATGAACCGTCGCATCTGAAAATTGTGTCATTAAGCCACTGATGCCTTGCAGATCGCTTAAACCTCGGACTTTAAAAAATCAAAGCAAGGACACAGTCTTATAGTGTTTTGGCGTGGTAATAAAAAAGCGTAGATTATAAGAACTATTTTTTGTGATTTCTTACTGAATTGTTTTGTTTCTGAAGTTGAGACTTATTAAGAAAACAGAATTTAGATTTTAAATCGCTTCTAATTTTGAACAATTGATCAAGTCATCCTCGCGAACTTGAAACAAAGCATCCAAATATAAAAGTGACATTTTTAACTCCCAACAAGACAGTTTTGCTTCAACTTATGGACCGAGGAATAATCCAGGAATTTAAGCTCTAATACATTAGAGGAACTTTCAAAGTCATATTGGATAATATGGAGTGTAATCTTGATATGAATCTTATGGAATGCTGGAAGGTATTCGACATGGCAAAAATATAAAGTAAAGCGAAATGAATCATTGGAAGAATTGAAGACACACACATTGAAGTCATGCTGGAAAAAAACTGTGTCCTGCTCTGACAGCAGAAAATAACGTAGAATCTGTGCACGTTCAAACATTCACTGCAAACATAGACGAAATCGCGATTGGAATAGAATGAGATAGGTTCGAACAGATAGAATCAAGTGACATTCAGAATCTGATTGAATCGCAAGTTGAAGATTCTACTGAAACCGACTTGGAGGAAATGTTAAATTCATAGCCCATTGAAGAAAAGGCTTCAACAAGCACCGGAAACGTGACATGTAATTTGAGAAATCTTAGTGAAGGTTTAAGAATGACAAATGAACTTTGCGATTTATTTATGAACATTGATCGGTATATGGAACGAATTTTTAAAAGGCAAAGTTAATGCGACTACTGCGTATAAGTCTGAATTGAAGGATCTTTTAAAAACTGCTAAGCACAAGAGAGAAATGTCATGAAAAATAACGAAATGAAGACAGAATAATTTATTATTAAAAATAGGAAAAACATATTTAAGAAAAAGTGTTATTTATTGAAAACTGAAGATTATTTTAATTCTTTAATTAAACATTTGCTACACTTAAACTCTTGCAGTATTATTCAAACGAATTAAATTTCATGTTACTCTTTCTCTTCCCTCCTGTGCGTAGACCAAATAAAAGTGCATTTCAGGACAAAAAATACTTGGCTGGTATTTTTCAAAGAATATCTTAGGTATATAAAGAATATTACAGAAACTTTAGGCACGTTACCATAGAAACGTTAGAAAAATGCCATAGATTTATTTGCACTGGTAATAATTCTTCAGGTTTTTTAACAATAATACAATGTTACTGCAAATTAAAGATTTATCTATGAAACTGAAATTGGTATTTTCCAATATCTGAGAATTTCTTATAGAATAAATGGGAAATAAAATAAACATTTATATAGGAAAATGTTTTTAATATTTGCATACGGCACTCTATTACGATATATATATATATATATATATATATATATATATATATATATATATATATATATATATATATATATATATATATATATATATATATATATATATATATATATATATATATATATATATATATATATATATATATATATATATATATATATATATATATATATATATATATATATATATATATATAATTCTTATATAGCTTCGAAATAAAACTTAAAACTTCAAATGCAAAAATTAAAATAACTAAAAATATTAATCATAAAAAAATCTATCATTATATATTTCAAATTAAATTTGTCTACAATATTTATATATAGTATATTTTACATTTTATGTCATTCATAAATTTTCGCATTTTTTGCTTAAAATGTGATCTTTTTTAATGCATTCATTAGATTGTGTAATTTACAAATGAAAAATTTCTTTAAAATATTTCTCATCAATTAAATGCTTAGAAGAAATGGGATAAAAAAAATGTTAAGTAGAACAAATATTTATATGTACCTTACTTCAGTATCTCTCATTTATCGTTAAAAAAATTTTTAATACAAAACGAAAAATATTTTATCTATTTTCGATATTTTAGACACTTTCTTTCACTTTTTTAATTTTTATTTCTAATTTGAAGTAATTTCTTTAATAAAGAAAGTTGAAAATCGCGATTAAATAACAAGTCTATATGCCTTTCTTTTGTATATATTAATTTAAAATTCTTAAAGTACCAAATGCATTGTAATCTAGTAATGCTTCAGGAAGTCAATATACATTCATATTAAAACTGCCAAAAGCATATTTATTTAAATTTAACAATTAGTAATCATCGACAGAACAACAAAACATCTCTTTTGTTAAATATTGGAGGATTAATTATGTATCTAAACACAGCTGGTTTATTGTAAAATTGTTAAGACTATAATTAATGATAACATTTAAAATTTTTTACTTTATGAAGTAGGTATTATTTAAATTGTATACGTTACCTGCAGCGCATCTAACAGAAACACATTGTTTCTTACATATCATTATCTATACTTAAATCTGGCATATATATATATATATATTTTACATTTAATTTATCAAACAATTATATCACGTTTAATCAAGAGACAGAAAAATCTTCCCACTGTTCGTAAGTCACAAAATTTAACATTTATGTTAAAATATAACTATTGTATTACCAATTATTCAATATAATTCTTAGATACTGATTTTAAGTGCTAAGTCATTGTTAATAACATCTTTTACCACCGACAGATGGCAGAGTTATTTACGTCTGTCAGTTTGAATCTGTCGTCGGCACCGGATTTGAATCTTGGTCAGTCATGATTGTTCCTTTCTCTATCTGTGTGTGCTTCTGTACCGTTTTACTTTACGGGAAAAGCTGGCACATCCACTCTATGCCCCATTGTATAAATTGCCATCACTTTCACACTCTGTACGTGATTGAACAGGGTTAAATTCCTAATTTATTCTGTTTTTTTCTATTTATATCTATAGTTTTTATTTTTATTTTCTTCTTTTTTCTTATTATCTATATTATAAATAAGAATATCCATAAATTCCAAAAACTAATATATATATATATATATATATATATATATATATATATATATATATATATATATATATATATATATATATATATATATATATATATATATATATATATATATATATATATATATACATTAATGCGTGCGTGTAAATTTTGCATTATCAAATTGAGTTACAAAGTTTCAAGTTACAATTTAAAATAAAATATGCATATTTTAAATTATTAAGAATACAAAATTTCAGTTAGATATATCTGGTTAAAATTCATTCGAAGGAAATTAAAATAAAAATCATTATTGATCCATGAGAAATCCCCAGCATGAATTTCTCCAAAATGGAATTTATTAATAAACAGATAATATTATAATAAACTACATTCTGTCATACAAGTAAAATTGATATCAAGCATCGTGTTTTTTCTTTAAGTTCAGCAGAATAATGTTTATAGAGTAATGCGTTATGATTTGAACAATCGATACTTTACCGACATCAATCAAATAGCGTGCTGTAATGGAAAGGATTATCATGAGTTAATAAATCATTTCTAATAAATAATATAAAATACTTCTCTTTCAAATATTAAGGACAAATAAAACACAAGTATAAAAAAAATCAATAATAATTTAAATGGTATTAGGGAATTCACAATCACAATTTAGTTCTCACAAATACGGGCAGTAAAAGGGACTCATAATAAATTTTGAAGTGTAAATATATTGGTCTGACCCATTTTATCGACTTAGATTTGAAAACTCTATAATTCTTTTATTTTCTATTTTAAGCTATTCAATCTTGATATATTATTGGTTGTTAAAATGTAAATTGAATTTTTTTTCTTAAAATTTAATTTAATTAAAAGTAAGATATTGTGAAATAAGTTTTATGAAACCAAATAATTTTACCATTGAATAAAATTATTGTGAAGAATGCATCCTAAATATTACACTTAATGTCCAAATATTTTATTTGTATTCTTTTAGGAATAAATTTTATTGATTAGGAATGATTGTAAAACATAAGTTGTTTTCCATTCATCATTTACATACTTAAAAATTTTGTTATTTACTTTTATTTTTATTATAAGCAATAGTTGAGATTAAAATAATAAAAGTTTGTCAAATATTAGCTTATATAGGTATTCTGGCATAAAAATACGCATAAAGGTAAACGAGCATTTTTTGTGTTTAATGAAATTTTCTGCGTAATTCCAAGCATTTAGAAACGGGTATTTATAAAGCTATTTCTATCGATATTGCAATAATATGGGGTATTACAATTGAGATTGCACAGTGCTCTAAATACTGTTTTAAACATATTATGCAAACGACTAATATGGCATCGGGTGTCCGATAAGCCATCGGTTAAAAGACAAAAGCTAAATGCAATTATAAAAATTACTTATGAATATGTACTTTTCTTTTGAAGTCTCGAATGATATCCATAATTGGAATTTTGAAATTTTACAAATAACTCTTCAATCTTACATTATTTATTTTCCTTCTGATTTAGTTACGAAAACATTTTCTATATTTGGAATTAACAAATGCAGTTGATGATTTCCAAGGTTCCATTGATCTCAACAAAAATGATAACGAAATGAACGAAACAACTTTCTCATGAAAAGGCTTTTGATTAACATCGTTACCTTCTTACAATAAAAGAAAAAATTGAATAAATTTTATTCGTGGAAGCAATTTGTCTACTAAACTGTATTTTTGAAATTGTTACCAACGTTTTCTTCTTATACTATCCTTTTGTCAAAATTAACACATCTTATTTATTATATAATATAAAGTCCTGTAACATATCATATTTGGATCCAGCTACAACCATTTATTTTTTCCAATCATCTATAATTATTTTTTGCAATATAAATTAGTTGATATTTTCAATTATTAACACATTTCAAACTGAATAAAATTGTAGTGCTTGAAAAAATATTTCACTTAAAAATTTCAATCCAGCATTCTAATAAATAGTTCCCATGAGATATATAATATACATTTAATTTATAATAGTCTTTATTTTTAATATTATAAGACTATTTTCTAGGCTTACTCCATGACATGCTTGAGTAGTTTTATGAACATATCTGCAAAAAACATGGATAAAAAAACATGGTAAAAGTAAAATTAATAACAATATGTTTTAAAAGCGCATTCTTCGTCTCCCCATACTTGCATAAAATAACTTTTTTATGTATTTTGCTTAGATTTTTCCTTTATAAAATGCTTTTAGAAATTTAATATTAAAGCTTATGAAGTAAAGGTCTTAGAATGCAGCACTGAACAATAAATATGTCTAGAAATGCTTTAGGATTTTCTAGATTTATGCGAATTTATGTTTCTAGAATCAAAATCTTACTGCATAAAATTCTCGAAAGACCAAATGCAAATCATAAGCATTGATATGTAGCGCTTTTCAAACATTCTTTTCTTTCTAAAAATGTTCTTTGACATTGTAGGAAAACCTAGAAACTGCGATATATGTTTATTCACGGAGAAAAAGCTTAATTTTTTTAGAATAACTGTAAAAGTTACTGTAGATATCTTCTTATTTGAATCGAATAAGGGCTTACTTCTCTTATTCTATTTTGCATTTTAATATTATTTTATTTTATAAAACGTTTTCATTTATTAATACAAGTATTTTACTTTACATTCAGAAGGCATTCTTATTAATTTTAAAAATATATCCTTTTAAAAATGATATTTTTACACTTGTTACACTGATAAATTATAAAAGATACAGAAATTAGGAAAAATGAATAAAATGTCTGCATAAAAAGGTTAAAAAGAGCAATTTCAACGTAGTTCTTCTATAGCTATTCCTTTATTTTTGGTTAGTTTCAAATATATTATTTCTTCCGATTATAAGAAATTGAAATGAAGCAAAATGAATTTAAATTACATAATTTAAATTCTGTATGATATTCGTAGTTGTTGAAAATTATATTTGGCAAACGTTTCATGTTTTAACCATATTCATAATTATATTCTTTACGATAAACGGATATATATATATATATATATATATATATATATATATATGATAATTTACTTGGTAATATATATATATATATATATATATATATATATATATATATATATGTATATATATATATATATCTATATATATATATATCTATATATATATTCCCAAGTAAATGATCAATTATTTTCAGAATTACTGGACAAATTTTACTTCAATTAGATATGTACATAAGTTGATACTTTACATCAGATATTACAAATAACCATGTAACAGTTATGACACACACGCATTATCCTCTGGAATATTATTTTGATTCAGGGGACAAGCAATAGTATTTGCAAGATAAAGTAAGAATATTGGTTAATATGGGGTATGGCCCCCTGTTGGAAGCATACTTGCCTCGCAGTATGTTTCTAAATCTGAAATAAGACATTTTATGAGTTTCTGTATCAAACATAAACTATCTTATTTTCTTCTCATTTAGTAACGCTGCCTTAAACCTCTGGATGGTTCTTCGAGTGAGTTAGCGAGTTACTCTCCCCACAGCGTTTCATACATACTCTATGGGACTTAAGTCTGGAAATCCACTTGGTTAATTCGTAAGGTGAATAGATTCACATTCTAGAAATTCCGCGACCAGAAAAGATCTATGTGACTTCCCGTTATCATCCACTAAAATAAACTCAGTTCCAATGGCAACCCTGAAAATAAGAGCTTAAGATTCGAAGAATTTACTGTATACCTAACATAAGTTAGTTTGCTTCTATTAAGGAATTTGAGAGTTGTGCGGGAATTCAACAAGATACCTCTCGGTACCATTTAATCTCCGCATAGATAATGGTTGAATACTCGGACATTGGGTAGATTGAAAGAGCCTGGTTCTCTCCCTACGAACATGGTTTGGCAATCTGTGATTAGACTAAACAGATAATCCTCAGTGAAAAAAAAACAGTCACCCATTGATCAATATTCCAATCACCATGCTTTGTGTATCATGCTAAACATACTTTCAAGCTTGTGTGTAGAACTTGAGAAGAAAGCAAATCGCAGATCTTTCTTCAAACAACCCGCGCTAATGAATCTTTCCGAAAATAGTCACCTTTGAAATTTTTATTACTTTGGTCGTACAAAAATCTTGGAAATGCTGAGAAATAGTAGACTATCTGATACATCTCACTAAAATAAAGAAATGGTGATCATCTCCCTCACTGTCGGCATTTTCTTCCCTAGATGTTGTCTTAATATATCCACTCTCTTGGAATTTTTTCCATTAGTTGCACAAGACGCAAGGAAAAAACTTTAACTCTCTACAAATATGGAGTTCAAACTGACTTTCTTTGATACTCCCCATAATTAGCTATCTCATTTCATCATCTAAACGTCCCTGGTTACTTATAGTTACTGTTAAAATTTGAATACCATTTTACTGTACCAAAACATCAAGGCATTTGATGAGAATAATGAAATTTAAGGAACAAAAAGCGTATATTGTATTACAAGGTTATAAAATATAGACCGACTCTCTACACATACCTATACGTTCACGTCTACACATACCTCGACGTAATATTATTTGCATTTTTGTAATGAAGTAGTAGTGGTTTAACGTTCCGTTTAATTTTTTGGTAAAATTTGGTAATATATATATATATATATATATATATATATATATATATATATATATATATATATATATATATATATATATATATATATATATATATATATATATATATATATATATATATATATATATATATATATATAATATATATATATATATATATATATATATATATATATATATATATATATATATATATATATATATATATATATATATATATATATATATATATATATATATATATATATATATATATATATATATATATATACACACAATTGTCATTGTTTCTTGAAATAAAGTCGGCATGGACATAAATTAAATGTTAAAAATTATAATTATAACTTATGGCTGGAAAACCTTTTTTTATAATTAATTGACTAATATACATCTCACAGAACATCTTATTGCATTAGCTTCTGGAAATTATGTTCATATTTGTATTTTCTTTCTTGTTTAAAACAGTTTCCTTTACTAAATTTATTTTGTATCGTTCTTCAACCAGGTATATACATTATTAAATATGTTATTTAAGACTTACTTATGAGAATGTTTATAATTATTTAATAACAAGTTCTGTTTTTTTTTATAATGTTTAGAGTAAAAAATTTAAATATGTGTTGTAAATTGTATATCCGATTGTATTTAACAAATATTTATTATTTTAGTTTTTTAAAGGAATATTTTATGAAAATTAGGAAAGATTTTCTTTTTATACAATCTTTCTATTTATTCATTATGTTAAAAATAGATAAAAACTATTATAAAATCGATGAAAACAAGTTTATATATTTTTTGGATAAATTTTGATATCATTAGAAAATATATATACATACTTTTACTGTTAAATGCTAATAATTTATTGTGTGCATAATTCTAAGAGACTTCATCGGCAATAAAATGATTAACACGCGTTTTACTCTGCCAATTTCATTCCAATATATTCTAAACATTTACATTTTTAATCATATTTTTATTTTTTTAACGTTTTCCTTCGTCAAACTTATTTTGTAACACTCTGTTTTTATAAAATTATGTGGTATATAAATTAAGGAATGTATTGTTAAAGTCTAGCTTAAAAATTCCTAATTTTTGTTAAAAATAAATTCTTTAAATTTTGTTAAAATAATCAAGAGAAATATATAAAAAAAAGTTCAATTACTGTAAATCCAGCACAAATAATGTTGCAATTTTGAACGTCTGTTGTATCAGACTAATGCTAACATTTAGGTTTCTAAAGGATATTTTCACCTACAATTAGGAAATTGAAAACAGTCATTTTTGTTTTACGAACATATTTTTCAAATAATGTTTTAAATCATTTTCACATTTTCAACAATTTTTTTCTTTGAAAGTCATAAAATAACATTTCTTATATTAAATATAAGCCGGCCAACATGTCTAGTGGTCAGCGTGCCTGACTACGGGTTGATAGTGGGTTCGAATCCCGGTTCAGGCATGGATGTACTTTCTCTCCCTCTATCCTGTCTTTGTCCTTTTCTTGTGTGTGAATGAAGTATGAATGATGCATATTGATCAAATTGTCACCATTGCATATTGAATGATGCATATTGTCACAATAATCAAATTGTCACCATTTATAAAAATTATTATAAATGGTGACAATTTGATTGATCGTTTTAAGCAATATCTCATAAAAAGCGAAGATATTTATACCATCATTTATTTAATATCTTTTGATTCCATTCTGTCACTAAAAGGAGAGAGAAACAATATCAAATAAAATATTACACTTAAAATATATTTAATACATATAAATTTATTGAAAATCACAATTGTAAAGAATAATTTTTGTGTTTTTAAAAATTAATTAATATTTGATTTATTCTCATAAAACCTTTTTATTATAAATTATTAAGTAACAAAAAATTTAAATGCATTAATTTAGATTCTACTGATGAATAAATTTAAAATTGTCTTCAATAGTAAATTTCAACTTAAAATATTAAATATTAATAGTGTGTCTTTCTTAAAAAAAATCCTGAATGATTGTTCGGCACAGAAGAATAAAATGCTGGCAGACTCAATTCTATCGAACAAGTTTCGTAACTTATTTTTTATTCTTATATAAATTTTTCTCAGTTTTAACGACAGGTAAAAAAAATTAAATAATCAATAAGTAAAAAAATATAATTATTTAGAGATTTCAATAAAAAATTAATTTAAAACTTAAAATATACCTTTATACTAAAATATTTGTGTTTGTGGGAATGAAAAGATTTATTTTATGATAATAGAAATAATTTATATATGGGTTATTGCAAGTTGTTAGTAACAAATCTTTTAAAACAAATGTAATGAAAAATGTCATCTGAAGAAATAGTAAACATTTTTTTATGATAAACTTTTTTAAATAGAAATTGTAAATTTGAATTACAAAGTATAATGCTTAAATCAAACCGATTATTTTTATCTTCTTACAAAATATTTTTCTTTGTAAAATGCAACCTATCAATAATTGGCATTTATTTTCTTGGAAATCAAAGATGTTGTATTGTTTAAAATTATGCTTTTAATTTCAAATCTTTAAACTTATTTGTTAATAAGAAAAGTCTTTAAATATTACCTAAAGAAAGCATAATATTCAGAAGAAATATTTATTACCATTCGCAAAAAAAGAATAAGTGATGCAATTCTCTTTTAAATTTTTTACTTATCATCATTTCACTAATGATCTATTTCTCTAAACACAACTCTCTAGTTAAATTTCCATTCTTAACACATATATCTAACACTACCTCTCGATATCTTAATGAGGCGATATTTAAATGTAGAAGGCATTGTTAAGCAGTTTTTTTCGAGAAATGAACCTTTAGGGAGAAAAAAAGACACTATTTGACACGTTGGTTATTTTGAATCACTGATGCACTCAGCTATTGGAAACGTTTGATTCTTTTAAACCTGAAGGAAATGTCGTCCGCTAAGCTAGATCATTATTAAAATGTAATGACTTTTAATTGTATATATATATATATATATATATATATATATATATATATATATATATATATATATATATATATATATATATATATATATATATATATATATATATATATATTTATGTTTAATTTTAACGGGCAAAGGTAATAATTTATAATAAAAGGAAATATTTAATATTTTCAATGCAAGAATTCTTAAAGACATCAAAGTTAGATGGATTTATTTATTGGTTAGTACTGATATTAGTAGTACGAATTTGCGTATCTATGTAAATATCACGCCGAGTTAAGTAGAGTGGGAATAATTTATGTATTATAATGAATATTAAATATTTTTTTTATTTGTAATTACAGGGCAAAAGACAAGGAATAACAAAGCCTAAAACACACGAAAAATCATAAAATAGACATGAGACGAAGAAGAAAAGGTAAATACAATACTTAAACTTAAAAGTGATGGCCGGAGTCATTGCCCCAAAAGTTCTTTGGTTTGCCAATAATGCTATGAATCAGAACTCCCATGCCATATCCGTGGAGGAGGATCCTATATTCATGGGCTCTGAAAAGTTGCAAAGTGGACAATCTGGTGAATTAAAATTCCAAATACGCGGTGTTTGTGTTCAGCCAAATAGTCGGTGTGAACCATCCAAAAATATTCAAAAGATCATCTTTCCACCTCTTGGCTATAATTCGTAAATTATTATATTATATATTTGTGTATTTCAAATTTAAATTTCAATTAATAACAATTTATTTTAGGAAATTAAATACGTATTTTTTCAGATATTTAAAAAGTGGATTCCTTTTGGAGCAAATTTTATTTAATGTTACAGAAACTACTATGCATGATAAATATGTTACACACATTTGGAAAACATTTTTATCATGCACCAAAATTTTTTTGAAATTATTCTTTTAGATTATAAAGCAGTTACCGCTTTTCCATTCAATACTGGTGTCTTATAATAATTTTGCATTAAATATTAAGCATTCTGCTATATTTTATTCTTGAATTGCTGAAATGAAATAATAATACAATTAAATTTGTAAGTTACACACATAAAATATATTTGCGAATGAATATATATATAAGTGATTTACTACAATTAGATACATAAAATTGGATGTTGATATTTTAGTGACTTCTCACTATTTAAAAATCAATTTTTGAAAAATATTTTTCAAAAAAAAAAAAAAAAAAAAAAACTTCCTGCTAAATATGCGATAATATACGAAGATTTTCTGAAGAATAATATTAAATTCCATTTTGCGTCGCAAATGAAAATTACAGTTACGAATAACTGTGTGTAAATAACAAAAACAGCAGTTATAATTTGAATAGAAAATTTCATCTTGTTAAAAGATTATTGTAAGAATATTAATACAAAAATTATTCCATATGATTTGTTTGAGTATACATATGTATATTTAAGTAAAATATATTTAAGTAAAAATATTTCAATTTTAAGCAAAATCAATAATTTCTTGTGTATTACTTTCATTTAACATATATATATATATATATATATACACACTACTGTGTGGCCATTAAAATTGCTACACCAAGAAGGCGACATGCTACAGACGTGAAATTTATACGAAAGGCCTGGTGAAAAGTTGTTGTGTTGCCTCGTGTAAAAAGGAGAAATGCGCACCAGCACGTTTCTGACTTTGATAAAGGTCGAATTATAGCGTACCGGGATTGCGGCTTATGTTATCGCAGTATTGCTGCTCGCATCGGTCGAGATCCAATGACTGTTAGTGGAATATGGAATCGATGTGTTCAGGATAGTAATATGGAACTCCATGCGGGATCTCAACGGCCACCTATCACTGGCAGCCGAGAAGACAGGCATGTTATCCGCATGGCCGTAATGAATCGTGCAACCACGTCACGAGCCGTGAGTCAAGAAACGGGGTCGTTTGGAAGACAACAAATGTCTGAACGAACAGTTCGACGACGTTTGCAGCAACATGGACTCTCAGCTCGGAGACCATGGCTGCGGCTTCCCTTGACGCTGTTTCATAGACAAGAACGCCTTCAATGGTGTGATCAACGACGAATCTGGGCGCATGAATGGCGAGACATCATCTTTTCAGATGAATCCAGGTTCTGTGTATGTTGGTCGCATCCGTGTTTGGTGGCATCGTGGTGAACGCAAACTGGCAGCGTGCATTCGTCATCGTCATATTGTCCCATCATCTGGCGCGATGGTATGGGGTGCCATTGGATACACGTCTCGGTCAACTCTTGTTCACATTGACGGTGCATTGAACAGTGCACATTACATTTCTGGTGTGTTACGACCCGTGGCTTTAACCTTTATTCGAGCCCTGCGAAACCCTATGTTTTAGCAGGATAATGCCCTACCGCATGTTGCCGGTATTGTACGGACCTTCCTTGATACGAAACATGTTCGGCTGTTGCCCTGGCCAGAACGTTCTCCAGATCTTTCACCAATAGAAAACGTCTGGTCAATGGTTGCCGAGCGACTGGCTCGTAAACAAACTCCAGTCACTACGGTTGATGAACTGTGGCTACGTATTGAAGATACATGGGCATCTGCACCTGTATATGCAATCTAATCTCTGGTTGACTCAATGCCCAGGCGTTGAGTCAACCAGAGATTGGATTGCATGTATACACTCACTTCCAAAAATTAAGCAAAGAGAGGAAAATGCTAATTTTGAAGAGAATGCAATTCGCTGCAGAGGTAGATGGAAGTAGGCAAATATGTTAGGCATTGGCAACTCACAATTTTATGTCAATAAATATACAAAAAGAGCAGTCTTATAAGATAATAGCTTTATAAAAAGTTCCATAAGTACATATATACACAAACGTGTTTCTATGACTTCCAGAAAATGAATGGAAAATTCTGAGTGCTAGCTTGTTGTGTTGTGCATTGTAGGAGGACAGTCGATTTTCGATGTTGTCTTTTATTCGGTATTCATTATTCTGTAATTTCACGTTTATTGAAACAATTACAAACCGTATAGGTAGTTGTACTGAATCCGTAGCCGGTTGCCCTAAGGTTTCAAATTTCGCGGAGGATCTATATGTCGAGATTTTAGTCAAGCGGAATCGCAGAGCGACCCCCACACATGTGATATCTATGATTACAGCGTCCATTGGTACGGTAATATGTATAGCTATTGTACGTCTAACATTACATATCAGCAGACTGTACGCTCGTGTACTTCGAATTTTTGTTTGTCTATTCATCCAATCAAGAGGGACACGATTAAAGTTAAGCCAGGAACACATCAATTAGATTTTGTCTGACTGGGACAATGTCATGTTTATTGATGAGTCAAGATTTGCTATGGAGCCAGATAACAAGCATATAAGGATATGGCGTGAACAAGGAACATGCAATCAGCCCCATAACATCACCGAAAATCAAGCATTCTGAGGCAGAAGCATTATGGTTAGGTCAGGGATTTCAGTAGGATATCACACTGACCTGCATATCTTTAAAAGGGATTCTGAGACGTCTGTTTGATATCGAGATGTAGTCCTAGAACCCATTGTGAAGTCATTCGCTGCAGAAGTTGGACCTACTTTTGTTTTAATGAACGATAACGCATGTACCCATAGAAATGACATCATTGATAACTAATTGCGCGTATAGCGTGGCCAGCATATTCCCCAGACCTTAATCCCATTGAAAATCTTCAGGATACTCTCGGATGTGATGTAACTTCACGTTTCACACCTCCAGCTACTACTATTGAGCCTTAAACAACTATACAAGAAGAACGGCTATTGCTAAATTCTGCGGTTGTTAACCATTTAATTGTAAGCATGATCATAAAATGTAAACTTTGTATACAGATGAGGAGGGATCACATACCGTATGAATGTCCCTTTTTCATTTTATGCTGTTTATTTTCACTTTATGCATAGTTCGATTTAAATACTCAGTATGTCTTTATCTGATAACTTACAAAAGTTTAATTTTGATTTCATTTCTGTACATAATTATTGATTTTATTTTATGGATAAATATATATGTTACTTTCCTGCTGAATTTTATGTCAATCAAAACAGTATTTATTGATTGTTTTGCATTTTACATCGTGAGGAAATCATTTTACATCTTATAAAGGAAATTTAGAGGTATTTGTGGAAGTTCATCTTTTTAGGGAGGCAGAGGCGGGATCTGCAAATGGCGTTCAATCATATTCCAAACATGTTTGATTGGGAAACCTCTGGTTAGTATGGTTACCAGAGGGGTGGTTGTATACTTTCAAAGGCATGTTGGCTGATGCTAAAAATATGTGGTCTGGTATTATGGTGTTATACACGCCTTGAAGCTAGGGACTGTGAACGGCCACAGGACATCATCGACGTAACATTGGGTTGTCTTAGTGTCGAGACTACCTTCTAAAAGGTAATGGAATCATACGCGATGGATCCCCAAACCATAATGTCATGCTGCCGCATGGTGACATCTTTTACAATGCTTCAGGACTGCACCTGTCTCCACATCGTCACTACACTCGTACGCGTGACTATCACTGAAAATACGGAAGCGTTATTCAGCTGTGAATACGATTCTGTGCCGCTTCATCGTCCACATCACTCTAATTCAGCTTCATTCAACTCGTTGGCGTCTAAGCTGTGGTGTCAATGGCAGTCTTATTAACTGACGCCATACGTGCACGCTTTTTACAATCGTTTGACGTCAAGTAGTTCAACTCGATTTGAAATTATCCAGGGTGTCTTGCACGTGATGCAAAATTTCAGGTGACGTGCTTTGTAGTGATTTGAAAGACTACATCCATGGCTAACATGACTCTGGCCGCACACTGAAAACGTTCAACAATTCCTTGTTCCAAGCATCTTCGTCACAGCTAGTGTCCTGTACACGCTTACAAAAGTCTGTCAACAGCGATTTACCATTACGAGCAACCTGCTCTTTTCAGTCTTATCACCATGCTGCTCATAAATTCCTATCTCTGTTGGAACTGACTCCGGTTAAGAATGAATGGCATTCTCTTCAATTTCAGGCTTCTTTTGTGACAAGAAAAAAATTTAACGGATATTTTCTAACTATCGAAAGCTATAAACACAAATACTGTGAAATCTGCCAGTTCCTCACATTATATCTTTCCTTACTTGCGCTGGA
The DNA here is from genome assembly GCA_030067965.1 of Latrodectus elegans. Taxonomy (NCBI): domain Eukaryota; kingdom Metazoa; phylum Arthropoda; class Arachnida; order Araneae; family Theridiidae; genus Latrodectus; species Latrodectus elegans. Next base: position 45,030,510 of record CM057821.1, read on the forward strand.
GTGCTGCGCATTTCGTATTCTTTGCATGACTCGTTAAGGTGATTCTAATGTAAAATATGCATAGTTTTTTGGCCACTCCTTCTTGGTGTTGCCTTTTTAATGTCGGGCAGGGTATAATAATATATTTCCAATGACATAAGTAACTAAGTCAATTCATAGCAAACAGCAATATGTGTCATATTTTTCATTGAAAAGCAACATTTTTTCCATATTTCTAGACATTTACAATGTTAACCTAAATAAAAATGTGTACTCTAAAGATTTGTTTCTTCATTTACTGATCGCAATGTTTGAAAATTAAAATGCATTGCAACCCTTTCAATATACAATATATAGAATAACAGTTATATATATATATATATATATATATATATATATATATATATATTAGGAAATAATGTCTTATTATTTTATACATTTTAGTTTATTTATTTGAAATTTATTATATTGTTCTATATTTCGATAAGTCAAAAGAAAGTGTGTTATAGAAATAATTCACACCATTAATATATTTAATATTACATTAAATTTATATTTTCTCTTATATTTAATTATGTGGAATAAAAACAACGACAATTATGTATAAAATTCTTATCATTAATCAAATAAAACTACTTTTGTTAAATTAAATTTCAAATGTTTTTAAATAAAGTTTACAGAGCTGCCAAAAAGTAATCAAAATTCCTTTTCGGAAGGCATTATGAATAAAGTATCTTACTTAGTTTAAATTCATTTATTCTCTTAAACTTTGTCTTTTGCTTTTCTGCCACTGGTACATATTCATGAGATATTCTCGAAACGAAACATTTTTGGAAATATTTCTAGATATATATTATCTTATCAACTAAGTTGTAAAGTAATATGCATCTTCAACGGGAATATATTTATTTTATCTTAATGGGCACAAACATAGCATATTGTGTCATATGCAATTCGAAACATTTTTTGCTTCGGTGAAAATATTGTTGACGATGATAAACTAAGAACATTTAGACTAAAATGACAGAACATATATTTATATGTTTTGTCATTTTAAACAACCTAAACATTTTGTTTTTGTGCAGTATTTCAGTTTTTCTTTTTTCAAATTTTATATAATTTTTGTAGATTAATAATTGCTAAGAATTATGTATTTTAAATTTAACTAGGAAAAAGTATCTATCTATCTATCTATCTATCTGTCTATCTATCTATCTATATCTATATATATATATATATATATATATATATATATATATATATATATATATATATATATATATATATATATATAGATATAGATAGATAGATAGACAGATAGATAGATAGATAGATAGATACTTTTCCTAGTTAAATTTAAAATATATAATTTTAGCAATTATTAATCTACAAAAATTATATAAAATTTGAAAAAGAAAAACTTAAATACTGCACAAAAACAAATGTTTAGGTTGTTTAAAAATGACAAAACATATAAATATATGTTCTGTCATTTTAGTCTAAATGTTCTTACTTTATCATCGTCAACAATCTTTTCACTGAAGCAAAAATGTTTCTGAATTGCATATGACACAATATGCTATGTTTGTGCTCATTAAGACAAAAATAAATATATTCCTGTTGAAGATGGTATCATTTTTTACAACTTAGTTGATAAGATAATATATATCTAGAAATATTTCAAAAATGTTTCTGTTTCTGAGAATATCTCAGAATATGTACCAGTGGCAGAAAAGCAAAAAAGACAAAGTTTAAGAGAATAAAATGGAATTTAAACTAAGTAAGATACTTTATTCATAATGCCTTCCTGAAAAGGAATTTTGATTACTTTTTAAGCTCTGTAAACTTTATTTAAAAAACATTTGAAATTTAATTTAACAAAAGTAGTTTTATTTGATTAATGATAAGAATTTATACATAATTGGCTGTTGTTTTTATTCCACATAATTAAATATAAGAGAAAATATAAATTTAATGTAATATTAAATATATTAATGGTGTGAATTATTTCTATAACACACTTTCTTTTGACTTATCAAATATAGAACAAATATAATAAATTTTAAATAAATAAACTAAAATGTATAAAATAATAAGACATTATTTCTAATATATATATATATATATATATATATATATATATATATATATATATATATATATATATATATATATATATATATATATTATATATATATATATATATATTATATATATATATATATATATATATATATATATGAATATATATTATATATTATTCCTAAGAAGTATTCTAAAAATGCTATTTTAAAAATGCCAGTTATGAATATTTCTGATTTTGAAATTAAATGTTTTTAAAGGGATTAATTTGCAGAGTGGTATCTCTTGGATAATAGAACTGAATATTAGAGATAAATGCTTCCCATTATCACTGCTTTTCAAATTATTAGTATCAAAGTATTTATTTTTATCTGTCACAAATATTGTTATAAATATATTTAAATATTTTCATATTTTGATTTTTTCGAAACTTTATCTAGCTCGTATATTCTTTGTTATATGTTTACTAAGGAATTAACTTTAATTAATTTGTAATAAATGTTTGAAATAATATGATACTATTGATTTATACATAATTATAAATACAAAAATACAATAAATGTTTAAGATATCGAGAGATATTTAAAAAAATAACCAACAAAACGATTATTGAGTATAATATTAATTAATTGTAAATAAGATACTGTATTTCAAAATACTTTGTTTATATATCTAGTTAAATTAATGCAATATAGTAGTTTGTAAAATGATGCTAAATTTATTACGCAATGTAAAATTTGATTTAATTCCTCTACAGTAATATATTTTAGATTTAACTTTATTTTTTATTAAAATTCAAGTATTTGATTGTAAAATATTGATAACAACAGTATAAGTCTTTGATGTTAAAATATTTAAAAGTTCTAATCTTTAAATATAGCTTAAATGGGATAGAATAATTAAAACTATGTAGAAGATTTTGGTTTAAAATGTTTTAAAATAAAAGGTATGAAAATGATTGTTGAAAAATTTAATTAATTTTTATTAAAATGCTAACAATCTAAAATTATATTTAGTCATCACAGTAGTCTGTATATGTTCCAATTTCATATGTTTGTCTTACTTTTACTTGCATAACATTTGCAAAATACAAAAGATATTTTAGATACATTGAATTTTCTACTTTGCATTAAAATTAAATATTACAAATAAATGTGATGAATTTTTTACAATGTTTCATTTTCAAAAAGATTCTGCAACTATTTTCAACTCTGCTAGAAAACACGTTATTAATAATAAAGTAGTTGAAATCTATTTTTCACTTATAAGTTAAATTGGTAAATAAAATCAGAAGCTTTAAGTTTTCCAAGATTCATTCTTAGAGTTTACATTTTATTGTAAGATATTTGCAGTTGTCATCACTTAAAAATGTGCCTCTGTCTATGTCCTGGCTTTTTTTTAATAAATAAATTAATAGAGTTAATTAAAGAAATACTGAATTCACGTTAGTGAGATTTATTCATGACAGCTGAGATTTAAAATTTAGATGTGGTCTTTTCCCACAGAAGAAATATTAAATTCTTAACACAGATTTAAAATAAAAATTGATAGAATTTAGAAAAAATATAAGAATATAAAAATGATTAAAATAAAAATTAATTGATTACTTTCAGATTCAGATGTCCTAGAATATATTGTTTTAATATAAAATGCATACAGTAATTTTATAATGTTATGGATTCTCTTTAAAAACCTATTGTATGATTGAAAATTTATCAGAGTTAAAAATAATCAAAATTAGAGAAACAAATAGGAAAGTATGACAAAGTAAATCAAGTTATAAATCTGGAAAATTACTGAAAGATTGTTAAAATTGAATCATACAATATATAATTAAATTCTTGTTTTTAATATTTTTTAAATGTTTTTGATAGTGAGAAAATGTGAAATTATTTTAGACATTTTACTTAATTTTAAGATAGAACAATATATTTCATTAATTTTTTGTTTCTAAAAACGTTTTTTACTTGTTAAATGAAGGGAATATATGTTACCATGAAATACCAAAATCAGAGAATGTCGACATTCACCGGTGAATTTTAACAACACCAAATACTTCGGTAAAAGATCGAATATTTCATGACATTCTTGTACATTCGGGCTCTCACCGGTGAATATCGACAATCAAAGATATGCTTTGATGGAGGTCGAAAAGAAAGGAGCCGACAAAGAGGCAACTGGCTGTTTCACGCCAAATCCTCCAAATGATTTGTTCTGGTGGTCTCCTGCCAAATCCTGGCGACTAACAGTTTCCAGCAAAATATTTTGTCGTCGGAGTCAGTCAGCTTTGTCAGTCTTGTGCATATGCAAGGTTCGACGGTGAGAGCAAAGTTTCTTAATTTTTTTCTGATTTCATGATTTATGCAGAATGGATACTGCAGTGAATCGTGATCTTTTTCTTGAAAATTTAAATGTATTAATTGTGGGTAAACGAGATGACAAATTACTTTTATTTTTTTCGAGAAAAGTATTCTAAAATACTTTCTAAACTGGTCTCTGCAAAATTTAAGTGCAACACACATTTGGATTACAGGCGATTAAACCTTTTTGACGTTTAAAATTTACTAACGAAGAGAAGTTAATTGTACCATTAAAACCAGGAGAAACGAATAGATAGTATTATGTTACCGATGAGGAATTGTTAAGTATACACTATGAAACTCACACCAGAATAGGCGATGAAGGAAGAACACGTATGTATAAAGAGTTGCAAAATAAATACAAAAATATGAAGTTTTATAATGTTGTATTTAAATCTAGGAAAACAGCATCAAATGAAACACAGTGCACCTAAGAAGGGGTACTGTTGTGAAACTAATGATCAGTTCTGAGTTAAACACAACATGTCACGTTGATCTGATGGATCTGCAGTCAAACTCAGATGGTGAATATAAGTTCATAATGGGGTATCATGATCACATGTAACTAAGCTTGTCCAGCTACGACCTTTGAAAGTCAAGAGGGCTGAAGAATAAGCGTATCCCGTTCTTCCAATATTTTTAACATTTGGTGTACCAGAAATATTGCAATCAAAAAATGTTAGAGAAATCAGCAATCAAATAATATCCGAAATATGCGCTATGTGGAAAGATGTTCAAATAGTTCATGGAAATCCTCGTCACAGTCAAAGACAAGGCTTAGTTGAAAGGGCTAATCAGGATATACAGAATATCCTAACTGCATGAATGAACGAAAACAATACAAATAAATGGTCAGAAGGTTTACCCTTTGTTCAATTTGCCAAGAACACTACATACCACGAAGGAATGCGCCAAAGTCTTTATGAAGCCTTGTTTGTCATTAAAGCGGAAGGAGGCATAGTATCGTCTTTTTTGCCTAGCGAACAAATCGCAAGTATCGAAACTGAGGAACAACTTGAAGAAATCGCCAATACTTTTGAAACCGATGAACACCTTGAAGAAACTGTTAATACTTCTGAAAAAAATTTGAGTGGTGGTCAAACCGAAAACCAAATTCCAAAGAAAAATATTGAAGAGGACTTGCAATCTACCACGTCTTCACATGAAATTCTGAATGAAAAACACGAGTTAATTTCTATAAAAAGAGCGGCCGCAAAAGAAAATCTTCTATTGCAAGCAACAAAAATTTTGTGAACATCACAAAATCAATTTCCTTCTGCTCAAATTGGTGATACTGTACGAATACAAGTCCCTGATGTCGACCGTGGTCGTACAGATAACTGAAATGTGTTAGCGGTTGTTGTTGGAATAGAAGACTCCGACATCTATAAACTTGCGAATGAAAACGGTACTCTCAAACAGCTTTACTCACGTAGTCAGTTCGAACTTTGTAAAGAAAAGCTCCTTTCCATAGATAAGATTTCTTTTCAAGAAATTTCGCTGAGAGATGCAGCTAATTCGAGAAATGGTGGGCAAGTATATACACGCTGTCATTGCAAAAGGAAGTGTTCCACAAATAAATGCAGTTGTAAAAGCAAGGGCCTCTTGTGCAATTCAAAGTGTCATAAGGTGTTGCAATAAATAAAATTTGATTCACATAATTTTTAGCAAGTTTCTTATTACTATTATTTTATTTTGTCATTTAGAACATACTGTATAATTAAGTGTACTGTGTGTTTTAAGTTCTTAGTTATTCCTCTCAGAAAGAGAGGCGAAAAATTTATCGCGACTGAATTACGGCGAAAATAATATAAATCTCGGACATGTTCAACATTTACCATTAGTGCATAGTGAATGTTAACATTCACCGGTGAAAGTCAGAAATAAGTGTATTTAGCAAATATTTAGGAAATACACCACGCGACTACGCGAATGTTGACATTCACCAGTGAATGTCGACATTCGTGTAGAATGTCGCGACATTGGTCTTACGTTATTGTCTAAAAATGCAGCGCACTTAGTTGAGAGGTAATTATTCAAGTTAGAATTTATTATGTTAGTGTATTTTGTAAGTTAAAATATAAAAATATACTTGTAATTAAGTAATCGTATTACCAAATAGACAAATGTATCAAATGATTTATAATGATAAATTATTGGTTAACTGGTTTTGTTAAATAAGTTTTTTTTTCATGATATTTCAAACCATTGGTTTTTTGGGTTTTTTTAAAAAAGTAAATAAATAATTAAAACTTAGGCATTATGTACTCAGAGGAAGTGTGAGAAAATATTTGAAGTTAAATGTTTTCCTTAAATATTAAAGCGTTCTTTATCATGCATTATTCAATCATTCATATTAATTATTATATGTTAATTAAATTATTAACGTGTTAAATTATTCACAAATTTTAGAAAAACATATTGTTTGCGAAATTATAAAAGAACTAGAAGAATCTATGCGTTTAAAATAAATGTGTTTTTATAAAATATAATATATTTTTTCAACTGCCTAATTGGCTGTTTTAAAATGAATGTTTGATGCATACAAAGAATAAAATATTATATTTAAATGAATGACGTTATATTCTAAAACAATATCATGCATAGTTTTAATAAAAAATTTTAGTAAAACGAAATCATTGATTATATTTGAATTAATTATAAAAGAAAAAATGGATGATTGAAATTTGTTTTTGAAAATTAATATTTAAAAGAAATCTTAAAGAATTCATATTTTTATTTATCAAAGAAGTGAAATAAAGGGAACTAATTGTTTTCTAGTTGATTAAGGAATTACACAAATTTAACAAATTTTCTCACGTGTAATAAATTTAAAAAGGGTAAATACTTAAGTAATAATTTTTAACGTTTTAAATATTACTAAATAAAACAATAAACTTAATAAAACATTCTATCTTCCCCTATGATAGTATAACATTTATTGTTAAAGATTTTTCAAGATAAATACTTTATATTGTTCATTTTAAATATTTATAGATATTAATGCGTTATTAGTATTGTATTCTATGCATTATAATTTAATTTTTTTATTAGTATTAATATGTTTAGGGTGCTAAAATTTTATTTGAGTCAATGTTTTTATTTGATTAAAAAGAGAATCTGAATAAGGGATATTTTAATAATCATTTTACTTTAATATTCTTTTCGCGAAAATGAAATGTAATAATAAATAAATAAAAAAATGCACTTTAGTAAATTTATAAATAAATATATAATGGCTATCCTAAATTATTTGGAAATATATAATTTCCTAAGCAGATATGAAATCTACTTTTCAATGCTTTATTGAATAACACCTATATGAGAGTAAACATGTGAATATTTTATTGATTACACATTAATAAAATTATTTTTAATTATGGATCAATAGTGATTAAAAAACAACCGACGCTCAATATTGCTAATCATATTAATCTTACAACACTATTTTTAAAACAATATCTTACAAATATCAGACTAAACATTTTTATTAAATAAGTTATAAAAATATATTGTATAATCCAGAAAAAAAATTATAGTCACTGAATTAATAAATGTATTAGATAATTTAAATATTTAATGATATCAAATGAGAAATGTGCAATATAGATTCAAATATTTATTATACAAGTAATATGAAATTTTAATAATGAAACATGTTACATAAAATAATAAGAATTGTAATTTATTGGAATAGTGTTGATAAATTTTAGTAACCATTTGATAATTTATTTTATTATTCTCCTTTATATACATATATATTAACATATGAGAAGAAAACGCTATTTATATAATTGCTATATGTCTGATGTACTAATTACGAATTTGATGTGTATAACCTAAAATTATTTTCATTTTTTTAAGCAATCAACCCAAGTAATAAATGTTTCTCTAAGAGAAATATCATTATATTTATATTTTACAAGTAAAGTTGGATAAAATCCTATTTTGTAGTTTAAAAAATTAACTTTAAAATGTATGATGTAGTAAGATGTCCACGTCATATTTCGAAAACAATGAAGAACTGAAACATGTTTTCTAAATCAAAGTGTAGATAATACCAATTTTCCAAATTCCTATACCTAAATTTCCGTTTATTCATATCTCAATTTAGTAACTGCAAAAATGGAATTCATTCTATTAGAATTTAGAATACCTATTCACTTTACTGCTGGAATGTAACTTAAAGTCATTTTTATTAAAATGATTTATTATATATTTTTTTCTTATACGTATTCATCAACTAATATTAAAAATTTATTAAATTTAATTCTTAAGGATTAGAGTTTGTACATCTTGTGTAAAATGTTAATTTATCAAATATTTATGACTCCAAAAATTATTTTATCTCAATAAATTTGAATTATTGTGTGATTAGTCCAAATCTGAAATCCTTCAATTTCTTCTCATTTAATCTTACAAACTGTTTCTTCTTAACATTTTTTATGTGTAAAATAAAACTTTATATTATTTAAAGTAAAAAAAAATCATTTTTCAAAGCAATATTTAATGTTGGCAACATATCCAATAATTCCTTTTTTCATGCTATTGAATTTATATATATATATATATATATATATATATATATAATTATATTTGCTTTACAATATTTTCAAACTTTATTATTTCAAGTATATAAATATTCAAACCACGTCAAAAAAATTATTTTGATAGAAAATTCCACTTCTTAACTTGATAGACTAGAAGAGAGTAGTATTAATGCGTATAGTGTTAATGAGGCCATTAATTTTAATAACAAAAGAGCATTTTTTCCCTTGGAGTACATTACGGAAAAGAACTCATAGAGGATGAGTATTAAGATTACCATTTTCTGAACAAAAGTAATTCCTGATGGCCCAAAAATTCCCCCATAATATTACCCAAAAGAGAGTTATCTATTGTTCTCGTAGAATTATTTGCGGAAACTATAAAATAAGAAAATATAATAGAAAATTGCAAACATTTACTTAAAATACTTAAATTATGTGCATATAATATAAAAGTTATATTTATTTACTCAAATTATATACATTAATAAAAGCATTATTATATTAATCATACTTTTAATTAGAAAAGTCGTTGCAAAGTAATATCTTTGATTTCAAAATGATTTTCAAAAAGTAATATCTTTTAGCTAATATATTGCTCGGGTCTTAGAGAAATTCATATTAATTGTTATAAGTTTATACATACATACGCTTTCAATTGTCTCTGATATTTGAATAAAGTAAAAACTTTAAAATTTGTTCTTTTTTATTTTTGAGATTGCTTTCTGTCATCTTAATAGAATTCAAATTGGTAATTAAAAACGTGTTACATATTTATTGAAAATCTTGGTATTGTTTTCAAGATTTGGATTAATTTGTGTAAAATATCAGAATTAAAGTCAATTGTGCTTTGCAGTACAGTGGCTAAATCATTATAATTTTAAATGAATTGAATTTCAGAAAACAAGAATATATATATATATATATACACACACACACATATATATATATATATATATATATATATATATATATATATATATATATATATATATATATATATATATATATATATATATATATATATATATATATATATATATAATATATATATATATAATATATATATATATATATACATATATATATATATATATATATATATATATATATATATATTGAATTTCAGATAACAAGTTATTAAAAAATTTTTGTTGCAGAAGTTAATAAATGACATTAACTTCTTTCGCATACAGGTTCATTAAAAAGGAATATTCTTCATTATTACTTATAATATTATTTTTATTGGTTTTTATAATCATGTATATCATATCATACATGTCATATAACAACTAAAATGTATGTAATGAATTTAATTCAATTTCATTTATATTAAAATACATAAAACATAAAAAACAAAAATGTTTTATTTAATTAGTTTTGTTAGAGAATTTAAAAAAGTTTTGAAAGGATAGCTATTTTAATTTTCAAATTATTGAATAATGATTACGACTAATTTAATATATCCCTTTGAAAATATTTATATTTAATAGCATAGATTAAATTTTTTTTTGCCGACCGCCCTGTCCAGTGGTCAGAGTGCTTGACTGCGGATAGGGAGGTCCTGGGTTCGAATACTGGTTTGGACATGCATGTACTTTTTCTATCTATCTTGTCCTTTCTGAGTATGAACGAGGCTTGAATGGTTGCTTACCCTGTAAACGTGTTACCATGACATGTGTGTACTGAAACAGTCGGACTCCACACCAAACATGGTTTAGTATGATAAAGTGGAGCAGTGCACCCCACATTATCAGCCTAGCAGAAAATGCAGCATAAAACGGAGTGGCCAGAAAATTATGCAAAATTTTAGATAGATGCACCTTACCTACACATGCGAATGATTTCAAATCTGCAACATGCCAACACATTCAGTGTAATATATAAAGAGAAGTACTTCTGAGTGAGCAATATTCACATCGTTATTGCTGCTTGGAAAATAAATACTGAAAATTAGTTCTTTTTGCAAAGCACACCTGTAATTGCAAGGATTGCCAAGTCATCGTTGATGGAATCAGTTCTAGAGACGAGCTTCGCGAAAGGAATGGTGATCAGACAAAGAACGACCTGTTGGCTGATGGCAGCTGACAGTCACCTGGACGCGTTCACAGTGCCCCGGCTGTGGCGAAGATGGCTGGAGAAAGGAACCGTGAAATGTTTGCAGAGTGCCGTTGCAGCCAGAGTGACCTAAGCACGTGTGAATCAACATGTCCGATGGGACATAATGGCGGCCCCGCAAAGCATCTCTACCGAAATTCAACAGCATGTGCAGGCCATACTGAATGCAACCATATCGAGAAAAACATTGGCATCGATTCATTGCTTAAGCCATCCGTTAAGTAGACTCTCATTGACCCCACAGCATAGACACCATGGTCTTGAATGGTTCTGGATTAGACTGATGTGGACAACGTAGTAGAACAGCATCGTCTTCACAGCTGATTCAAGCTTCTGTTTCTTAAGTAATAGTCGGGCGTACGTATATGACTTCAACGTGAAGACAGGACCAATCATGCAGTAATTCTGGAATGCTCTACACCACGCAACGACGTGTCATCATGGTTTGGTAAGCCATTGATTACGAATTCCAGGTCACCACTTGTTGGTATTCACGGCACAATGACAGCCCAACGTTACGTGTATGATGTGCTGTAACCTTTGACACTCAGCTTACTTGAAGGGTTGCCCAATCTAAGCAGGATAACATCCGACAACACATTTATCGAATCATCCAACATGCCGTGCAAGGTGTACAGATGCTTTCTAAGCCATTTTGCTCACCAGATCTCTCACTATTCGAACATGTCTGGGATATGATTGGACGTCATTTGCTGACCCTGCCACTTCCTCCTTCTGAAGACACCATTTGGCAAATGGTTGATCGGAAATTGAGAGCCATTCTTCAGAACGCCCATCTGTACCCTCATTGATTTTGTGCGTAGGCGTATTACTTCGAGTATCACCATCAACGTGTTTTCTATAATCTGCTGACCCAACCATTTATTGTTCGTTGCTTCCTCTTTCTGTTTGTCAAGGTTCGTCATTTTTATGTAATTCTTTCATGGTGTTGCATTTTTAGTGTAGATCAGTGTAAAATAAACACAAAAATGAGTTAAAATTGAGTTGCTATTTATAAGATATACTTGAATGTTGGCTTATGGCTGAGTGGTTAGGTTCATTGTAAGATGTGCTATTGTTCATGGATTCGAATTCTGGTTCTGGAATACATGCTCCTTTCTTGCCCCGTGTTTCCTTGCCTTTTTCGCAGAGACGGTGGATATATATGTGGCTCATACTATAAACGGGTTTGTGATCGAGTGGCGAAAATAATGCTACTCTCCACTTTAACTCGCTTCACAGGTACTCACTGGGTAACTATAAATAAGCACTGTTTCCAGCCTTGTTGTTTGCTTGTTATAATCATCCAATTCTCATCGTTAAAAAGCAAAAAAATCGAATTGATCTGAGTGAGATCTTTACCTAGAAAAGTGAGTTTAAGTATTAAGTTCATATTCTATATTTTAAGATTAATTTTATTATTGAAAGGTATCTTAATAAAAAATGTATTTAAAGTAAGTGTGTGGCTATTAAAACGTTTTAAAACAATCAAATTATAGAATCTCAAGAGAAAATTATAGTATTTTTTTTAAACAAACGTACTAGTGTATAATTTTATTTCTCTAAAATGAGTTTTTCTTTTTTTTTAATATGATAAGAGAAGTATACCCCATGTGTATTACAAATTTTCCATTGATATATAACTTTTTAATTGCCTTAAACTTTAGTTACAGATAACTCTTGGAATAGATCGATAATCTGGCAGACAAAATGTTAGTACTCTTCTTTCCTGTTTACCAAGTAGTTGGTTTAAGACTTAGATTGCTATTGGACTGTGGTAGTGTTTGCTTATGAATCACTGATCTGCACGCACGCAATGGTTATATATATATATATATATATACTGGTATATATATATATATATATATATATATACTGGGTGACCATCTTTTAAAGTGACAGTGTTTAAAGCGCCCTGTAGTGCGATCTAATAGCCTAAATAGCAAAGAATTTAGTAATTAGGCTAATCAAAACATGGTAAAAAATTCCATTAAAGAAATATATTTCCAAAAGTTGCCGCTGGGACATTTTGTGGCACTGCCTTAGCTTAGAATAATAAGAGTTATCATAAAACACAGATATCAAAGAAAAATGGAAATATTGAACTATGGCAGTGAATAAGGGTTAAAAGAGCAAGTAATAAACAGTTCCGAAATATAATCTCAGCTGAAGTAAACGAGCTCCATTTGCAATGCCTTTCATCTTACCGGACGAGCGCTTATGTTGGTGGAGTCTCAATTTGTCTAATATAAAGGACAACATAACAAAGACAGAACGGAATATTCCTCGTGGTACGTTATGTAAGGCTGTGGAGAACGTTATGCGCAGAATGCATGGTGTTATTTCTGAGAACGGTGATCACATTGAATGTGATATAATACATTATCGGAGAAGTTGATGTAGTAAATAAACACATTGATAATTTAACTGTACGATTATACATAGTACATGCTAGTGTTTTCCTTTTCTCACATTTTATATATTGTAAAGCGCCACAAAATACCCTAGCGCTGATTTTTGGATCTAATTTATTTTCACGGAAACCTTTTTTCCGTGTCTTTATTAGTGTAAATACCAAGTTTGCTCCCATTTTGGCTATATTAGATCGCACTGCAGGGTTCTCCAAACACTCTCACTTTAAAAAAGATCACATTGTATTTATTGTATATATATATATATATATATATATATATATATATATATATATATATATATATATATATATATATATATATATATATATATATATATATATATATATATATATATATATATATATATGTCATATATATATAAAAAGTAGAAATAAATTAATATTTATTCTACAAATTTGTTACACTATGGATGAGAGAAACCGATGAATAAATGTTTTAGCTATTTGTAATTATGCATGTTTAGAATTCATTGCACTCAACAACTGCATCTGGTAGCAAAAAGTGTGATTATATCAGAAACTAAATATTCATATACTATCCAATGAATCATGAAATTTAATTGTGTTATTTTTGTAAGGAATATTATCACACCTTATATTTACTCTTTCAGAATTGTTTGAATATTTTTAAATTTTTCACGTGAATAAAACAGTTTCTCATAAAATAGTTCGGAGACTAATTCAGAAATAATTAATAAATTCAATACCCTCAAGTGTCTAAATTTGTCAATAGGATCGTTATAGTAATAAATGATATATACAAGTGGGAAATATAAAAAAGTCGCATGTCCAAATAAACGATACATTTTGTTACTATCATTGTATTTCACGACGTTATCGGAATTTATGTTTTTAAATAAAAATTCTGTAGATCAAAATACAAGGATTTCAGATACTTTAACAATTTTTCCAAAATAAGCCTGAAGTGATGCTGAAAAATATTTCTTTGATTTCCTTAATATTTCCTATAACATTATACTATTTCTGCAATATTACTAATTAATGATTTATGGAATAAGCATATCTGCATAAGAACTTTGCTTTATTAAAAAGTTGTTATTATTTAGGATATTTTTAATTTAGAACTAAAATTATGAGCGTAATTTATCTAAATATTCACATTTATATAAAATAAGATATGTTTCAGCAATAATTTTAGTTAATTTCTATGAAAAGAAAATTCAATCACATGACAATGAATATAACAGCATGAAATATGCACACAAATATCACTCAGTAGCTTTCTAGTATCAATAATAATTGCTAAGAAAGTTTTCATTTTCTTAAAATATGATTATAATAATGATTTTGTATTCAGCTACAGACACATATAACTTATTTTTCAGAAAAGTTACTCAGCTTTATATAGGAATTTTTTAATAAAATATTATTAATGAAAGTATATTAATAAAAGTATAATATACACACAAAGATATTTCCTACCATATATGCCCTTTTTGTTTTGATTATAGTTTTTTCTTCATTTTTATTTTGGTGTAGCCCATTTGAATTTTTTTTTCTTTTGCATTTTTGGTTTTTTATTGTTGCTATTCTTGGTGTTTTTCTCTGTTTTAATGTCATGTTGATTTTCCTGCATTTCTTGTATAATACATATATATATATATATATATATATATATATATATATATATATATATATATATATATATATATATATATATATATATATATATATATATATATATATATATATATATATATATATATATATATATATATATATATATATATATATATATATATATATATATATATATATATATATATATATATATTTAAGTGGTCAATATAGTGTTACAACTACTTGGCACTGAAAAAATTTGCAGAGGTGGCTATTGGGGAAATATATCCTACTCTATTAGATTTTAATTCTTTATATATTATTTAATTCTCATAAATGACTGAATCTAAAAAAATATGTAGTTCTTATATGATTTAGATCTGTTAATGCTATTCTGTGTTTTCATTTCTCATATGATTATACTATATACCATATAAAATGAATATTCTTAGCTTCTTTATTTTTTTGAATAAACTATATAAAAGAAGTATAAAAAATAATAAAAATGCTCTTCCACATTTTCAAAAAAGTGTGCTAAATTTGATTTCGGTTTTTTGTTTAATTTACCCTCTTTATTAAAATTATTGTTAATAGCAAAAATTCTTTCTACTTTTTTATACGAAAGTAAATTTCAAAATTACTGACAGCGTAACTAATTTGCAAAAAAAATTATTTTCTTCATTTATTGTTTTAAGAAAATATATGTATTGTTATAAGTAAATGTGAAATTAATATGTCAAGTATCATTTTTATCAAATAAGGTATATACCCCAGTTTAAATAGTTTCAGTTAAAAGGCTCTTATCAATATACTTTTTCTGTGTTTAAAATTTAATAAGATTCTGTATTATTTTTGAGACTTTGTTTAAAAAAATAAAATATTTCTTGCATTACTTTATGTATTCAAAAATAATAAAATATATTTTTGTTTTAATAAGGACAAGTAAAATTACTTAACTTTTTTTGCAATAAAATATATGAGAGTTTATTCTGAAGTGGTAAAATTGAAAATAAATTCTTAGTAATTGTAAGGAATCCAGCATTAAAAGTCTCTCTTTAAACATTAAGCGAAAAATATAAAGTTATAAAAACAACTATATGAAACGTCTTGTAAGTTCAAAGTCTAACGGTTTTTAATATTACCTTCTAAAGTGCTCTTTAGTTAATATTTTTCAAACTGGAAATTTTAAGTATATTTTTTGACATTAAAAAAGATATTAGGTTCATAAAAAACTTTCAAGAGCACAAAAAATATTCATGAGATGAAACTTAAAATGCTGACTATCATTTAGAACAAATGCATAATGCTAAATAAGAGTTTTAAACATTCTTAGAGCATTTTTAAAACATTATCTAAGTGGTACTAGGAATATTTTAAAGAATAAGAAAACAATATTAGAATCAATTCTTCACACACACAATAAAATTAAAAAGGCACAATTATTTATTTACCCCAGAGAAATTTTCTCACAAATATAATTGAAATAAATATTATGAGAATTTGATGGAATAAATAAAATTTTAATGTCAAAATATTATATTTAGTAAAATCAATTTGACCAAATCAATTGTTGCAAATATATTTTAGATTCTGAAATTTTTCCTGATAAATTTTACCATGGATAGATAGTGCCATACGTTTTGGTGGATTATAACATTAAATATTATTAAAAAGCTTAAGCATACACAAACACACAATTATTAAGAATTGATGGCTATTTTTAGTATTAATTATTATTGGATTCTCTTAAATGTGTAATAAATTTAGACTGTTTTTGGACTACTTATATCAAAATATATGCTTCTAAACATAAAAAATTTAGAATGAATTTTTTTTTAAAAAAATGTGTTTAGTAACAATAAGCAGTATGATATGAAGGCTAAGTGTCTAAATTTGCAAAATATTTTGGCAATTTAGAAACATGAGAAGTTCGTAGCGATAGTTGGCATCTGTGGCAGCTGAAGCGACACTTACCCAGTTAAACATTGAGTGGAAATAATATTGCACTACCATGATGTGCAACTCATTTTATGCTGAAACTCATTCCATGTTTACTTGCTTGACTGCAGTTTACAGTTTGCTAAAGAAGTTTTGTCGATGTAACTCAGCAACTCATGATCCTATGTTTCCAAAAGATGAAAAGTTCACTTTCATGGTTACAAATTCAACAATGGTCTGAGAGTATTAAATTTAGGCAAATATAATTCATATAGTTTAATTGTTTTTAAAAATACATGAAACTTATCATCTTGTCAATTCATGGGTAATACATACTGAATTTACTTAAAAATATATGTGATAATTTTATACAGTTTTATAAAATTCAAGTAACGATATTCTCAATTTCAATTTTAATAATTTATTAGAACAAAATTAAGCTTGATTATAATCACAATGGAGAAATAATTATAATTTTGTAGAAAATTCACATATTATTGGTTTTAAAATGTTCCTCAAATTAATATATTTACATAATTATAAATGAAATAATTTCATATTAATATTTTTAAAATATAGATTTTACTATAAAAATATCTTATAGCATGTATGGATTTTAAAACAACCGATAAGCTTAGATGTATGTGTTGCTTTAATAGTATGATTTAGTGAATAATGGAATTCTTTTCATTATTCTTTTTTGATAAATTAGTAAATGGTACGACGAATATACAAATGTATTCGAAACAAATTATTTTCAATAAATTACATAATTTCTTCTTTTAAAGTCACAATTGATTGACATCGCTTTTATTACTTCTAGTTAATTACCTGTCGAAAATTTCAAGTCTTAAATTGAGTGTCTGATTCCCGTTACTAACAATGGGAAAACCCCCTGGGAAATAATTGTGGAAAATATTTACGTGGAAATTAGAAAATATACATATAAAGATAGAATTAAATTGTAATATTGAGGATTCAGTAATTTATCAATGCCAATAGCGTTAAGCTATGTGTAATGAAATTTCGAATGTTATTAAAATAGAAGATAACCCATTTGATTATTGCTTAAAGTAAGAAGAATGCCACTAACTTTAAAGCTTATTCAATAAGATAAGTATCACTTATTCGAGATTTAAATAAGTAAAATGTCCTGCAGATAATTTTTGCAAAAAATGTATTTTAACTAATATTTTAATTTGCATGGATTTCCAGTAGTAAATTAAGTAATTTTTTAATTAATCCAAAGAAATTCGTTTTAGGCAAAATTATTCATAAATATTTTTAATAAAAGAAAAATTATTATGTAATTGTTACAAATTCTCGTCCTATTTAACAAGGAATGTTCTGGTACTTATAATAAATATGTTTGCCATTCTTTTTCTACATTTGGTTTTTTCCTACATTTAGTTTCTAAGATGTCATTCACACATGAAATTTACATCTATCTCTTTAAGCTTTGTTGCCGTGAAAATCATTCAAAGATCATGGAGCCGTATTACAGAACAAGACTCTTCAGAATAAAAACTATCGTTGTTTGACTTCAGCCACCGTTAAAGAATCAGATAATCTCGCTAAATTTCGTTTCACAATTGTGGGGATGGGAGCTTTATTATTTCCTAAGTTCAATGTCTTGCTACAATTGAAGAAGATGCACTCTCTATGAAATGCAATTTATACTGCGGATATCAAAAAATGCCTCACGATGATCTTGATCTCTTAGGTGTCCACTTTACAGTGCCAAAATGATTAAAGATAGCAAAGTATGTGTGCCAAAAGATACATTCAGCTCTCCTTATTTAAGCAATAATACAGTACCATTTATAAAGTAATTTCTTCTCATATTTTCTACAAATAATGTTTAAAAGGGTGATTTCCTAAAAAAATGTTGTGAAGTGTTTATTCTTTTTAAATTGTTTACAAATAATTGAAAACTCATCTGAATAAAATATATTCCTTGCAACTGTGCCCAGATTTCCATTTTCTTTTTAAAAGATTACACTGCTCGTCACTGATTTCATGTATTAAGTTAAATAAATATTTTTGATTGCATTATTTGTCTCCTAATCACAACAAGTTCTTCATGTATAGTTTTAATATTATCTGCTAACAAATATGTTCAACAACGTATCGTATTTTCTTATTTCTTTTTGATACCAATTATCACCTGTCTAAATAGATCACTAATTTTTCAAAATCCCTCTGCATGTTCCATTGATAAACATTAAATTAAGAATTACTTAATTAAGTATTAAATGAAACTTGAAAAATTTGTATTTTAGTTTTGCTTTTTATTTATGTAGAAGAAAACTAATAAAATATTAAAAAATATTGAATCCTTTTGTTTACTATGTGATATAAGTGCAGAAAAAATTATAATAGAATTGAAAAAAAAATTATAATTTATAAAAATGGTTTCACGGCTGCTTTTATTTAAATTTTAGTCAGAATGAAGTTAATTAATTAAAAATATTTAAGTAAGTATTAAGAAATAATCCTTAAGTAGTATTATTGAATTAAATGCTAATTAATTAAATGTTAGGGAATAATACAAAGGATTAATGCTTATTTAATTATACATAAAATTTCAATTCAATTAATAATATATATATATATATATATATATATATACATATATATATATATACATACATATACATATATATATATATATATATATATATATATATATATATATATATATATATATATATATATATATATATATATATATATATATATATATATATATATAAATATATATATATATATATATATATATATATATATATATATATATATATATATATATATATATATATATATATATATATATATATATATATATATATATATATATATATATATATATATATATAATTGTGTTTCAAAAGTTAATCTTATCTTTCTTTCGACACACACACATTTTTTTATTTTATGATAAATTTCACTGGAGATTCAAGGAGATAGAACATTGTTAAAATATATTACATGTTCTGTTAACAATTAATAAGATATAAAATTTACTAAAATTCTAAATAAAATGTTTTTTTCTAAGTAAATACCATCAATTTACTAATTTAGTGAACAAATATCAGCTCCTTTAATTATTAATTATTAGGATATAAGATCAACAGATTATTCTACGTTATTTTATATAGAGTCATTCATTGTTTGTAAATTCATAATGAAAAGCAAAAATAATTCAGAGTATGTGTGAGAATATTTTAAATTTCTTATTAGAATACTGATATATTAATAAAAAATTCAGAGTCACTGCATTGATAGAGCAGTATTATACCTTTTCATATTTGTAATGGATTTTATAATCACTATTATGTCAACAGGTTATGAATAAAAGAATATAAAGTAATCCTGAGTATGCTATAACTTTTTATCTTGATTTACAGATGCAATATAAGGTCTTGTTTAAAGATATGAACTGAAAGAATTTGAATATGAATGTAGATACGAGTCGAAATTTAAGAGAGGATAACTTATTGATAAAGTCTTATATGATTACAATTAATACCATTGTATTACCTGTAACCATTATGAGAATGCATATACTAAATATCATATTGTTTTAGTTATTCTCTTTGCAAACTGTATTTTATATTTTGTACTTTAGACTTAATTTTAATTTTACTCATTTATCAACGAAAATATGAATTGACACTAGTAATATTAACATGATATATATATATATATATATATATATATATATATATATATATATATATATATATATATATATATATATATATATATATATATATATATATATATATATATATATATAATTACATTTCTCTTTACTTCTTTAAATGAGTTTTTAACATCATTTTATGATTTGATTAGAAAAAAAGCTTTGTAAATACAAATCATTTAATAGTTTATAATTTTTTGTAAGTACCGAATAAAAGTTGGGTGTTCAAATGCATCCATTTAGTAATTTTTAAGCTAAAAAATTTTAGACATTTTCAAGCAAAAATAATTGTCTCAGGTGTTAAATCCGAATATTTATAACTAAATGATCGTCAAATAATACATCCAAAAGACCAAAGATTGACAGTATCTGGTATAATTCTGTTTATTGTAGATAATTTACACGATTCAATAGGAAGAAAATTATTATAAATACAAATATATAATTTATTCTTCGAAAAAAAATTAAATAAAGCTACGTAAAATTTCCAGAATACTTAATTTTACTGTAGAGTTTTCAAAAAAAAATTGCTATGTTAAACGAAAATTATTTTATCTGTAAAATACCATGCGTAAATATATTTAGTAGCATTATCTAATAAAATATTTTGAATTGAGTCCATCTTAAGTTATTTTTAAGTTATTTTATATATTATTAAATGTAATTCCTTATTCAAACACGAATAAAGATATTTCCTGTATCAAGATTTGCAAATATTTTTTAAAACATAACCAGCTATTTTTATAATATATATGTTTCTTACGCTTAAAAACTAAAACTGTTGTTTTTAGTTTTATAAAAAATAAAAGAAATATTAGGCATAAACCAATATTTGATTTAACTAAAAGCTTTTAATTTTTCTTCCTCGAAACTGAAAATCATTCATCATCATTTATCTTTCTAACTACTGCTATACATCATACATACATACATATATATATATATATATATATATATATATATATATATATATATATATATATATATATATATATATATATATATATATATATATATATATATATATATATATATATATATATATATATATATATATATATATATATATATATATATCGCTTATAGCTTATGTAGCAATGACTATAGTACTTGACATCAAATAAAGTTTTATGTAAACATGTAAATTTCAATCAGAATTTTATGTGAATTCAAAATAAATTATATTTATTTATAACTTTCCATAAAATATTTTATTTGTATGTTACATAAAAAAATTAAGTTTTAAATGAATTCTGTCAATAAATACTTATTGACAATTTTTGATAATGTTTTAAGTAAATGGATTATAAAATTCACACAGTTTTAAATCTTTAAAGCTGAATATCATGGTTGTATTCACACTTCCTAAGACGTATTCTAAATATATTAAGTCAATTCTAAATTTATATTTAAATGCTAACTCTGGAAAATTGAAGACTGTTTCTTAATATTTTTGTTTATTTTAGTTACTTGTTATTTTTATTATTATATAATAATAAATAAAAATAAGTTATATTTCTTATTTTTATTTATTATTATTACATGGTTTTTCAAATAAAATATCAAATAAAAACTAATAAATAAAAACTAGTAATAATATCATGAACATTATTTTGACTTGAAAATTATTTAAGATTAATCTGAAAATTATAATTTATTGAAGAATATTTTTAAGGAATAAAATTTAGCCTTTGACATTTCCATACCTATCCTAAATGATAATTCGTGACAGCAAAATTCTCTTATAAATATTGCTTTTAATATTTATCTGTAATTAAGTTGTTATTAATGTAATAGATAGAATTTTGTTATTAATTGACAAAAATTCAAGTAAGCTTAATATTAAATCATAAAATACAGCCTTTTTTCGTATACTCATTTTACTAAATCTTTCGCAATTTTATCCAAAAATGAAGAACCATATTCAAGCAGTAAAATTAATAAAAAATAAATTAAATGATACTGAAGTATAGAATTTTTTTCTACTATTAATAATGATTTTGAAATCAAATAATGTATTAGAAGTTTATAACTACTGCCATCATTTTTAAAAATTTTTGAAAATTAAAAAAAAAAATCAACTAGATTTTAAAAGAACTGAACTATGAGTAATAGATTCGTAAAACTAATTAAAATAAATTACATCACACAAACAATATTAAATGTGTTGTTTTTTAATACTCAATTTTCACCTTAAAAACAAATATACAATTTTTGTTAATCTGTGGTTTGGGTACTTTTTTCTCACCAAATGGATGATAGACGCGCAAATCGTTGTAACCCTGACTATTTCATCCTAAATGCACTCCTTGTGTCAATCATGTCTTTTTTGTTATGAAATTATTATTTTGTTATACAATTCGTAAAAAAAAACCATAGTTCTTAGTTTCGTTACCATACCAACGGTGAAATTCGTTAAAAACACGGATTTCAGTTTTGTCGCCATAGAAACGCCATTTTTGTGTAGTGTCTCTCGGAGCATTTAACTCCGCGAGACAACACTCAAAAACGAGCCAGTTGGCGACTGTTTATAATTGCGCCAAGCAGGGGACGCAAAACACATTTTCACCAATTTTTTTTTTCTTTTCAAGTTATAGTTAATTATTCTGTAAAGGTGCTAATGTATCTTTACTTCTAATAAATTCCCATTCTAATAAATTATCATATTAATATATGATACTAATTATTTTCATAGAAATATAAGTCTTAAATAACAAATAAAATTTTTGATGGGCATTGAATTGTTACGTTTAAGCAAGGTTCAATTCTTAAAAGATTTTTTATTTAAACAATTTTGTTGTAAACAAATATTTATTATGGTTTTAATAACAAAAAGGTATTTGTTTTAATATTTTATAGAATGGCGTCGCCTGGTAAACATGTCAAATTGTATTGTATATCTTATTTAGTTTGATAGTTATTAATATGCAAATTAATTTCAAATCTAATATGTAGAAGGAATATATGTGTGATATGTATTGCAATCTTATAATGACATCGTTTGAAGTATTGTAAATTACGGAGTATTTCAAAAAATAGAATTAATACGTTAATAAATGTCTGCTAACATATAAGAATTTATTTCATCGTAGGTTTCATCATTATAATAAAACGAAATAGTTTCACTTCCCTAATGTATTAAATAAATAGTTTCCAGCAAAACTGATTTTAGTAGTATTTAAATTATCTCTAAGTATAAAAAAATTATATGCAACTTATTAAGTTTAAATATTTAGACTTCTAACATAAATTGCGTTTTCCTTCAAAATTAGCATAGCTTCGTAATTTTCCGACACTTAATAAAGTCAGAATAGGTATACTAAATTATGCACTATAAGGTTTAAAAAATTGTCGGTTGGTATTACTATAAATGTAGGTCAAAAAAATTCACTTTTATCAATTACAATTTATACAATAGTGACGATTAACAAATGTGCCCAAAAAAAAATAAATAAAAAAATTGTAGTAATACATAACCACATACAATAGATCAACCATTATATTTTTACATTTAATTATATACATATACAATCAGAAACAACGTAAATGAAAGTTGTAATTCAATAAACTTTTTAAGGAACTGTGTGTATGAAGAATAAAACAAAATAGATAGTATAAAATCATTATATCTAAGAATATGTCAAATTTTATATACACGACTTTACAAAGTTTATTTTTTAAAATTACGAAACATTATTAAAATAAAAGTGCTCATTTGTATTAATTATTGATATATTTAGAAACATTAAATGCTAAATTAATGATTTTATTTTGTTCTTCCAATTTCTTACTTATTTTAAGAACAATATTTAATATTTTCTAAAATAAGCTAATATTAATACTTTGAGTAAAAATTATATATATATATATATATGTATATATATATATATATATATATATATATATATATATATATATATATATATATATATATATATATATATATATATATATATATATATATATATATATATATATATATATATATATATATATATATATATTTGTGTGTGTGTAACTTGAAATTTTAGTTTAATTAATTGTTTTTTAGGAAACTGACGTATTATTCAATAAAAAAATAAGAAAATGAAACGAAACGGAGAAAAATCATCGAATTTTAAAATATTGAATAATGTTTCCTTATAATTTCTTAAGTAAAGGTTTAATATTTTATTTTAAAATATTATTATCTATTGTTAATCTATTTTCATACAAATACCATATCATTTAAAAAAAATATTTAATGTTCTTGAATTTATGTTTGAAATATGTAATAATATGAAGATTTTTATCACAATATTTATATTTGTCGTTATTTATTGCTGCATGATTTGTATACAAAAAGAGAGAAAAAATTTTAATTTACAAAATAAAAATATGCAGTACTTGAAAGTTCTTGCTAAATTTCGCTACAGTTATTCTTTTCTTCCTCAAAGATGATATTAGATATCGTTAAAATGTTCTTTTTCTGTTTGGGCAAAAGTAAATAGGGTCATCTAACAAATCCCTGAAGAAATGTTGTTTTAAGAATGCCTACGTGATACAGAACAAAATCGTTATTATTGGTGCTGGATTTAATAAACAGTGTGAATAATTTCCGGTGTTCTCTTGTGTAATTTGAGGTTTGTTTGTAGTACTCAAAGAACAATTAAATATATCAGTATTGGGATAGCATACTTGTTTTCAGTTCAAGTGCATAATATTTTCTTTGAGATATATTCATTTAAAGTATTCGTTTTAGGAAAACTCAGTTCAAAATAAAATATAAATTTTACTTAAATTAACACTGAAGCTTTGCAAGAATTATTCGCCAATAACGTTGCATGCAGTTTACCAGTGAAAAAAGATTAAGCCTTTTTTCTAAAATTAAACAGTTGATAATTTAAAAAAGGGAACCTTAATTTCATCTGTGAGATGATTATTTTAACAATTATATAGGATGCGTTTAATTTTATTTCTTTAGAAAATGACAAAAACTCAATTTAAATTTTGAGGATTACTGTTTAATTAATAACATTTATTAATTAAAATACATAATACTTATTACAAATTTAATGATTATGAATATCTGAAAGTAAAAAATAAAATTACTTTTTTAACATTTTCTGTGAGGATTAAATTTAAAATTGATATAATTACCCCGCTCTTTTTTTTCTATATTTTTTTCATTGAATTGATGTTGACGGAAACATATATTTAATATTTAACCATTTTTATATCACAAAACAAGTTTGTTATGATATAAAGTTAATTTTTAACATCTGTTTGATGTAAATAAATGAAATAAAATAAAATAGTATCAATTTTAATCCAAATAATTAAAAGTGTTGCTGCCAACTTAATGATGTAATAAAAGCGATAACACTCAAAATTATTTTTATTGATGCACATCATTCTTATACTAATATATTTTATAAGAGTTTCTATAATGAATAGATGTTTTATGTAAGAATTAGTAAACCACACTTTAATAATTTGTATTTTAAAACTTGAGTATAGCAAAAATAATTACTATTAAAATATATGACTCGAAAAAAGCTATTTTTTATAAATGCTTTTAGAATGACAAAAATCTGAATATTAATTATTTCAATTAAATTTATTAATTTAATTAATGTAAATTTTACAAACATTTTATTCACCCATAGGTTTTTATACAAATATTCCTTCGATAAGGAAAAACTATAATTAAACTTAATGAATAGATACAATACTAAAAATATTCAAAAATCAAATAAAAATTTTTAGGTGAGCTTATTATAATTTCAAATAAAATTAATATTCATATTACTTTGCGCGGTTTAGAATTTATAATATTTATTTGAAAAACATTTAATAAAAATTACAATTTTTGACAAAAATATGTCTTATTTTCATTTAAATTTATTCAGGATTCTAAATTAAATTGCGAAAATTAAATTGCTAAATTAAATTTTAAAGCAGGTTATTCATAATCATATGTGTTAATTTGTATTTCTATTTAATATACTGTGTTTAATATATACCTTTCATTTTTATTGTTACATATAAAACGTTTCATATGGGTAACCCAGCAATCTCTAATGCTATGATTTTGAAACTATTTTTCATTTATTGGGGAATCAATTGTTTGATCAACACCCATGCAAGAATAGTAAAATTAAATTTTTTTTTGTTAGAATACGAATGAATATTTTATAAACTATATTATTTTTCCTTAAATATAAGCAATTGTATTTCAATACGATGTATGAGTAGGAAGTATTTTAATATATTTAGGTAAAATCTATCTTGTTTGAATTCCTAATTAATATATGAAAAGTATACAAATTTATGATAAATATTCATTCAAGATTTTATGCTTACTAAAGTGTATACTTAATTACAAATCCATTATTTATATTAACTTCCTTAAACATAACTTGTCATCTGACTCAAGAGCAGTTAGTTATGCCAGTATTACTATTCATCCTGAAATTATATGAAATATAATGCGTATAAATATATATTCAAATCTTTTTTATGAAATATTATGTTGAATATGCATAATTGCATTCTCATATTTTCTGCATTCAAAGTACTTATATAGATGTTTTACACTTTAAGTCACAGAATTGATGACACCTTACACAGTAGGACCTATATCTAGTATGCCCTCATAATTTCCTAATTAAAAAATAGTTTGTTAAGAAATAGGGACAAAAATTTTTTTTCTTCTTTTACTTTCTAGACAAATGTTTATCATTTTACAGCCCCATACAACATTAAAGACCAGGATGGATCTTCGACTATGTAGAGTATATACATATATATATATATAAATATATATATCTAAATATATATATATATATATATATATATATATATATATATATATATATATATATATATATATATATATATATATATATATATATATATATATATATATATGAGAAATCATGTTTTATTTTTAGTTATATATATATATATTTTTGATGACTTCAGCAGAAAAATCAATCAAGTACATATTTGTTTTTTTTTTATTTTTCACGGTTGAAAATCAGTACATTTATTTGTATCTATATATTTAAAAATTATACACAGTTAATAAAGATATTTATTACAGTTTTCTTTTATATTATTATGAAAAATGCTTATATAATATTAATATAGTATTGATATAGTATATAACTATAATATTAATATAATATATAAATATATGTAATCACTTAAATATATCACTATTTGGGTCATTAATAATAATGATTTATTTTTTTCACTTAAATAAATCTTCTTTATCATTATTATAACCCAACATTGATAAAATATTGCTTGTTTTTTTTAGCTTATGTGTACCTCATGAATGAAAAAGTAATATATATTGAATACAGACATTTATAAAAACTTCAGAAATATATTACTTAAAAATATGTTCTATAAAAAATAAAATCAATTTCTTAAAAATAATGAAATTTAAATTAAGTGTTTCAAAAATGTGTGGAGATGTAAAAAAAGAATATTTTCAGATTTGTAACATATTTAAAGTTAAAATAGCTTTAAATATTTTGAACTCTTTGAGCATACCTTGCATTTCTTATTAAAAAATAAGAATATATGTTTTCATGTTTGTATAAAGTAAAGTAGATATCTATTGACTGATAATAATTCTTTCATTTTATATGAACAAATATTAATTATTAATAATAAACCATTAATATATGGCTGAAAAAATACAGATTTTGTTAATGAAATTATAAATATCGAAATTTTAGTTATGATATAACGTTTTGCTGAAATGACATTTTCCTCCGTAATCAAAAAATAAAATGTTTTGGAAATCAAGCAATCAGAATGAATCAAAGTAAATTCCTAAAATTAAAATATTTCTCACTCAAGTGGAATATACGCTGCTGTAAATTTAAATAACATTATTTCAAGTGTCAATAACAAATTCTAATTATGATGCAAAACATGACGAAAATAATTAATACGTCCTCTCTTAACTGGAAGAAGATTCAGCTTTATGTCAAAATATATTCTTACAATTATAATTTGCTTCTTGTCACAGAGAAAATTAAGAACTTCAATTTTAGCAACATTTTAATGAAATTATTTTCATGATGTAGCCTGAGTCTGTGTTAAATAATTCCAATTTGCAAATAAATCATAACTGCCAAATAAATATGTGACTTTTGATTTTCTCTATTCAAATTTTATTCTTTTTAACCAATAAAAATGTAAATTAATCAGAGATTCCAGTTGGAATGCCAAATTCTATTTTGTATCTTCATGTTTAAAGGCCATTATTTGTTTACTTATTTATTCTATTTTGTCACTTTGAAGTGGAAAACAGCCATTGATATTTTAACTGATAACAATAAATGATTTAAAAAAGCGTTTATTTCAACTTTAATTGTAGTATAATGACAAATTATAAAATGTAACATAATATATAAATTTAAAATATTTATTTATACCGTATTAAATTTACGTAAACCTAAGCACATATTATATTAATTTATCTTTACTTTAAAATGTTATGTAAATGGAGCAACCTTTTAGCTTCATGGATTTTATCATTTTTTACAATTTTATTATACAATAATAAATCCGTTAGATAATAAACAGAAATAATTAAAAAAATTTTTGTTGCATTCTTGTATACAATAAACAGTTAAAAATTCAATTATGTTATAATTTTTAAAATAATTCGAAATATGTCTTTTCAGAAATTAAATGCTATCTTGCGTAAAATAATCTGGAAAATATTCCTAAAGTTTATGAAATAATTAAAACAACTCATATATAAATTTATAAAAGAGATTTCTTAAATGGACATTTTAGTCATTTGAAAAGTAATGTATCACACGAAATGTACATTTATTTCATTAAAGTTTTGCGCATTCAACAATTTATAGATAAATGGTTAGTTTAACATCCAATTGCAATTCACATATTTTTGTCTAATGTAAAAACAATAAAATATTAATATATTTCTGAATTTTATAAATAAATGAATAGAAAATTACATTTAAACAAATATTTTAAATCTGATAAATTAAAAGCTAAAATGAATTGTTTGTTTAAAGATCCGCTTACTTATGAAATTTTGAAATTACAAATTTGGGTTAATATATACAAAAGAAAATTACTTGAAATTAACATTCATAATTTTTAAAATTCAAATGTAGAATACGTCAACCTCTTTCAAATATAAAATTAATATTAAAGTAATATATTTACCTTTGTGCAAGATAAATATATTATGTTGATTAATCACCCATTTAAATAACATTATAAATTAGGATGTTTTACGAGGGATATTATGCTTATAAATTTTTCAAAACATGCGAAAGAATGTAAATTAGATTGTGCAAATGTATTGCTTACTACAAATACATATAAAAACTAAAAACGATACAATATAAACACTTATGGTATGAAAATTCCTATTTTCAAATTTAAATAAAGGCAAATATATAAAAGCAAAAGATATAAATTAGTAAAAGTTAATCGTTTTTGGTCAAAAAATTCCTGTTTGAATTTTTGAATATATCACTATATAAATTCAAATTTTAAGGTATTACATAAAATGAAGATGGAAGTATTATATTTATCCCCTTTACCTTTGTGAAATTCATTCGTATTTTTTTAATTAATAATGATTGTTTTACTTAATTTCTAGTACTTAAAATAAATAAATTTTAATCTTACGGATGTGATTCACATCCATATTTAAGAATTACATTTCATATTTTACACTTAAAAAGTTTATATATGTCTTAAAGAGTTTATGAAAATGTGCCAAATTTTTATTTTAAAAATTGTCCAACTTCCAACGATTGTAACTTATCTGTGTTCATAAACTAATATATTTCTTCAAATAGTTATTAAATATCTCTGATAGTTACAAAAATCAAAACAAATTAAAAATCTCCAATAAGATGACAAACAAGCATGTTAATTATATTAAGGTTTCTAGTAAAAATTTAAATATTTGATTAAAAATATAAGATACAACTGGCGAATATCTATATAAAATTTATTTTAAAAGTGATATTCTCTATTTCAATATATATATATATATATATATATATATATATATATATATATATATATATATATATATATATATATATATATATATATATATATATATATATATATATATATATATATATATATATATATATATATATATATATATATATATATATATATATATATATATAAGCATAATGAAATATTATTTTAATAGCTTTTTAAATAATTCGACATTTCACGTTCAAGTATTAATTGTTCAATTTAAATTACTTTTCTTGAATACCAATACTGATTTAAATTTCACAATCCACCAAATATTTATTGATACCTAAATTAAGAAATTAACAATCAAAACACAATTCTGAAGCACTTTTATAAAAACAATTATTTGCCTTTCAATTATTTTAGACATATATTTTCCTTGACTTGACGTGATGAAATTTTAAAATTATATTTTGAAATGTTTTACATTTACAAATATTTGTTCCATAAGAAAATATTTGAAAATATCTTTTAACAAAAACTTTTTGCATTAAATAATTGCTTAGCTAATTATCTCTATTTTTAATGGAATTTATAAAGTTTTAAATAATAATGAATCTGTCATTAAGACATTTAAATAAAATCGTTTATCAATGAAAACACATGTAACATTTTTTGATAAGTATTTGAGAGAAAAAAAATCTCAGCTTATTGGCATTTTACTAATAATAATATTTATAACATATAACGAATAAAATCTGTATTTCTGAGATTCATAATTTACTTTCGTAAATATTTGTAGTATATAACAAATAAAATTTATATTTCTGAGATTCGTAATTTACTCTCGTGAATAATTGTAGGAATCATCAATATAAAAACATATATTAAATATCTAGTTGCAGTAAAAATAACTAAAAATATATTTTTACTTCATGTTTTTTTATAACATACGAACTCATATTAATAGATATTAAAACTTGCACTTTATTCTCCCACGAAAAAATATACGTTTTAACTTTTAAGATCCATATTTGTTTAGATAATGATAAAATTTTCAGCTATTTTTTTTAAATTTGTTTTTTTTTCTAATAATACATATTACTTTTAAAAGCTTTAAAATCATTTTTTATTTCAAAATACTATTCTGGAAATCTGAATGGAATTAAGGTTTTTAAAATTTTTTTCCTGTGTTTGTAACTTATAATTACCAACATTAGTCTAATTATAAGTTACAAACACAAGAATTACCAACATTACCAACAAAGAGTTATTATAAGATATTTTTTAGAAATTATTACCTTGCATTGATTACCTAATTATTATTCAAAAACTTTTTTAAAATCAAATTTCATCCAATAACTTAAAATGCTTTTTTCTTTTTTACTAATATATAAATAGAGAAAAATCTATTATATTTTATCCACGTTTTTTTATAATATTAATGTTTTTATTTATTAAAATATTTATTTTACTTTTTATGTTTGATATTTGTTCATACATACTATTAAGTTAATTATGTTGTTCATTAAAATATTATGATTTTCAATGTTCTCAAATATCCTCGTATTGAAGAATTATCATTCCTTTCTTAGTCTATAAAATTGATGATTTTAATTATTGTCATATAATTAATGTTCAATTGACAGTAAAATTTTATTATAATTTATGTCTATTAAAAATGGTTAATAAAGAATTTTCGGTATTTCAACAAGCCAAGAATGCAATTTGAAATATCTCTTTAATTCTTAGCTAAGATAATTTTTTAATAATATAAATATTTTTACTACACTTATACATATCCTAAACAAGAATATTGATGTGAATGAGTAATGTTTTAATAAAATAAAAGTTTATGTTTTGTAATTGTAAAAAATCTGATAATTTACACATTCTAAGTCTGTAATTTCATGTCATTTGATGAATGCTTAGAGGTTAAAAGAAAATTTATATTTACTGCACACTATCTTTTTATTTATATTTAATAAATATAATAATGTTGAACTTTTGTAACAGTAATAGGTTTTATTTAAAAAATTATAACCTAAAATTTAATATTATTAGTCCATAATGGTAATAAAGTTAGAAAAATATACTTCATATAAATAATATTTTAGATATGAAATAATTTGATTTTTTTTACGAAAAGCAAATACTAGTGAAAGAAAGCTTAAAATCTAATCACTTATAAAACTTTTAATTTAATTTGGAACATTCATGTATTTGTAACGAATTACTTCAATTGTTTTTGTAATAATTTGAAAAATACTTGATTATTTTACTAGATAAAATTTCATGTACAATTTTTTTCATTTAATGAACATTTACACCCTAAACTATAAAGGTTTTTAGTGCTAAGTCTTCATAAACAATTCTTCCAATTACTTATGTTTTATACAACATAAGCAATGAAATGTCTGTGAACGAAATTGTTAATCATATTAGAAGATAAGAGCTGTAATATCCTTATGTATTGTTATTTCAATATAATATTTATTGGATAATTTACTTTTGTTTTATTATTCATATCCTTAAATCATCTAATCTATTTTGACAGTTTTACTATTTACACATTCAAAAATTTATTTTCATTAAATTAATATCATTATTATTTCTATTGGTAAATAGTGTTATATTCCACTGCTATTGTTAGAGATTTGCCATCCAAACAATAAGTTAAATAGTAAAAGAAATAAAAACATGCTTACTGTGTGTAAATTTACAATTACATATTTATATTGCATCATTTTTCTAACTGCTGTATTTGAATATAGATCACAAAAAAGGGTAGTATTTTAATATAACAACACGATGTGACTTATCTTAATAAATATCTTAATAAAATATATTTAAATGAAATATTGATTCTCAACTTAGATTTTAAATTAAATGCTTATTAATTTAATCTTTATACTTGCTTTTAAAAATATAGCTTCAGTAAAATAACTTAGGAATGCTTTTTTCTGATCCATCGAAATAAGTTTTAAATGTGTCATAAAATGTTAAACTAGAATTTTACGTGTCGAAATATAAAGAAAATTCTAAAAAAGATTTTATTACAAAATTGTGAATCATATATCGATGCATAAACTGCCCAACGTTGAAAATGCAACACCAAGAATAAATTGGCAGAAAGTGACGGAATTTTATAAACGTTACGATAAAGCGAAGAACAAAAGATGATATGTATTTCAAAAAGGTATACAAAATACACAACAGGGCTGGGTCAGTAGGTTTCAGGATAATCGTGGACGGTGATGCACAAAGCAACACGTCTAGGCGAAGAGTGAATGAGAGTACGGATGACATCCGGAGGAATGGATCTTTATTCACTGTCAACCGTTTGTCAAAGTGAGTTTTTTGAAGTAGGCAGTGAATGGATCTGGTAATGGCGTCCAATCATAATTCAAATGCGATCGATTGTTGATTGATCTGGCGAGCGCCATGGCCAGGAAGCAGTTGTATACCTTACCAAGCATATTGGTTGAGGTGAGCAATGTGCGGTCTAGTCATCAGCACCCCCCCATTGAACGTGTCTATTCATGCGTGCCGACGCCACTCAGGCTACACTTGCACCCTACAAACGTTCCACAGATTCTTGTTCCAACCATCTTCGCCAAATCTTGTGCTTTGCATACACAATCATTTGCCTGTCAGATAATTACTTTTTTAACTTCAGAACCGACCTTCCCTTCTCTTTCAGATAAGCATGCCCGTCGTAAACTCGTACGTAAGTTAGAATTGACTCCGTCAATGATAACCAGACATTCTTTTCATTTACGAGCGATCTGTGTAACAAGAGCAAACTTTTAATCAATATTTACGAAGCAGCAATAATATAACGAATAATGAAAGGTCTGCCGGTTCCTCACCTTATTTCTTAACCTACATGCGCTAGAGAGCTACTCAATTTACATCGTTTGCATGATTCAGTAAGGTGCGTCTACCTTGAAATTTACATAGTTTTCTGGGCATGTCTCCTTTTTGTTGCATTTTTAATGTCGGGCAGTGTATTTCTATGTTTATATATGTGTTTGTGTCCAAAAATACTATAAATACTGATAACTTTAAAGAATACTTGTAAACGTGTTAATAATAAAAATAATAATCACAAATGATTGTAATTCTGGGATTAAATATTTAGCTATCCAATAAGAAATAAAAATATTTTAAAATTTCTCAGCAAATCTGTTAATAAAAATGTTGAAATTTATATAACAATAAGTATATATTTTAATGAAAATTGGGAGATCATTTAAGTAAATGCATTTTTTAAAAGTATAAAATTAAATTTAAAATGGTTAAGAAAATATTCTGGTTATCAATTCCCATTTTATATTATAAAGTTAAAGATATATGAAATTACTAATTAATGCATTAAAGATGATGGTAATATTATTTTATATTTCCCAATAAAATTCCTATGAAAATTTCTAAATTGAACGAGAGGATATATGTCATCCAATTTAAATGTCTTTCATTAATACTCCCAATTGAATGACAAAAGTTTTTTTTGTCACATTTATGGTTCAAACTTTGCCGAGTGGAATGTACATCTATATTTGAAATTCAAATTAAACGGGACATGTCATCACTGAAGTCCTTGTCATATGTCCAAAGCAAATTAACTGTTGTTAAACGTGTATTTGGCTCTGATACCTGACACACGATTCACATTCGAGGTGCACTGGAATGTTTATTATAAACCAAGAAATCAATTTCTTTATAGCACTTAGCATTTATTTTTCGAAAATAAAATAGTAACTGTTGACAATAAGGGGAACATGAAACCAAATTCAATGCAAGGACCTGTATTATTCAAATTTGTGTATTCTAAAGATCATTTGAGAATCTGTGATGAATGTGATATGACACAAAATAAATAAATAACCTGACAATAGAGTGAGAAGAAAGGATATAAATAAAAACTTAACTAATAAAATAACAATTTTATAATGTATTCAAGCATTATCTTGAAGTTACTGAAATCTTATTTCCAAACGTTAACACCTGAAGAAAATTTCCATAATGGTGAAAATTAATAGCGATAGTAAAACTAACATTGTCCTAAGCCACATTTGAACATTGTCCTAAGCCACATTTGAACATTGTCCTAAGCCACATTTGAACATTGTCCTAAGCCACATTTGAACATTGTCCTAAGCCACATTTGAACATTGTCCTAAGCCACATTTGAACATTGTCCTAAGCCACATTTGAACATTGTCCTAAGCCACATTAAGCCGCATTTGAACAAACTAAACAACCATTTCACAATCAATAAAAAAAAACATTATTGCTTTTCATTTGATAAATAAAAGAGTATAATAGCAAAAATATATCACTATAATTAAAAAAACTTATTTATCTTCATCGTAAGAATACGAAATAGTATAAAATCACAACCAATTATTCTTAATCTTATGAAAATATATTGTTCACTGTATACTTTCAGATAATGTAAATATTTAGTATTATTCAGACTTCATAAATTTTGCGTGCAATAACTTCATTTAAATGTTTATCCTCAATCCAAATAATACACTACCTTTTACATTAAGAATCTGAAAATTGAGCATAAATATTTAAATTTTCTTAAGTCCAGGGAAACAACTTTGCTTTAATTTTCATAACAAATTTTGTTCATTTAAAAACATGTATATTTTATTGAAGACATTAAAAAAAATCGTATGTATGATTGTGAATACGATTTTTATATTTTTAATATTTTATCACGGTTTAATTCTACTGATGACTTAGCACTCACTTCCATGTTACACATGAAAGCGCTATAAGAGAATTCGAATCTCTTATTCATTGGCATGTAGTGTCTCTTTGATCTTGCACAACTCCTAGGATTTCAAAATTAGTATTCCACGAGGTTAATTGCAAGCATGATAAATTAATTCTTCCTCGTACTAAGCATCGTCTTTAAATAAGCCTCCTTATATCTGTTGTGAAGCTAACCGTAATAGTCGGATACCGCCTTGGACTTGTTATTTGCTCGATTTGTCAGAATTCTCTAATAATGTATTTGAAGTCACGGCATGCATTAAACTTTGAATAAATGTAAACAGTAATATTTGTTAACGATTTGATATTGAATTAAGTTACCTTTCACTCTGGATTCCATTTATCTGTATTTATCTCGATTCATTTGCGAATAAGTGCGATAAAATCATCCAGCTATTTATTGTTATTTTATTTCTAAACATGATAAATATTTTAAGTAATTTATCCGTTTATCTTACTTTATATATTTCAAGATAATCAATTTAGTAATATTTTTATAGATTTATTAATTAATAAGTAATATTTTTAAAACTTATTTTAGAATTT
Source organism: Latrodectus elegans (assembly GCA_030067965.1). Classification (NCBI taxonomy): domain Eukaryota; kingdom Metazoa; phylum Arthropoda; class Arachnida; order Araneae; family Theridiidae; genus Latrodectus; species Latrodectus elegans. The sequence continues at coordinate 45,067,584 of CM057821.1, forward strand.
AACCGTTTTAAAGTTATTACTATATAATAATGTATTGTGTTGCACCTTAACTGTAAAGCCATGCTTTGAATTTTCTGTAGACTTCTCCATATCAGCACAAATTTGTATGGAAAAGAATTTAAGATAATTTAAAAATTATATTAATATTTATATGAATAAATATTAGTGAAATACACAACAGTAAGGTTAATTGAAGTATTTCATTATTAACAGAGTAAATATATATATATATTATATATATATATATATATATATATATATATATATATATATATATATATATATATATATATATATATATATATATATATATATATAAATTTTATGTACTTTGGATAATGCGATTTTTAATTCGTACTAAAAATAAATACATTTAAATTGTCCAATAAAAACAACTCAAATATTTTTAAGATCTAATAATAGTGTTGAATTTTAAAAATTACTTTGCAGACTTAAAGTGTAAAACTTTTAGTTTTACACTTTTTGACTAAAAGTGAATATTAATAGTGTTGAATTTTAAAAATAACTTTGCAGACTAAAAGGGTAAAACATAATAATACTTTTTATTAAAGTTTTATGTGTTTGAAAAATAGAATTCTTAAATATTAAGAAGTTTTAAAATTATAGAAGCTTATAAATAAATTAAATATTATAGATTATTTAATTAATGAGATTGTACATGAATTTATAAGGAAAATTTATATGCAATTCAGTAACTTTCAATATGTAAATTGCATAAAGTAAGTGAAACAAATTCATAATTTTTACTCTTAAAATTTCGATACAAAATTAAACATAATTTTAAATAGATTTCTTCTTAACTATAATTAAATCAATTCATATTTTATATAATTTTGTATAAAATTTTATGATCATTTTTTATAGAAAATTACTGTTATACATATGCCTTAAATGTCCAGTAATTTACTTATAGAAACAATTATCATGATATAAAGCATTTATTTCTAAATATATGTGAGAAATAAAATAAGACATATATGTAATACAAAAGAGAAAAAAAATAAATGCAAATAGTTTATCCAATATTATGTTTATTTACGATATTTAATTTTATTTTATATTACATTTCTTTATGTAATTATTAAGTATTAAAGTTTATAAAACTACAATTAAAAATTTATTGACATATGTGAAAAATGTAAAATGAAGCTGAAGCTCAATCTTACATTAACATAAAATTACAAAATAATACAGTTATTATATTTATATATATATATATATATATATATATATATATATATAGAGAGATAGATAGATAGATAGATAGATAGGATAGGATAGATAGATATACAGACAGACAGACAGATAGATAGATAGATAGATATCATTAAATTATGAAATTTTCTTCTAAAAGAAGCTTATTCATATAAAGTATTTAATAATGCTTACAGCTGAACAAATTACGCAAAATTTTAAATTTTTTTACTGTTATATATATTTACATCAAAATCAATGTTTCAATTTCATTCATTTTATAATTTTGAACTGGAGTAATTTATAATTATGACTTTGAAATAATTTACTTTACTTCCTATTTATATTTCATAAAGGCGTCACCCTATATCATATTTCAGGCATAAACATGCAAAAATATTTTCTCTTTAAGAAAAGTTTTATAAAAATTGTTCTTTTTCGCAGAAAAATACTGGAATAAAGTAACAAAATTATGCATTCTTAAGCCCACTATTTCCTCCTTCCTTTACGTCTCTATTTTATGGTTGTAATGTTGCCTAGATAAATCTCACAGATTATGTCTAAGGATTACGCCCACGAAGTTTTCCTTACCAGGGGATTTATAACTAGATTACGAAATAAACTTTGAATCAATGCAAATAGAAATGTGAATCTTGAATATGACGGCGAATGAGTTTTTTTGATTATCTTTGATAAGATAGATTTCTTAAATAGTTATGGTTAAATAATCGAAAATAAGTTCAACTGAAATGTGATGTCATATATATTGTGATTAAAATAAATATTTTAGAAAATGAAAGAATAATTAATATTAATCCCTTAATTAAAATTAATTTTCTTATTTTTTATTATTTTTAGGTATTTATATTGCTTTTAATATTAAAGTAATGTTTATGCACCCTGTTAAAATAGTTAATTTTATATTATTAAAGAACATTAAAATTTTTATATTCTACTTTTAATGTAATTTCATAATGTAATGTCGGACAGAAATGTATCTGTTGCCCACACATTTCTTAATTCAAACTCAGAAATGTATCCAAACGGTATTCATATTAACCCCAGGGTCAATTTCTAAAATTATTATCTCTGAAATATTACGAACTAAGTTCAAATTTATTGAAATGGTAATATTTTATCCTTTACAACATTTATGTGAATTACCAAAATCATATAAAATAACATCCTGTAATCATTTGTATAAATGGACCTTTGACAATATTGATTCTCTAAATGCAAAATTTACTGTTTTGTTTTCCGTTACAGTTGAATTTTGCGTTTCTGATTTATCAAAATTGGTTTTGGAAGGTTTTTTAAATCACTTTTCATAATTAAGTGACTGCAACACTGCCTATGAAGATATTTCACTCAAAAAAACATTCGACGGTGCATATATCTCAACAACATCGGTATCCAATTACTTGCAGTATAAAAGATAACAATTCTTTGATGTAAAGCAAGTAACACATTATTTGAAATTAGTTACATTATTCACATGCAGTAAAATATGATTAGCATTAATACTAGGTTTCAAATTTTTTGTACTATGAACTACGTCATGGTTTTATGTATTGTGTGAACGAAACTTTGTTATGTTTTAAATTAAAAGACGAAGTCCATAAATGATAAAACAAGCAAAAATAAATTAAAAGAAAATTATTTAGATAGACATCAAATCTGAGTAATCTTAAATATAAACTAAATGCTAGACAATAAATTTAATTCCATCTATTGCGGCACACATACATGTAAAAATATACATTATGGTATCCTAGATACGATCTTAATTCATGATATCCTACAAGACACATAAAAAATTAATACAAATTATTATTAATCAAAATTACTCTTCTTCTTAAATACGTTCAATAAATTCAAGTACGTTTTGTCTTATACTAAGAAATCGCTATAACTTTTTTAGACAATCCATAAAACTCTTGCTAAAACGTCTTAGAAACTACAAAAATGTAGTATATAATAAGAGCTTTGCAATTTCCGAAAGAATAGTTGAAGATAAAATCAAATTAATTACTTTTTTAATTTCACTTATGTAATTAAGATAATCTAAATCACAAAAGAAAAGTATTTGCCAAAAGAAAATAATACTACGTTCGGCTTAACGATTTGACTCCATCGTAAAAGTAACTTGTATTCATTATATAAACATGTTGTCTTTTATTTAACTTATTTCTTATTAAAATGTAAACTTAATTACGTATCTCTATACATACACTTGATAATAAAAATTAGAATAATGTTAACTATTAGTAACAATATTCAATTTTTTTTACAAAACAACAATATTCTGAAAAGAAATTTAAAACAAACATTCTAGTGCTTCCAAAAGTAACTGGTTCATATAATCATCATTATTTAGATGACAATTAATAAAATATTTAGACTTTTTTCCATTTGATTTTCCCATTCAATCTATTATGGAAATAGCAATGTTAAAAAATTGCAATCGATTTGAGATATTTATAAACAAGAAAAAATAAATTCATATTCTTTTCATTTAATATAATAATCTCTATTTTTATTATAGCTTCTATGAAGAGTATCATAACTTATAAAGTGCTTATGTTCTTTAGCGGTCAATACTCAATTTTTTTCAAGAATTGTTTTCACTCTTTTTTGAAGTTATAAATATTGTGGTTTTAAACACATAAATTAAATAAATGTATAACTATTTCTTACGTTTACATTTTTTTTTGTAAAACATCAATAAATAAATAAATAAGCTACTTTTGAAAAGCAAACTTTACGTGTGTAAAATTCTAAATTCTTCAATATATATATATATATATATATATATATATATATATATATATATATATATATATATATATATATATATATATATATATATATATATATATATATATATATATATATATATATATATATATATATATATATATATATATATATATATATATATATATATTGCGGTATTATAAGCAAGTCTTTTATCAAATAAGTTAGTTAATAATTAGTTATAAATCCATCATTTTGTCCATGAAGTAAGTTTTAGATATTTTTGTTTCCTGTTCACTATCTAAGTAAAATAAATTATAGTTATTTAAGTTCAGAATACATATTTTATCTCTCATAATGCAAGAAAAAAATTATGTATGTCTAAATTATATTAACGAATTTTTGGGAGAAAAGCGCATTCAAATATTGCGATTATTTTGAGGTATAGTTTATTAATGTTAAATATAATGCTATGTAAAGTTTTTGAAAAGAGAATTATTTCTTCCTATAGTAACTGAAAATATAGGAAATGTTTATGTTACGAAAATGTTTATATTAACTATATTTGCTTTGAATTTTGAGCATATACGGAATTTTTTACATAGTTTTTTTATAGTATTAATTTTATAAAACTATTCTTAGTCAGGTATATTTACAAGTATTTTTTCTTCAATATTTTGTAATGATATTTTAAATGAATTAAAATATAGGATTTTAGATATTTTGTCTGATAGTTCACTTTTTAATTAACGAAAAAATTTAGAACATAAGAAACAAAATATTTGATTTATGTAAGAAGCTTTATGCATTTCAACAAAATTTAGTTTCCCAGAAACAAAAAAAAATTAAAAGATATGTAATTAAATATTTTGATATTCTAATCATACATATGTATTTTTTAAAATGTATTGTTAATCTGTATTGTGAAACTTGAAACTTCAATACAGTCACTGTTAGCCAATAATATTTTTAGTTTCTAATGAAGAAAAAATTATTAGCTATAATTTTGAATACAAATCTCGTAAAATACATTCTTTTTATTTCTACACCTTATTAGGAAATATAAAATAATAATATCATGTCAAAATCATATTAAGAACATATAGTAATGGAATTATTAAGCATAAAGTAATTGAATTGTATTATTATTAATTGGTATTATTATTAATTGATATAACTATTAATTGGTGATAGAATATGCAAAGCATTCTTACAATTGTACTTATAAATTACTAATGTGAATAAACTACATATTTATATTATTTTATAAATACTAATAAACTACATATTTAAACTAAAATATTTTTCACCAGATAAAATTATCAAATATCTATAAACATATGTAATTTCTTAATAAAAATATGTAATTTCTTAATTATTGAAAGTGAAAACATTTCTAACAATAGAGATGCTTTCCAGAAATAATGACGTAAATTGAAACGAATGATGATGAATATACAATTTCCATCAAGAACAATATAGTTGAAACAAAATGAATTTTACCACAGTGGATATTTGAAGCTTCTCTATTTCTGCTTACGTCACATCATGCACAGCTCAGGAAATTGTAATGAGAAGCAGATGAAGCACTCCATTGAATGAGATGCCTTAGCTTTGATCTCTGGTTTGCTCGAAGATTTCGAAATTAGTATCTCGCCAGTTCCAGCTCTCACATGATTAATTACTCCTGTATCAATGGAGTACCCCTGTTCTCTTAATAAGCCTGTACCTAATCTCATGAAGGAAGTTGAACGTAGTAGAGTGATCTTGTATTTTATGACATTTGTTTAGATTGCTAGTCATGAACTAATAAAGTTCTAAATATGCTCCAGAGTTCAATAATTTTCTGATTTATTATATATTGCAAAACAAAGTGGAATGTGATTTCTAATAGTATAATTATTTATAGACTATAAGTTCCAAAAATGCAGGTTGATTTTTGCTGTCATTATTAATTAAAATTTATACAAAAATTGAGGAATTCAGTACAATATAATTTAGAGAAACATCGATAGTATTATTTTATTCATTTAATCGATATATATATAAATAATATTTCTCCTTATTATTTAATTACTATTTAATGCAAATCGAAGAACTCTAATATGTGAATGCGATTATGCCTCTCATAAATTCTTAAGAGCAAGAATAGAAAATAATTATTTATCTTCATGTTTCATTTGTTTGAAATCAAAACTTGATTTTCTTTAATTTAAGAACTAATCAGGTCTGATTTCAAAAAATATAATATTTTATATTCTTATGATAATTGAGCGGAAATCATTTACTGATTCAATGTAGAATCTATATATATTTTAATAACATAATTTATTTTTACTAGGGAAACTGTTTTTCTTTAAAAATATATTTCTTATAAATATCCTATTAAGGCATAAAGCAAAATATTCATATTTCGTAGAGAATTTGTTCAACTGAGTCTTCAAATATATCCTTGGGAAAAACACAGAAATATTTAGTAATATTTTTTCACCAGTTAAAAAATAGTTTCAAACTTTCTACATTAAAAATGTATCTTTTAAGGAATTTAAATAAAATGCAACAGATTCACGAATTAGAATTTTGATAAACCAAAACACTACGAAATAAAAATTTTACTACTTTTATTTACTTTAAAATATTATTATTGCTAATTTTAATATTAAATACACATGTATTTCACTTACAAAATCTACAGTTAGGTGGTTATAAATATCAAAAAATAATTTTGTGTTAAACTTTTCATTCAAGACAAATATCTGCATATTTATGACCACACAGGCAAAGTTTAAGCATAAAATAAGTAATGAAAACAATATAAAATATTTAATATTAAAAAGCTAATTTGAATACCATAAATTAATTTTTCCATCTTTTACGTTATGAAATTAAAATGCTTGCAGTTTTTTATTATCATTTTTTATTAGCAAGTTTTTGCAGTATGGGTCATTAACTTTAAAATATTTTAGCCTTCAGCATTTTTGTATATTTTTAGATAAATGAAAAAAAAATTAACCGATAATTGTAAGAAATTCCATTCATGTAAATTTTGCATGCTTAACCAGTGATAAATCATGAATACGTAATATATAACACTTTCACATTTTTTTTAATGAAGTATTATTTTTTTAGTAAATTCATAATAAACATCATGGAGAGAATGATATTGAGCATGATATAATGTTAAATCTGATTTTAATAAAAATATTGAGTGTCTTAAAATTTTATTTAAATTTCTTAATTTTTTTCTCAAACATTGTGTTATCATAAAATAAGTAACAATTCTAAAAGTATATATATTAAGACACACACACATATACATATATATATATATATATATATATATATATATATATATATATATATATATATAGGGTGATCTTTTTTAAAGTGAGGGCCTTGTAACATGATCTACTTGCCGAAATTACACCAAACATGGTATTTAGCCTAATCAAAACATAAAGAAAAAATTCCGTATAAAAAAATTTAGTTCCAAAAGTCAACGTTAAGAAATCTTTTGGCACTGCTGTAGTATATCCCAAGCTTATCAATTGCTATGTGCATTAAAATTGTTTCAAACAAAATTTGTATATCAAATTTATCATTTTTTTAATTAATGTGAAATTAAAAAAAGTTATTTAAAAATAGAATTAAGCATTATACAGAAATTTCACTTACACTTAATAACTGTGATTCAAATAAAATCTCTTAACTAACTAATTTTATTAGCATTTCTTTATTTAATTTCTGTTAAGAATGATATATATATATATATGTATGCATATATATATATATACATATATATATATATGTATGTATATATATATATATATATATATATATATATATATATATATATATATATATATATATATATATATATATATATATATATATAAACACCTACACACACACACACACACACATATATATATATATATATATATATATATATATATATATATATATATATATATATATATATATATATATATATATATATATATATATATATATATATATATATATATATATATATATATATATATATACAAAAGAAAGGAATTTTTATTGATATTTATTATAATAAGCGAAAGTGCTTTCGTTTTAATTCTAGTAATATGGTACATACTAAACATATATTGAGCTATGTAGTTTTTGTAAACATTAGGGTACGTTACACCTTTAAGTTCTTTAATTTACTTCTTAAGCTTTCTTTTTACATTTATTTATTTTTTACATTTTGTTTCTTATATTATATTTTAAAGATTTGTAGAAATGTCACTGAAAATCACTGACAGAATTTGCTCGAGTAATTAAATTTCCATCAATGTATGATTTTAGACTTGTGAGCATTCAAAAATCTTCTCTAAAGTTTAAAATGAATAAACGCTAAAATGTATGCAGTTCGATGATTGTCAAATGTATTCAAAATAAAATTCCATTGTTTGTAGAGATATTGCTTTATGTTACTGATGCATTTATTGTAACAGAAACGAAACGATTATATAAGCTAGAACTGACCAGTACCCGGATGAGAATTTTACTAAACACTTTCTGGTTGTATTATAAATATACTGTATATATGATGAAATTGTAAGGATTCGCTTCTTCGAAAGATTTCTTTTCATTAAGTGAGTTATTTAATTTTGGCATAAGAGAACTAATATGAAGCCCGATGACTTAGTGCTTGGGTTTCAAGTGCTATGTGCAAAGTTTGTGCTAGGTGTAAAGTTTGATTCTCGGACAAAGCATGGTGGACTCAGCCTTTCATCCTTATATGGGTCGATAAACTGAGTACCAAGCATGTTTGAAAACTAAACACTGTTGGTTTTACGTTAGGTTGACGACCTAATATGGATATATGGTTTGCACTCCAAGTTTTCTTAATCAGGACAACAGATATAGACAATGTATGCCTTGGCCCGCATTGTCTGTCGTAATACGGAATTTACAAATTTTTAGTTGCTTCATCGGCTAGAATAGTGGAAGTGATTTTGAATAATTTGAAAATAAGTAAATGTACGACTGTCAAATGTTAAAGTATTATTATTATTAACTAAATTTGGTTATAATTTATACAATTACATTTGAAAATGCGTAATTATACAAAATATCCAGAAAGAGAATTATATAATTACGCATAAAATCATTTAAAAAAAGGTATCGAAAATATGCATAAAAATTTGAGACAATATGCTAAATTAAACTAAATTATCTCTCTAAATGACTATTTATTTTATTCTCTACTCTTACAATTATTAAAAAAGCAACTATAACGCGTCCTCAAAATTTTAATGTTTTTCCAAAAGTAATTAAAAACATTTCATACCAAATTGTGTGGAATAAAGCTTTAACACACAAACCGTTGAACCAAAAACTTTCATATTGTATTATTGATCAATGCTTATGTAGAAGTATGTATGACTGTTTATTATATCTTATGAGGAAATTAAAATTACCTAGTTTATTTAGAAGGTGATGCTATGCAATTTCTTAACTAAGGATGTAGTTGTCATAGGCTGTTATGAAGATCAATATTTCAAATCTCACAAAATATTTGATTATGATTGCTAATTTCTTGTAAGATAAATGACAGATTCCGTATCTCCACTACCTATGTAGATCAAAAATCCCTTTAAATATTTTACAGCAACACCATGATTAATTACAAAAATTATTTTAGCTCAATTTAATAGTCGTTGTCTATTTATATATGCATTGGAAAGCACATTTTCAGAATTCATTGTCACACATGAGTGTTTACATTCCTGAAACTCTCTTAGAATACACCCTTATTCTTTCTGGATATCTCATTGTGTGCAACATTGAAGTTAAATCCTGTAACAAATGGATAATTTCGATGTTTTAAAAAATAATTTCATAATAAGTACATAAATATGAAACTCTAAAAAAGACATATAAATAATAGTTATAAGGAAATTTTGCTGGTGCAAATATTAAATACTGGACACAAAATTTATGTATTATTTCAACATAATTAGAATGAAATATGAGTAAATGAATAATTCAAATTTTTTATAAAAAAGATGAAATAACTTTTTCAAAATTTCCGATATTGCAAATCATGAATGGAATTTCTTCTGAACCGTACAGTAATGTATTTTTTTTATATATTTCAAATCCTTCTTTTCCTTGGTTTGTTTTGCTGAAACTCCATTTATCGTGGTTGGTTCACGGGTTCTCGTATATTATCCCTGCAGACATTTTTATAAATAATTCCTTGCGCCAGCTTGAAATGAAAGTTGCTGACTTTCTTTTGCAAAGGATTTATCTGGGAATTTACTCTCACGCAAAACCACGATGTTGTCATATTGGTGTATTAACTTTAGAAATATGAAAAGGAAAATAACGTGATAAAATCTAGTGATTTATTTATGTTGAACTCTGTATATTTTTATTTATATTCCCTAAAATGTCAAGTTTCTAGCTCATGGAAGTTTACAAGTCTGTTAAGTTTTTATTTTAATAAATTTTAAAGAACCACAGTATTAAATTGTATTTGCTGACATTTTATATGAAATATGAGCTTTCACTTTCCGTTAAAAGGTTAGTTTCAATTCATTAATTCAAAATATTATATTATAAAATATGTATGAATAGAGAAAATTAGTTTACTTAGATCCCTTATGTAATCATTACATATTTTGACTTATTTTGTGTGCATGAAATAAAGTTAAGCAAACAATGATATAATTTCATAAATAAAAATCGATTTTTAAGTTTGTTTTTCGGAATAAATCTTTATTAATTTGTAATGCATAAGGATTATTTTTAATTTAGAATTTGTATTATAATGTAAGTAATTAGATTATCCTACAGACAAAATAAAATGTAAAAGTTTATATATTTACTTTTTGATTGGTACACAATAAATGTTACCAATTATAACAATGAAATTAAAATATAACTAAATTATTTCTGGGTTTAAGTAAAAAATCTCATAATTTATTAAAATCTGATTTCATCTGAATTTTTAACAAATATGTAAAATGTTATTCAAGTTGATAAATAATAATGTAAGTACAGAAGCTAAATGCCAATACAAGTAATGATATGTAAATTACAGAGGAAAACTACTGCAGTAAATATTATATTTCTGAACTCTATTTTTGAGGGAAATATTTATTATGTAACTTAACTACTTAATTAACACAAATGTGTTTATTGATTTCTGTTTTGTAAAGTCGCGCAAAGATTTCACTGGTTATTTCTTTATAGATTTGATTAAAAAAGTATAAAATATAAGTTGTTATATTTTGATCTACTGGTGCAATTTTTAAACACATTAAAAATTAAAAATTCGTAATGTTTATTTTTGACATAAATTCAAAAGCAGTATTTTTTCCTTATTATTGAAAGCAAACATCTTGATACACAATGAGTAAAAATTTTGGTGTGTTTTCATTTTTTTCTTTTTATTCCCAATCCAACGATTGCGTTTTTATGCATACAATTACATATTTATTTGAAAGTTTGCCTTAATATTCATATTAACATCATGACATATTTTCAAATAGAGTGTTTTAAAAATGTACTGTAAATTTTTGTAAAGTAAAGCATTTATTTGGATATGATGTGTTTGTTTCAAATGCACAGGACTTTGAAACGTGACATACAGAACATACAACATGATTTTGAAAATCCAATGGCCAGAAATCAATCATACTGCGGCAATACTTATTGGTTGCGTGTTATCTGAATTCATTAATAAGTCCTGTTGCCTTTAATATTTTATTTTAGTAATAAAAATTAACAACTAACAATTTTCATGATTACATTCCATACAAATAAGTTCCACACCATAATACACTGGTGCCAATACGGTCTTCATACGACAGCATCCAAATAAAAACTGGGCTAGATTTCCCATCGGATTGGGAAGACGCGCTTCTCATTTCCCCTTTAGGGAATTACTGTGGCTGAGTTGGAAAAGATACTGCTGAAAAAGAGAACTATAACAAGATATAATAAGAGATTCATATTTCCCAATGATATTCATAATACAGATTATGAACAGTGTTGGCTAATTATCTTTTAGGATTACAATATAACATGCTGAAGGAATAAACAAATCAGAGTGGCTAGATAAACAGAGTCATGTGATTACCTATGTCTTTCAACACAGATCTAGCCAAGCACCATTGCAGAGGTTGGTGTCTGTGGTGTGTGGTCAATTGCCATCTTTTCAGTGAACTATATAAATGCAGACCATATGCATCCAATTATCAGAAAATTCTCTGGTAGATATGATAATACCTAGTGTCTTGTACACACTGCAAAGCAAACTCTAAAAAGGGCTTGTGCTAACAAGCATTGTTGTCGGGGGAAGCATGAATCCAGTTTTGCTGTCATCAATTTGACAGCTTAGTAATCCTTAAACTGCCAACATTTCATTGTTCCAACAATATTTGTTACAGTCAGTACACTGTAGGCAGTATCATGTGAGTGCCAGGCGAGATTTGTCATGTGGACCAAGTGGTGTTTCTCAATCCGAGCACTATTTCTATCGTAAAATCATCTTTCTGTTTGAACTGCCTCGGTTGTTGGCAGTCTGCTACTCTTTACAATTATTATATTCTGAAACTAGAAAAATTTTCGAATATTTATTCAGCATTTGTAACAACTGAGCAGTTTCCTTCCGTTACGAATTATTCATCTTCCACTAAATAACTGTTTATTTCACAAAAATTGCGCAATATAACAAGGTTCCTTTTCCCTGCAAGTTGCATAATTTTCTTGCAATTTCTTCTTAAAAATTGAATTTTCATTTTTCTTCCAATTTCTTTTTAAAAATTTTTATTTTCGTATAGTGTATGTTGCACGTTTCAGACATTTTTGTTTAATGAAGCTAGACAATTTTGTTTCTAAATTACTGTTCCGTAATTTGATCATTTTAAAAATTGTATCCACATATTTATAATCATATATAAATGAAATGTTTAAAAAATTTTGTAGACTTTTAGTAATTATTTTCACTTTATTTATACGAATCAAAATTACAATTATTTATAATAACTTATCAAGGTATTCATTTTTAATTTCACACATTTTAGAAAACATGTTATCAGTATGATTTTTGAGTAAATTTCTTATATCAACATGAATTACAAGTTTAGCTTACAAGCTTTTCTTAAACCATATAATATAATTTAGTAAAATATGAAGCATTAAAACTTTGTGAAAAACGCTGTTACATATAGGGATTTCGTAGAGCAGACCACACGTTGAGGCAGCAACAGACATGAAGTACCACATAGCGTGTAAAAGACTGGCCTTCCATGTGCTATGGGTGCACACTTTAGCAATACATGTAGGCAATGCGTAAGCATCACTAAAAACAACAGATACCTTTTATTTGTGTCTTGCACTATTTTTATCACTTGTCACATTTATAAGTGCATTTCTGTTTCTTTAATTTCAGTTTTTTTTTTTCAAAAATAACCTTCCGTTATTCACAAAAATATTAAAAATTGCTGGATTTAGTTTATTTATAATTTCAATTGATGATATTATTAATTACTTTTAGTTCTGTATACTGATTTATATGGTATTGTTTGGTTGTAATAAATAATTATATATTAAAATTTATTCTTATGTTATATAAAAAATTTTATCAAATATTTAACATATCTAAAAACGTTATTAATGTGTTTAAAATAATTTTAATAAAATACTTCCTATGTCATTTTACAGTCATGAATTAAAGACACGTTGAAAGATCATCCGTTGTGCAATATGTAGGAATAACAGAAAGTCACTATGCGACTGTTGGGCTACATTTTAGTGAATTGTATGCTTGTGAATTTGATGGTGATTTCAAGAATATTGTATTATCTAAGTTTGTACAATGTACACATTTTTATTGTATGTATAGCTTCAATCATTAAATTTTAATATTGTCTTTAAGGTATGACTTTAAAGCTGATTTTATTAATTTAATTAATACATTTAATCTATAGTCTAGGGAATAATTTTCCCTCATTTAGGAAACTTATTACTCTCCAGTAAGCATTTAATGCATGTAATTCGGTACAGCATTTAAAATGAACATCAGTTTGTCAAATAATTTTATGAACCTGTCCCAATAAAATTTTTGGGAAGTACTTACTATTCTAATTATCTAATAATGTTATATAAAATAAAGATTTTTCGTTATAGTTATATGTTTACATCTACAGTAAATATATTACCTCAGAAAATTTACTATTTCTTTCTAAAAAATCCAGTTTGTATATTTAAACCAGTTTTAATCATGTGTAAAATCTTAAAATATAGTAAAAATGTAATATTGTTAATTACATCAGTATATTAATAAAATTAAAGAATGTGTCTTTGTGACAAAAATGCAGATGATGATATTAACTAGATATAAAAAGTATTTTGAGATAAAAAAAAATCACAAAAGATTTTAAGTTTTATACATTGCCTATTAAGTTAATTTTATTTTTTAAATGCGGGAGAACATGAACACTTATATAATGTATTTGCTATGTAAAATACATTATGATGTGAGAAAATAATATGATGAATAACGATGCATTTTATAAGCTATTATGCATTTTTATTTAAAGAATTCCTAAAGCAAGTAATGTAATTTAAGAAAATATTAACATTAGTTACCTATTAGATAATTAATACCTTAAATTAATTTAAATTTTTGATGCCTAAATTATGTTACAGAAATTATATATTTTAAATACTATATAAAATAGAGTCATGTAAGAGCAAATTTTTGCAATATTTTCAATAAAAGCAGTTTAATATATTTTTAAATTTGCATATGCAATATTTTGCATAATAATGTAACAGGTGTATCACCTATTAAAATGCCAAAGGAAAGCAGAAAAGCAGGAGAGACAGAAACAAGAAAAATGAGGAAACAGAAACAGAAGAATGGAAATGTAAGCAATTTCCAATTCGATATAATGTGCATAGAGAGATTATTCTCATCAAAGTTAATTTTTTGACATGTTGCTCACATTTGGCATTTATTACGGAAAGCAATAGATATACATTGGAGATTTGCTTCTTCATTCTGCGGCCTGCCAGATGGTTACACAGTCTTTTAAAATAGCTGCATAAAATGTGCATCAAAATATCTTCTCGTTAAAAACTAAAAATGTAGAAACATGTGTACATATGCAATTAAAATATAATTTTAAGGGAAGCATTCCCAAACTTAAAATTACAAATATGATTTATAATGGGGCATTACAGGTAATAATAGTGTTATTCCTATATATATATATATATATATATATATATATATATATATATATATATATATATATATATATATATATATATATATATATATATATATATATATATATTATATATATATATATATATATATATATATATATATATATATATATATAATATATATATATATATATATATATATATATATATATATATTTATATATATATATATATATATATATATATATATATATATATATATATATATATATATATATATATATATATATATATATATATATATATATATATATTTATATATATATATATATATATATATATATATATATATATATATATATATATATATATATATATATATATATATATATATATATATATATATATAACTTTGATTAAGACCCATTAATCCTAACACAGATTTAACTACCTTTTTGGTGGTTGGCCGTTTTAATTTCTAGTTAAATTATTATTATTATCAGGTGCATGTTTACCACTTCTTATTTTATGATCTAAAAATGTATTCCTTTACCTACAAAGGAACATTTTTCAAGTTTGACAGAAAATTTATTATTTTAGAATTTTGTAAGGACATTTTTAAATGTATAAAATGTTCATCCCAAGTGTTTGAATAAACGATTGTATCATCAATATATCCTTGAGCATAGGAATATTGATCATTTAACATCTGGTTTAGAACCTTCTGGAAAATGCCAGGTGTGCCAAACAATTAAAAAGGCATAACTTTCCACTGGTATACTCTATCGTGAGTGGAAAAAGCAGTTAACTCTTTACAATTCTCATTTTTTTTTATCTGACAATGCCCATTTTGCAAATGTAGACATGTTAAATATTGAATCATACCCACAGTAAATATCATTTCCTGCATATCTTTCATAGGGAAATTCGGAACATTTATCACTGCATTAGGAGCTCTATAGTCCACGCACATTTCTGATTGATGAGTCCTTCTTTGCTATTTACACAATTGGATAAGTTATCTCAGCTTCAGATGGCTCGATCAGGTTCGTTTCAATGAGTTCTTGTACTTACCTGCTTACCCCTGATCGATATGACATCAGAACACTATAAGAATGTTGTTTGTGTTGGGTGGCATTGGATAAAACTTCTATCCTAAGTTCACCAACATGCACTGGTTGCGAGACTCCTGTAAGCAATTTCTCATGATTTCTAAGAAGCTCTGTCCATTGAATTTGTTGATGATATGTCAAATAATACATCTTCAAGTCACATAGTCTTTCATGGAAAAATCTTTCAGTATGACCTGTTGAAATGGTTTGAATATCCCCAAACTCTTCTTCTCCCTCAAAGACCACATTAACGGTGTTTTATTCAGCGATGAACTCTCTAATCTTGTTTTGATGCACATGTTTAAAACTATTATCCGGCATCTTAACAAGAAATGAGTGTTCGTTTTTCTTTTTCGTAATAGACCCGGTCCTTGCCAACGAGCTAACAACTTATTTTTAGAGTCTGTAAGAAGGACAATAACTTTTTCACATGGTTTAAATGTCTTTGAACTAGATCTTAAGTTGTAATAATGTGACATCTTATCTTGTTCAAGATGAGAGGTTATTTTGGCTCTCAAAGCAGCATCTTTCAATTTTTTTTGAGGTTTTCCATATAAACTGAAATAGGAGTTGTGTCATTTTAGCTCTATTTACGTTGAACTTCTTCCTTGCATCTTTTTCAGTTTTTTTTTTTTTTAACATTTTGGGTAAATTTTCTTCCCATGTCCGTCCATACCACATAAATAACACACATACTTAGGGCACATTTTAGAGACCTCTATTGAGACATGAAATTCATATACTTGTTTTCGGCACACG
Source organism: Latrodectus elegans (assembly GCA_030067965.1). Lineage (NCBI taxonomy): Eukaryota > Metazoa > Arthropoda > Arachnida > Araneae > Theridiidae > Latrodectus > Latrodectus elegans. The sequence continues at coordinate 45,084,653 of CM057821.1, forward strand.
AAGCGTTCTTTCAATATCATATCTTCTGCTGTCCCTTTGTAATGTATACGTATTATAAGCTTGGGTCGGAACTTAAGCAGTGCATCTGTTTGCTTCTTAAACAATTTGCGTACACTTTCGTAATCATATGTTTGTCAGCCAAAAGTGATGAATTGACTATCTTTCCCCATTCATTAACGAAATGACCTCTTATTTCAATAAGAACTCTTCTCCTAAGTTGTCGGTGATTAGAATGTCCTTAAGTCCTTCAAAATCCGTTATTCCAAGTCAGTCGATCCAACCCTGGAAATAGTTAGTCACTTCGTAGACAAAATCTCGACATGCCTTATTGTAACTTCGTTGGTGCAAAACGAATGTTAGTCGAAATTCTCATTCATTTTGAATTTCTTTAACACTTCTTTCACGTATTCATAGTTTCCAAATTCTTCTTCTTCAAATTTTGGCAATCAATTTCATAATGCCTGACGGCATAAGAAGAATGGATATGAAATCATATAATTTTCTTCAATTTTTATCCTTTTGACCTATCTTTCAAACAATGAAAGATATAGCAGAATTTCGCATCCCTTTGCATCGAGGCGAAGCATTGACTTTGTAAGGTCCAACTGTATATTATTCGGAACTAATCTTTCTGTTTCCGGCACACTTATCCCTGCTTCAATTTACTATTTCTCTAGTTCAAATTCCGTTTGCTGCTTTTTAGCTTCTGCCTCGGCTTCAGCTTCTCTGCCTCCACTTCTCTCTTTTTTCTAACGGATTCACTTGCTTCTAACTATTTTCTGGTGCTGATGATTATATTTAACAACATTTAAGCAAATTCTTTATCATTTGAAGCACTTCTAGTAATGAGCTAGCGAATTTTTAATATCGTGACATCAGGTTCCAACGCGATACTTAATTCTGAAGCCAAAATTAAAAGATGACTTTTTTCCTTTCGTGAAGTAAGTGGTATTTAATGCTAAATATTTTAACATGTCTGAATGAATTTATTAAATTAAAATTTCAAAAATAACAAATTCCGAAAAAGTTTTGTTTTTCCTTCATACAAAATTAGATTTTCGAACTGAAAATCATTAACTGAATTTCTGCGGAGACTTATTAAAATGATTAAATAATCATACACTAAATTAAACCCAATTATTTTCAAATTTCAAATAAAAATTCTAAGACATAACTTTGAAACGATAATTCTAAGTAAACAATTTTGATTTAAATAATGTCAATATATTCATTTAAAATTATAACATTTCAATTGTATTACAGATAGTGATAAATTTGGCTCCAAGCAAACTCACTGATAATATTTATTTATGTAGATCTTTCTATTATTATAATAAACACATTCATATTAGACTAAATATGCATCAATATATTTAAAATTCATGCAGTAATTTCTCTTTTCAAATCTTTAATTAAAACATTTAAAAATATGCAAATCTATTAAACTATAATTAACATTAACATAAACAAATCTTTTAAAATATGTTCTGTAATGTATATCTTTTTTTTATTCAAACCAAACTTTCAAAAAATTTATCGAAATCAAAGTTCGGGATAATAAATAAATATTTATAACAGTGGAAAAAAAAAACATAGTTCAAAATATTAAATAATATTTTTTTTCTATCTTATTTCCAAAAATGAAGAATCAACAAAAACATAAGAAATGATTTCGCTACCATGTGGTTCTTTTTCTTTCTAACACACCCACGGAATTTCTGACTCCAAATGAGAATCGAATTCAAAATAAGTTTTTACTACATATGATACAGACCTTAATTCAAATAAATCACTTTTTTTATAAATGAGGGAGCAAGAACACATGAATTCATACAATTTCTAGTGAAATGCTTTACACATCTAAATAAACAATAATATCGCATTAAAGTAATAATTAAATACACAATGATCGATGCAATAAAATTGATTTCACTGACGTAAAAACAATTTTAAAAAGCAATGCACTTTAGAATACAATTTAAACATTTATCAACTTTGAATTTCAACTCAATACTTCTGACGCAGAAAAAAATTTATTTATTTTTTACTGGTGTAAACATTTAATTTCATTTATAAACTCAAACAGTTTTATTCCTCTAAATATTAATCACTGGCGTGATAAGCCACCATCATACTATTCAATTCAATACTGCTGACACAGAAATTTATTTTCATTTGCTGATGCAAGGTTCTAGTACGTATCACTGACGTAGTACACAAAATTTACACTATTAAAAAGCAGAATCTTAAAAGATTAATAATCTTACTTAAAGCATAAGCATACATTTGTTTAAAAAAATATTTCTTATTATGAAATCTTAATAGAAGATCCCAACTAATAAAAACTAAATATTTGGCAAATATCACTCACCCGCTTTGCATGATAGACATCTCACCAAAAGCATCGATGAAGTTCATCCTTTTTACATTCGTTTTCCTTTTTGTGGCATGGCTCCGCTGCCACCATTGTAACACAACGCGACGTGGTTCTCATTATGTTTCGGAGCTATAACCTTCTCTTGTGATGTTAACATAAAGACTATCGTCTTCAGGATATTTCACAAACACAAAATACTTTAAATTCTGACGGCACATTGATTTGATATTAATATACACATACATTAATTACTAATACAAACATAGATTAAAGATACATATATTTTGAGGTACGTATATTTTTCATCTTAGTAGAGAGTAGGACTTAAGCTACCTCTCATTATACTAACTATCCCTTCCTCCTCCTCTTCACCCACGCTTTTCCTTGTGTGAGTGACTGGCGGGCTCTCACAACCAGTATATTACTAATTACGTTACATATACTACGGTAAGAACAAGTGAACATTAATTAAAACTCTTAATTCACAGAAGTTAATAGTAAAATAAAATACTGAATAAAAATCATTTAAGATACCTGATCAGTACACAATAAAACATTATTGAATGATTAATCCAACATAATTCTGTAGCCTAATTTATGAGGATTGGAAAGAAAATGACTTCTTGTCAAAAGAACAAAACAACAATTTAAGATATATAAAAAAAGTAAATGAATCAAGAGCTCTTGTAATGCTAAGCATGCTCTTTTAGCATCAAATTTATAACGAATACTCGATTTAAATCTTATACAGTACGTTCGCATTCCGTAGATTTGATTTTAATGAAATTCTAATTTTGGTTAAGAAACAATTTCAAGGACATGAGTATAATGTTCATTACTATATCTGTCTCAAAACAGTATCAGCTCTGCTTTCAAAATGAATATATATCTTATTTCTGACACTTGACTTTGCAGAGTTTTTGAAAAAAGCTGAGCTGATTGAGAGGCATTAAATTTCATTTAATATACATTGTCAAATAAACAATCTTATATTTTTCATTATATAATTTAAATCATATGTTCCTTTATTAATCTATTTGAACTGTGTTTATTTAAAAAATGTCTTTAAACGGATTAAACAGTTCGCAATTTAGTATGGCTTAATAAGACGACTATAAATATATTTAAATGTTAATGACCTTACTTAAAGTTACAATTTACATGCAAAACTAGAATAATAAATCGTAATAAATTTACTAAGCATTATTTTTGAGACAGATATTTCCAATATCAAATTACTTATTTAGAAAAAATAAATAAATAAAATTAAAGAAGTGTAAAAATTAATAAGTTTTTTTCAATATATTAGCAGAGTAAATACTGAACAGACAATATTTATTAGTGAGATATTTAGAAAACGTGATGGTCAAAGCGGAAAGTCACGTGTGAAAGAATTTCTGTATTGAAATGTGCAATACCAGAAACTTGAGTTCAACCATAATCTTGCTAAAATATAGCGTTTCGAATTCTTTAAATGAAAATAAACCTAGCACAGCAGAAATGTAACTTTTCGATGCGGCATCGATGCTAAGAAGTCTTGGAGAATGCAAGTATTCATTGACACTACAGCGCTTCAACTATCTATAGATAGTGGAATAGCATAATGATATTGAATCTAAATTGATATTGTGTGTCCATCTCGTGGCCATCAAATACGCTTTCAATCCTTGTTTTACTATAAATAGAACTAGGATTTTTTGGAAAATATGGAGTCATGTCATTCCCACTTCTTGGTTCTTGATACCATCGAAGTGGCTTTTGTTGTGATATAACATCAGGTATTGTGGAATTCACAGCCGTTAAATTATCAACTCATGCTGATGAGAATATCGCTGAAATGTTTGTACCGATACTTTCCTTCCGCATGGCCTTTTTGATTTATAACTCATTATTTGCCTGTGTGCTCTAATAAGTACATGTCTATCTACGCATTTTTATCTGAATTATCAGGAAAGTGAGCTGCTGTTGACATTCAAGGCCACTTCTGAGCCATTTGATTCCTTACTTTGAGGACAGTCATGAAATATTAACCGAAGAGAATGTGAATATGCTGATATGATAAATTGTAAATCTAACGGGTTACTACGACGCGGTTACTCTGAAATTTTTGAGATACGCGGAGACGAGAATTTACAAAATAAAAATAACGGTTTAATTTTAAAATACAAAGTATTTTAACACAGAAGATGATTTTTTACTGACTTACTTCAAATTCTTTAGCGTAGAATAAATTTTAAACAGAATAGAAAATGGAGTTGACGCGAGAACACTTTCGCGCTATGATTTTCTCTAATTTTAAAACATAATTAAATAAAGAAGAATGCGTTCAAGGGTTGCAACTACCGTTTGGTGATGAATCTCCAGCTCGTGCTACTGTATTCAGATGGTTTAGAGAATTTAGAAGAGGTCACAATTTTCTTCAGGATGAAGAACACACTGGAGGGTCACCGTCAGCAGTAATCCCGGAAAAAGTGTCTGCCATACGAAAAATGTTAATGGATGATAATCACTGTACCTATCAAATGATACAGAAGTAACTTAACATTGGTTATGCAGCCATACACAAAATCATTCATGAAGAATTACATATGAAAAACATAGTTTGCCGTTGGATTCCACATAATCTAACTGAGCACCAAAAAGAGGAGCTTGTCAGAATCAGTAAAGGAAATCTTAAATTGCTAAATGTTGGTGGCCACCGCATCATTTCTAAAACTGTAACAGGTGATGAAACGTACATACCGTTTTTTGACGTTCCAACACGTCAAGAAAGCAAAGTATGGTTCTTTGAAGATACTCCGACGCCGACAATGGTGAAAAAACAACGCGCACTGAAAAATGTGCTGTATGTCGTCTTCTTCAGAAGTACGGGATTGGTCAAAGCCATCAAGTTGGAAGGACAGAAGACAGTAACAGCAAACTGGTATACCACAAAATGTCTTCCAGATATTCTACAAGAACTCAATGTTAGGGGACTAATGCTTCACAATGACAATGCATCTTCACATCCAGCCGGATCAACAGTTGAAGTTCTTAAACAAAAACAAAAAGTGATTGGACATCCGCCGTATTCACTTGATCCAGCTATGTGGGGAATTTGGTTATTATTTAATATAAAAAAGAAGTTACATGTACGTCGTTTTCATTCAGAAGAAAAGATTGATGTGGCTATAAATGCATTTTTGTTATCTATTTCAAGAAACGAATGGCTTGAGGCATTTAATCTGTGGAAAATTCGTCTACAAAAGTGCATTGATGCTAGAGGAAACTACTCTGAACGCAACTAAAATTTTGTAAGTATAACTTTAAAAACCTAGTTGTATCTCAAAAATTTTAGAGTAACCTTCGTATTACATACCTGAAATAAAGTCATCGAAGTAAAAATTCCTCTTTAGAATAATGATTCATTAGGTAAAAATAATGATTCATTAGGTATTCCTTAAAATAATGATTCATTAGGTAACACTATTCAAATGAGAGTCCATTATTAATAAAAATGTAGCAGCCAAATTCAACAATATTCGGCCATAATAGTGACATTTATAATATTTTAAAGTGAATCTATTTAAAAGTTAATCAATTACATATTATTATATTCCTATCTTATATGTTACAGTATTCTCTAGGGTTCCATACCACTTAATGAGTGTAAAAATTTTATGTATAATCTGAGTATTTCACTTGCAGGAAATAGTTTATAATTCAACTATATAAATGATGGAGAGAATTTTGGAATACATTTTTAATCATTAATATTTTTTGAAAATATAATTCAGATCATTACTCATTAATTTTTTACAGATGTAGTCACGTTTATCTAATTCCAAATGTAGTAAGGAATAGATTATATATTCAGTATTATTATATAATATACTAAGATATATTAAATTTCTTAACGAAATTATTGTGATATTTTGAAATTATATTTTTTATGTACCTAATGATAAATCATTTACCTGAAGTTCTGGGTGATGTATTTGGCATTTATTAACTACATGTTAATGAAGATAGGGAATATCTTTACTTTAATCAATCTATTTTAAATTAGATAGGAATTTAAGAATACAAGTATTTTTCATTGAACTATATGCATAAACTAAACTTAAGTTGTCTGCCTAAGTTTAAAACCACTTTTTCTTAAACATTAATTTAAAAATTTTTTATTTTGTTTACAGATAAATTATGATGCACAAACCTAAAATTAACTAAAATTTTAATTACGAATCGCATACTTTTGTGATATTGATTATTTTCTGGCAAATTTTAATGAAATTTTAAGAAAACTGTTAATACATTGCAGAAAATTCTATAATAGTACATATATCTTAAATTAATTTGAATATAAAGTTTATGGAAGAATGATTTTTGAAATATAGAAAAATCTAGAAAAATAAATATTCAGAAAAATAAATATAAAAGGGAAATATGTGCTTATAAATAAACGTAAAACGGATATTTTACAACATGTTACTGGATATTCCCTTTAAAAATGTCAGTAAAAGAAAAATGTCTTCATATATATTCAAAATTATGCTTTACTTCCTTCAAAAATACACTTAAAGCATGTAGGTCAAGCTTCATACAAATATCTTAATTATTATCGAGATATCATTTTAACAGGAGATTTTATGATGCCAATTTTTTCACAATATATAAGCCAAATAATGACTTCATATTTATCACTATTTATCAGCACATGAGAAAGAAAAACATATAAATTAAAAATTCAATAAAATATCGCTTTACAGAAAAGTGGCTCCAGTTTGACAATTTAACTTTTTGTTTCGTTTTTTTTTTCCAAAAAACTAGACATTTAAAGTTTCTATAACTTAATTTCTATTGTACTTACAAAGAACTGTTTTGGAAAATAGGAAGTTTTGAGTACTAGATTTATAAATAAAAAATAATAAAAGTAATCAATGGTATTTAATACTCAACTTTAAAAAGTTGATATATGCGGATATCTTAATTATTTTTCCTTCATTATATTTCTTTTTTTAATTTAAATGAATACAATTAATATATTATACTTGCCAAACGTACTATCTATGTTTAGTATAACGTAAAAAATTCTTTCTTCTACATGCTTTTGATGCCTTCGTTCCTTATTGTAATTTGTACAAATTACAGCAAATTAAATGAAATAAATTAATAGCTATAGGTAAGCCATCGTATCTAACTTAAATCTATTAAATCATTCTAATTTTAGTTCATTTGCATGATAAATAATATACATTCCATGATAAAAATGTCAATGGAAATAAATGGAATTTTTTTATCATTTTAAGCTAACTAATAAATTCTAGGTTTAATCCAAATGAACTGTGCATATCTGTTGAAAACTACTCTGACAAGAATTGACAGACTAAATAAAATTTTGTGGTAGACTAAATATTAATATATAATCAATTATTCTAAAATATATATCAATAGTCAATATATAATCAATAATAATATATAATCAATTATTCTAAAATATATATCAATAGTCAATATATAATCAATAATAATATATAATCAATTATTCTAAAAAGTATTGTTTCAGTTGCAAATAATTATATCTGAATATGTTTAAAAATGTTGTTTCAGTTTTTATTAATTTTGAAATTCTAAGCAAATGCAATTATGTGATTAATATGTCTGAACAAAAGATTCTCCTGTAAATGTATGTTAAATATTTTCGATATGTATCTTACTACAGGCAAATGTACCATTATAAATTCTAATAAAGTCGAAATACGAATATATTAGGCATATATGATTTTAAACAACGTATTTTTTTTCAATGAACTAGATTTGTTTTGGCAAAATTAGAAATAATTTAAAATATTTTAATTTTAATATTTCATTAACTTAAAATCAATCTAAAAATGCAGCTTTACGAAGAAAATTTAAAAGTATATTTTTTAAATACTTAAAAATATTCGGTCATTATTAATTATCATATAATATTTAAATATTAAATTGCACATATTTTACTATCAAAATAAGCATAATTAATCTGTTTAGAAAGCTAATTATATGTATCTAAAAAACATTATTTACAGATACTACAGATTAATGAAATATTTGTCAAATCTTTCTAACAAACTCTCAAAGATTAATTTTAGAAATCATTTTAATTCCTTTTCGTTTATTATATTCTAAAATTAATCCTTCTCCTATTTGTTGAACTTTCAATTAGACAATAAAATATAAGTAATAATATTAGTTAAACAAAAGCTTTGACTTTCAAGAAAAAAATTTGCTTTAAATAAATTATTGTATTTTAATACCCTAGATACATTGAATATTTAATTACGTGTAAATAGAAGTGAACTAATCCTTTGAATGATGCTTGAAATAATAGAAGGTTTTATGTTTATTTATTTTATGATTTGGAATTAGAAATTAAATGTCATTTTTTGCCGTTTTTAGCGAATAAAATTACATTTGTCATACTGATTTTAAAAGTATAATCTTCTCAATTCCAAACAGTAGAGTGCGTTTCAGAGATATATATTCATTTATAATTTATATTTGTCAATAAAATTAATTAAATTAAAAGTTTTGTGTCGTACTACTTGCCTTTTAATCTCAACATAATTTTTAAGGTAAATTAAAACAATATGTAGGGAAGAAATGTAAAGCAAGATATTTATCAAGATATTTAATTTTCATTAATTAAGTGCCTAAATTATTTATTTATTTCAAACCACATTTGAAAACACCTTATAAAGGTATCACGTATTGTATGTACTATGTGAGAGAAATTTTGTTTTCGGAACGTGTGTAATTATTAACATTTATAACAATTAATATAATAAAATAAGTATATTTCATAAGAAATAGCCTTAAAAGGAATATTTTTGGAATATTTTAGTTTTATTGACAAAATTATCAACTTCCTTCATGTAAACAAACAATAGTTGGAAAATCATTCTGAAAATCAATAACGGGAAGTGTATTAGTGAATAAAAGATTCAGGAATCTGTAATATAAATTTTGAAAGTTACAGAAGATGATTATTCACTAATATTTAGAAAGGCTATTAATAGTTATATATATTTTCCTTTTCCATAATTCCTCTGAATGGTGTAATAATTCTATTAAAAGAGAAATAAACAGATTTATTGTGCATTTCATGTATGTGCAACCCGAATAAGAAAATAAGGAAAGATTTTAATGAAAGAAAAATGGGAAAAATAAAGACTTCCAGGGCATATCAAAATAAACGCATGTTTATTAACGTATATGGCACTGAAAATAGTCTTATGTATAAAGAAGACACCATATTATTGATAGTGCTTCCCTATTTTGTATGTTGCAAAGCTCTAAGGAGTAATACCAAAGGCCATCTTTCAAAAAGTTGTAATGGTTCAGGATAATACGTAAATAGGCCAATTTTGTGAAGACGCCTGAAAGTACTAAGCCTCTCATTGTACGCTCCGTTGCTGTACCCATTTTCAGAGTAACGGATACTACTATCTTCTTTCTGTTACTCTAACTAAAATCATTATTAGATTTAGTAACCGACCTTAACTATAGGGTAATTTTTTAGTTGTCCATTACAGTTGTTCACCTATTAGGGACACTGCCAACCTCTCTAACAGCTTTTACCATCCTTTGTAAGAATTTCAGTTATACTGGTAACATCAAGCGTCTTCTCCAGATTTTCGAGCATTCTTCTATAAGGGTGAAGTTGTCCGTGTAATTTTATCAAGCAATATTCCAGAAAACTTGCACTTGAAGCAAATATGTTTAATTGCGTATTTATCGTTCATTTCTAGACTTCAGTTATCCGCATCGACTACACATATTTTCGGTATCTTAAGTCATCGGGAGCATTTTATTTCTGACATTTGCATATACATGTTGTGTCTTCTGAATTAGATGACCTGATTGAACTGATCTGAGGAAATTCTATTCCTGCTGTTTTAAGGCTATCAACGTAACATTTATATGGTTATTTAAGTTTTTCCCACCATTGTTAATTAACAATATAGTAAATTAAAATTTCAAGTATAAAAATAATCTGATATAGTGATGCTCAAAAACGACCCTTACATTTAACCTAATGATTTAGTCAAAATATAAAACATTTTTCTTATCTTCACATATTTGATACTTAACATTTTTCTTATCTTCACATTCAATTGACCTATTTTGTTTTAAGTGTTTAAAAATAATGAAAAACCAAATTCAATGTTTATAAAAATAACACTTGTCGAAAAAAAACACTTATAATAAAAAGAATTTTCTAATTCAGAGAGAAATATTCATGCAGCATATTTAAAAAACTCTATTGGGTTAAACTTGCGCAAGACTGACTTTTTTTTAAAAAAAATTGGTTTAAAAATTGGACCATGTGATTTGCAATCCGGGTAATGGACAAAGATATTATTTTATTCTCAGTTGTCACTATATATATATATATATATATATATATATATAGCAATAGAAACAACATAAATTTCTTAGCATGCATTGTTTAATATGGTATGGATCTTATACTCACAAAATAATCTACTTATTTAAAATATATTGAGTTAAAACGCTGAGTCGTATAAAACAGGTTAATAGATTTCATAAAAAATGTTCAAGGGATTTTATTAATAATTTCAAAATATATTGAAATTTTTACTACAGAATATTTTTTTTTTAATATTTCTCCAAGAATTTATTTCAAAATTTGATTATATATTTATTTCTAAACAGTAAACTAGAAGATTAGTTTCGATGGCCTCTTATGCTAACAATAATTACTGTAGAATTATAAGTAATTATATTATAAATATAAAATCTTAATACTTTTATAATCTTCAAGATTTGAGTCGTTTATTAAAAAATATAGTTAGATTGAAAAATAGATATTAGATGATAGGAATAAGTTCAATAATCAGAAATATATTCAAGATAACTTGTAATATTAATATTTAAGATTAATACTTAATATTAATATTTAAGATTAATATTAATATTTAAGATTCTTAACTATCTCATTTAACTCCTCTCAATCCGCCCAACTTTTCTAGAAATCAGGGTGCCAGACTGTGGATATGAAGGTGCTGGCTGAGTTCAAATCCCGGTTCGGACATGGAAATACTTTCTCTCTCTATCTTGTCCTTTCCTTGTATGCATGGCTTGTAAATGATTGCTTATCCTATAAACGGGTACTCGTGGTATATATGTACTGAGGAAGTCGGACACCACACCTAAATATGGTTCAATCGGAAAAGTGGAGCAACGCACTCCATATTCCCAGCCTAGCTGGCACACGACAACAACTCACCTCAACTATATGAAGTAACTAAATGTATTTTAACTATCGAAATATGAATGACACCAGTCATCATCTGCTTGAGTACAATAATTTAAGGAGTATTATTCTATTGAGAAACGATTTGAATTTTGACGTTTGAATTAAAACGTGATATTAATCATCAATCATTGGAATAAACTTTCATAAAATATAGAATTTATAGTAGCTGGGGCGAGGGCATACTATATATCTTAGCTTAATTTTTTTTCATAAGCACTTCAAGTCATTTTATTGTACAAATAATAATGTTTACTATTTAAAAAAAAATAATTGATTTCAATAAAATTTTCCTAGTATTTAACAAAAGAAAATCTAGTATGAATAAAAATAAATTAAAATCATATATTATTTTCTTTATTAATATGATTTAACTTATGAATTATTATATGAATATTGTATTAATTATTTTAAACATTCTTTTGGCATTCACATCAATTTCCCATTCTTTTTCTATGTCATTCCATGTTTTATTTTTCATCATTCTCTTGCTTTGGAAACATAAAAGGAAGTTAAAAAGTAAGTTGTAACTATAAATCAAATTTAAACTAACTGTTGAACAATGAAGTGTTGTAATTAATCAAAATGTGGTTACTGAAGTATGTTTTATTCCAACATTCATAGAATAAGAACATTAATCAATTTGTGAATAAATAATTGTCTTTAATTTCCCGTCAATATTTACCATTAATATCTGCTAACACAACAAAGAATTGCTTCTTTTTCTTAAAGACGAAACTTTAAATAAAACTGAAAATGCATTTATTAAGGGAATGGTGTTTATAAATTCGCAAATAAATAATATAAGATAATTGATAATAACATTATTTTTCATAGAAATTTTTTAAATGTATCGCATTTCTTAAATAACAATTTTAATTTATTTTGATAAAAAACTTTGATGCTTTTTTATTTCAATTATTTTATTAACATAAAGAGGCCTTCATTTCTTTGTTGAAAACATCAATTAAGTAGTTGAATTTTTTAAATTAATAACACCTGAATTGTAACTCATTTTGTCAGTAATATAATTCATAATAAAGTTTTAAGTGTCGAAATTATAACGCACATTCTTTTAAAATATATGTAAATCTTAGTTATATATCTGTCATGAAAAATTTAAAGTTTTCAATTAAAATCTCAATTTCAAGTAATCTTGGAAAATGTAATATTTTCATTTTCTTCAACATATTAAGATCATTTACTTAACATTTAGAAATAATTTGTCTTTACGACATTTTTGAATATTTTTATGGTAAACCTTTATATATTTTTTAAATTCCTGTACAATGTGCCATAAAAAAGCTTCATAATTCTCTTATGTATAATGGTTTTCGTTAATTTTAACATATTAAAGGAAAATATATTTTCGTATATAATTATACTTGTATTGCTTACAAATCATTTAAATTGTGAAATATATTTTGGCATATTACTTTATTTGACTACAGTTTGATATTCCATAGTAATTTATAGTTCGTGTGCATTTTTCTAAATTTCAATCAAAATATTAAAAAGAAAATAGCAAGCTCACAAAAATGTGATCAATTAAAGAAATAGTATAATTTTCCATGCCATCTTCCTTTTTGAACATTTTAAAATATAATTTTTTCTGGATATTATTGTACCATATTTATTTTCAAAGAGTATAAAATTAAATAAAAAATATTAACATATTTTAAAGTATCATACATAATTGAACAGCATTAAGTGTTCATTGAAAAAATTCTTATTTTCCTCTAATTTTTAGAGATTTCTATTTTACTTAATTATAAAAAAATTATTACTGTCAACACGGAAATTTGCATTCTGTCTAGAAGTATACAAGATTAGGGAAATCTGAAATCAGAACTTTTACGGAAATACCAATATTCAGTTTAATTAAAATAAATAATATTTTGTTCAAAACAACTTTTATTAAAGTTTGATAGTGCCCAATGTTTGTGAAATTTAAAGTTATCGTACTTTACATGTAGCACACATAGCATTGTTTTCTTACTCGAAAACGTAGCTGTGTGGATAAATAAATGTCAATAAATGTATTTATAAGGGACTAGAGACTCATATATTTCTAATTTGTATATAAATCAGCTTAAGAAGTTCAAACAAATAACTATTTCAAAATTTCAAGATTGGTGTATCCAATAACAATTATTTCTAGAAAGGCTTTAGAAGCTGAAATAATTATGTAATTATTCATAACGGAACTGACATCTCCAAAATTATTAAAATAGATTAAAAATTTGCTTAGGAAGCCAAAAGAAATTTTGCAGTTACAGAGCAATGTTTCTCAGTACCATATCTGCCGCAAATTCCCGCCACTTACGTGCTTCTTGTTTTCTTCAGAGGCGATAAGAGCTGTGGGAAGACATGACCAGATATGGTCCTCAGGTGCTTTAGATTTTTACACGTCTCACTAAACGAGGAACATTCATCGCCAAGGGACAATGCTGCTGCACCTCTAATATCCTACATGAGAGTGTCCAATAAATTTCCTCCTTATATTTCGATATAGTAACCAGTTTGTTAATCCATTTGCATAGTTTTTGGAAAGAGTGATCACAAACAAAATTGCGGATGCTAATTTTAAATTCTCTTCCTAAGCATCATTAAACAAAGCGTATTCAGAATCAAATAAGGGACTGACTTTTCAAATATTTATTAATTGCATCTAATACTGGATTAAGTAGCCCTAACAAATAATTAATCATTAGTTTTGAGACTGATGTCTCTAATAATAAAACATGTGTTCATAAAACAGCCTTAGAGATACAAATAATTGGTTAAACACTCCTAATGAGGCTGATACCTCTAAAAGCATAATATTTCTTTAAAATTTGACTTAAGAAGCCAGGCACAGATGCAGTATAATCCATGGTCACAAATTCTAAGTTTTTTTTGGTGACGACGAAATGTTGCCAAGATGACGTCATTGTGACGTAATGCCGCACGAATATGTTGTTATTGTGATGTAATAAAATCATTTTTGAAAAACTTTGCATATCTAAATATTGATTTTAAATCTGATAAATAAAGAGCATGAATATATATTATTGAAATAATAAAATTTAAAAAGTAATGAAACATTAGAACAATAAGTGAAACATTAGAACAATAAGTGAAACATTAGAAAATACGAATATTTTCCTTATTTGTATTCGTTTCCGAAGTAATTTCGGAATGTGAATAAGGAAATATGGAAACTTCGAAAATGTATATATCAGCTCTAAGAAAATCGGAATAAAATTTCTAACGAAAATTCCAGAAGAATCTGAACACGAATAGGAATGAAAAATAAAGCAACATTCGGAAAAGAATAAATATAAATTATTAAGTACAAATTAAAATGTTAAATATAATATCTTTAAAAATTAAATACAGAAACAATAATTTAAAAAATGTATAGAAAAATTATATAGCATTTTATAGTAATAATATAAGTTATAAAAATGCCATACATAAACTAAAGAAAGAATATGTCGAAACAATTTTAAACAGTAACTATAAATTCAACCCAATTAATTTTTCCAACGATTTCCCAAAAAAACATTAAATGTGTCTAATTTCTTTTCTTCACAGGATTTATGGAATAAATAAAATGCAAAATAAAATTTAAAATTTGTTTGGTGATTATGTGTCGGTAATTTACTCTTAACTTGTCTCCATGTGCTTTCAATAGTATTTGCATGGCATTCTGTAGTTTCATCGACGAAAGTGACACTGTGATTAACAGTTAAATGATCATAGCCCTCGCTTCTTAATGAATCATAAGCTTTCCAAGAATCGGAATAAGTGGCTTTGCCTGGCTCCATCAACTGTTTAATAATATTAACAAAAGTTTCCCTTGTTCCATCATATACTGCTACCAAAAATAATTTTCAACTCCCTCTCTCGACATCACCAAATACCCACTGACCTTTCATCGCATGCCCTTTATGGTACTTCCTTTTTCCAAATTTTGACTCGTCAATTTCAACAATTTTACATTCATCACCTATCTTCTCTGAAGATGACTCAACTGAGTAAAACATTGTTTCATTTATGAACTGCCTTCAGTCTGCTAAAACATGTTTGTTAATAGAATATTCCTTTTAAATATCAGTTGTTTTACTATCACGAACAATTTCGTAAGTCAAAAGAAAATTCTCCTCAATCTTCAGTTTGCTGCAAGAAAATCAAGAACCATACCTAATAGACTTCTGGCAACTACAAGACTCTCCTTCAAAACTTTTGTAGCAGTAAAAAAAAAATATCATCTGGAAGGTTTTTCTTAGCCGAAATTCTCATTTGTCTTCCACATTTTAAGCATACTAACTCCGATTTCAATTTCACGCAAAAATTCTAGCAGAATTTATTTTTTTCTCACACAATTTAGAAAAGAAAAAAAACGATTAGTCTCTCCACCCTGACCTAAAATCTGCTTACCACCGGGGAAATTGAACGTCAGTCCAGAACTAAGAAAACCTTGGTATTTTAAAACGATATTTTGAGTTACACACAGAATTAAGCTTAACTATTTTGATAAATACTAAAAAAAATAAAAAATAAATGAAGAACACAAAAATGATTATTTAAAGTAATGAAAAAGAGTTATACAACCTAGAATTTAATAATCCAAAATGTCAAGTAAATTGTATAATTCACTAAAAAATCTTACGATATTAACTCGCAAAAATTCCTAATAAAATGCTGAAATGGAACAAAATGTTCTAAATCTCGTCGCGATGACGTAAACACTGGGGTTGTCAAAATTGAATTTTCACCTTAATTCTTATTGGTCTTCGTCTGTTTGACGCAATAATAATCAGATTGCCAGATGCAAATGAATATCTGCCAAAAAATCGCCAATCTAAGAATTTGGCGCAAGGATTATACGGCACCTGTGCTGGAACTCATAACAGATACTGTAGTTACAAAGTGATTTCTCTCGGCACCACACCTGCCTTAAATTCTAGTTGAATATGCACTACCTGTTTTCAGTCGTTAAGAGGGGTTGGGTGGAGGAAGCCCCGGCCAGATGTTGTCTCAAGGAGTTTTCCATTTTCACATTCTCCAATATAAGAGAATTGCAAATTCTATCACTACATATTATAAAAGGATAATTTGTCATGGAACTCAAATGATTAGTCTATGATATCACAGCAGATGAGTCCACTGGTATTATGAGAGTCATTTTAAAATCTGATTTGATTTCAAACTCACTGAAGTAGAGTCCCATGTTTTGGTTAGAAAATTCTTTTGTCAAAGAGACTGTAAAGTGCTCAATATTGGACAAAAATGGTCCATAGGTAACTTTCAGCTGGTGAACAATTACACATTACTGTCCCTTTTTTTGCTACTCAGCCTTCCAGAACCACCATTTCACTGATTAGCTTTTCATAAAAACTATGTTCGAAAGCTATTGAGAACTTTATATGTGCTTGAAGGAGACATGCCTCGTTTGGTACAGGTGCCGTAAATCTGTGATGCCAAATTCTGAGATTGGCAATTTTTTGGCGGATTTTCTAATGTATCTGGCGACCTCGTTTTTATTGCGTCATACATATGGAGACCTATAAGAAATATGGAGTAAATTCTATTTCGGTAACCCTAGTGTTTACATCATCGCGCACGATACATAATCTTTGCATCATTTCTTCATCGTCAATCAAATTCAGAATTTGAAATCATGGATTATAAAGCACCCGTGTCGCTCATTGTTTAGTTTGTCTATTCATTTTTATACTGAACAATGTAACTGCGACAAAATTCATACACTGAATAGGAAGTATATTTAAACTCAACAATTGGTAACATGACTATTTATTGTGTTATTATAGAATATTTCCGTATTGTTCTTGTACCAATAAGAAATGATAAAACTACAAAATCATTTTTTTCTAGTTTGATAACATGCGAGTTATAAATAAAAATGCACGTTACATATTTTCACTCTTTTGACTTTGAAAGTTTAAGCATTATTAGAAAATTCAAAAACACCTATTTGCAGCATATTTGTATATAAACATTTTTAAGTGAATTATTTTAAGAAAATAATATATATATATATATATATATATATATATATATATATATATATATATATATATATATATATATATATATATATATATATATATATATATATATATATATATATATATATATATATATATATATATATATATATATATATATATATATATATATGAGTATTACATGGTGTTTAAAGTTTATTCAGCAAGAGTGTTTCCTTCTCATTGTTTAATAAATTAATTGATTTCCTTCAGAAACTTGTTTATCTTTTTTTAAAGAAATAAAATTCTTCTATTGCTTTCATGAAATATTATAACGAAAAGAGTTGAAACACCAAGCAGAAGCGACAACATCATTAATCAAGATTAATGGCAAAAGTGTCAGTGTTAAAGCGTTAAAAATGGATTTAGTAGTGATAAATGTGGTGTCATTTTAATTTGGTAAGTGTTTGTGATAGCTTAAAGTTGGATATTGAAGAAAATAGTTACTTGTATTCTCTATTTACTTCATTTGCTACAATTTTTTTTTCTATGAAAATAAAAATCAAGTAAATTTGAACTTAAAATTTAGCATACAAACATCATTGACACATAAGTGTTACTTTAATTTGAAAGAAGTGTTGAATATTACTTTATGAAATACTTTTGTGCTTAACAATCTCTCAATCACGAGTTAAAATCAATTTAACAAGATGTTAAGAAATTTAATATTCTAAACATCTCGATAATCAAGAAATATTTAGCAAATATCCACCCATAAAATACTACATATTTTTATAATAGTACAGGAAAAGTTATACTAAAGACTGGAGTGGTGGACTGGTGGAGACAGTTTTTATAGATTTTAATTAAATAAACATATTTGTAACTAAATTATTCATATGTATTTAATATTTGGTTTTAATCACATTCTATTTGAGTAAAGTAGACTATGTGAAAAAAGTTTTCATTATTTTTTTAATTATATGAAACATTTCTTAGCATACTGGTAGAAAAGGTTAAATTAGTGGAATAAGAGTTATTTGATAATATAACCTATTTAATAAAATTTCAAATTTATATATGCTACTTTATTTTACTCCTATTTGAAAGTCGTAAAACACAGGTGCCAGTGAATACCTAAAATATTTCTTAAGTATATTAAACCCTGTAACACCCCTTCTCCGTATTAATACCCTCCCTTAACCAATGAGGTTATTATAACTTTTCCGAATTAAAAATATTTGAAATATATGTTACCATATATATTCTACCTGAGGATGTTTTATTTATATGAAAAACACACACTGTTTACTTTATAATATACGCAATATCTTCTTATTTTTATTTCTCATTGCACATAATTGATAAATAATACTGTCAAATATGTTGACCTTGTATAATGAATTTACTTCATAACTTTTGTCTTAGACATAAGGTTCTTACACATATATATAAAATTCGTTAGTATTTTAATAATTATTTTAATTATTATAACTTTTAATAATTATTTTAATAATTATAACTTTTTTATAAAATAAGTTATAATTTAATAATACAGAACATTTTATGAAATATGTTGCCAAACATCCTATTTAAAAAGCATTTTACGAAACAAATGATAATTATTTATTCAATTTATATAATTTGTTTAAGAATAATAAATATATTAAATTTTCATTGATTATGATGATTATTATTGATTATTAAAAATTCTTTATCTTCCCTTATTTTGCCCATCAAATTTACTTCAAAATATATATTTAATTTATAGTATACATTATTGGTACACACATTTGTTGTTTATTAAAATTTCTATAATTACTTTCAATGATTCGAACAATATTTTTTCTTTAAAATTTATTTTATCGTTAGCGCACACACAATTATACTAATCGAAAGAAATCGTAATTAGGGATGATTTTCGAAATCATTTTTTAATCCATTATATTTATTTCAGCAGTAGTTTTGAATGAGTATAAAATTATAGAGACGTAAAACGATTCATCTTTTTTTTTTATTTTCTTCTTGACTTTTACAGGATATAGAATTTCATTTTCTTTCATGTAGATACCTTTAATAAATACTCAATATGCTAATTGTAATTAAATTTTTTCCTTAATATACTTCATGAAGTTTTAACTTTAGGTTGATTTTATTTAAATTTGGATAATTTCACTCTTATTAAAATATACATTTATTGTACAATATTTTTATAAATATGAAAATAAATGATTTCGAAATATTTAAAATAAGTATTTTCTGTTACAATTATAAAAATATTTATATGGAAATTCTTTATAAATCTAATTATTATAAAAATTTTCTGAATAATAAATTCATTTACTTATATTTTGTATTAACATTGTGTTGACTATTTTTTTTTTGAAAAATAATTTTTAAAATTTCATTTGAAAGACACTAAAATTATTTTTATTTTATTTATGAATTATTTATTTTTTAAGGGATTTTTACCGTAAATCAGTAAGTATTAAAATTAACTGCCTTAAAATTTATAAATATATACATCAACCTACAATAATTGTATTGTATGGTTGAAGAATACTGCGTCTCATAAATGAATCACTTTATCAAAATATTAAATTAATACTTAACGTTTCAAACTTTTTTGGTATGGTTTTTATTACAGTACATATTACTTAAATATTATCAGTTCCAGTTAATTGTCATTTCAAGATGTAGCTTAGTTTCAAATGAAGATGCATTTTAATAAATAAATTAATAAGACTTGATGTACCATTTTAAATAACTGCACATGATTCAGAAATTTATATAAAAAGTATTCCTTAAGCATTGAAATCATAATGGCATTGATAGCCAAAAATAGTATGAATATCTTTCCTCGAAGTAGATTTTATAACCTCATTCCTCGATGAAATGTTTTTATGATCATCACTTTTATCATGATATTATATATGGCAATAAATAGATAACTCTAAGCGCTTTCAGCATATAAATCTTTTAATAATTACTACCTTGTGTTACCGTAGAAATTTTTCCCGGTATATTTGATGTGTATTTTCTTCTTTATCTTATATATTGAAAAATTCTTGGATTATAGCGAAATAATAGAGACATTGATAAAAAGTTGATTTCAAATATTTTCTTTAATTTCAAAGTTTTATTTTTAAAAATTAAGTGAAATGTAAACATTTAAATAAAGAATAAAAAAATAAAAAAACAAAATGAATATGCGATATACAATATAAAAAAGTGAGAAAGATTCACAAAGACATAATATTTAAGAAATTACCTCAACACAAATAAAACAAACCAATTATGATGTGTTGTATTAGAGTACATAATGAAAACACAATAAATTAATTACGATTTGTTATGATTATGTAAGAGGTAATTTCTTGTATCCATTTCTGTTGGATTTTTTCTCTCATTTCATTTCTAAGCGTCTGTATCACACATCATAAATAAAATTCATTTAATAAAATACAAAAAATATGGTTTGTTAAGATATATTTTATCTTCATATAAAAACACAAGGCACAATACAGTTTATCTGTATCATTTGTGTGAACTGTAAATTTAAAAGTTTGTTTTAACAAATCAGCTGGTTACATCTAAAATAGATTTTAAAAAAATTGGAAGGAATAATTGATATTCTTAAGGAATCACAAAATATATTGTTGCCCAATGACAAAATATTTCTAATTCTGAATGTCCCTATATTTTAATGAGTCTTAATGTCTCTAGATCCCTAGTTGTTTAATGGATATGTAATATGAATCTCATAAATCTATCTTCGTGTGGAGTGATACAAGTGTTTTCAACAAGGTTAGTGAAATCATCGATAGATTACATATCAAAATTCCTTCTAATCTACTAATAAATAAAATACTTCTATATTTGGCATATAGAGATGATCTCAGGTAGCAAATTAGATCATGAACAGATGGAAGAATATCTAAAGGAATAAGAGATACATTTTATTAATCTCAAATTAAGTTGTTGCCCAATGACAAAATATTTATAACTATGAATTTCCCAAGATCAATCTTATAATGGTTATGCTGATATGAATCTCATAAGTGTATTATCAAGGTTATGAGAATCAATAAGTGTAGAATCAACAAGTGTACTATCAATAAGTGTAGAATCAACAAGTGTAGTATCAGTAAATGTAGAATCAACACAAGTGTAGTATCAGTAAATGTAGAATCAGTAAGTGTAGTATCATGTGGCGTAGTATCAAGGTTAGTCAGATTATCGGAAGATTACAAATCAAAATGATTTACTCATTTACTAATTAATAAATTGCTTTTAATCTTTGGTTCAAACAGTTGCTACAGCAGTTAACTTAAGAGTTAAAAATGTTTAATAAAATTAAATTCTTACCACAGATACTCTATCAGAAAAATCTCTTTTGAACTTAGTTGACTATATTCCCTCTTTTTTTTTTTTTTTTTTTTTTTTTTTTAAGTTTGCTAACTTGAAAACTCAAAAATACAAATATACTATACTCAGCATAGCTATAACATATATTTTTCTTAATTTGCATCATAAATAATTCATTATTTTTGCTTTTTAATAATTGGAAATTAATACCTCAACATTCTAATTAAAAAGTAGACGGGTGTAAGTTAACTTTTATTTGTAACTCCTTTATACTTTTTTTATCACAAATAATTATTGTTCCTTTATTCTTTTTTATCACAACTAATTATTGTTCCTTTATTCTTTTTTTATCACAACTAATTATTTTGGAGAGATTTCTTTGTTGTTATTTATATGGATTATTAAAGTTAAATGGTTATTAATTTTAAAATACAAATCTATTAAAAACAAAATATTATATGATAATAATAGAGCGCAAAGATTATAGGAATAATGAGATGATCAAATGTAAAATCTGTGGAATATTTTTCATTTTGAATTTGCTAAATTCATTGTATTATTCAAATTAAGCTTTTCCCGTATTCAAAATTTGGAGAGTTATATTGTATGAGGAAGCAAACTTTAATATCTTGCTCTAAGAAGTAAATGCATTTGAAATTAAAAGAATAATTAGCAAATGAATTTCAACACAATTTGAATGAAATTGAAGTTTATGGAAGTTTCAATTAAAGTTAATAAAATTAGTAATATTTATAAATATTTTTTTAAAAAAAATAAATTACTAACTTTAACTAACCGAAAAATATTTGTAGCATTGCTGTTGAAAAATAGCTGCATTATATTTTGTTTAGACAAAGATTATTTATTTTTCAATCAAGATTATTTTGTATAGCCAAAACAAAAGCAAATAAATTATGAAAAATTCAATAAAACACAGAATCTAAGTTGAAAAGCATCTATTCATTGTGAAATATATTTTTATTGCAAATCTTAGATAAACATGCGAATAATCTTCCTAAATACTTCAAATTTTATTTTCTTAGTAAGTAAAACACAGAAAGTGTGATTTTGTTTAATCTAATGAGTTTAGAAGCAAAAATTGTAAAAGAAATAATTTTGATTAATTGGACTAAAAGATCACTCCGTAGAAAATAATTCAAAAAGAGCAATTCCTTAGAACACTTAAATTACAAAGATTTTTTTTTAAATCTAGGAGCTACTAATTAATTCCCGTAAAACGAGACCCTAATGAAGGAAAGCTAAAAAAGGAGTAATTTAGCAATAAAAAACATTAAACTACAGGACGTAAACAGAGTCTAATGATTTCAGTATGAGAAGGAAGTATTTGAATCTTTGAAACGGAATGTTTTACTTATCTAATTAGAAAAGTCATAAATCACACAGGTAAGATCAGCCTGTCATTTAGTTTTCTCTTGAGACTTAGAAACATTAGTAATTTCAGGAAACTATTTGGAATGAAGTGTCTCCAAGGAATTCTAAAGAACAGAAATAAGTCTAGATTGCCACGTAGTCCATGAAGTTGGTTGATGGTTCCGTCAAGAAATAAAAACTTGCGACAATGAAGTTTATTTATGGAAATAAAGTATCTCATTTTCTAAAAGAAATGCAATTAGTTGGATTAATTATATCTATTCAGCTGTTAAGTGTTGTTTTTTAAACCTAAAATACTTTAATTAAAGCTTGTATCAAATGTACATTTACATTTTTATAAAGCATATAACATTACAGTTTAATTATTTTTATTTCGGTTATTTAATTCATTAATTATACTTAGAAGATTAAAAAAATACCTTAAAAAAACAATTTAACTTATTTTTATAAGTAATGGATGCTTTTAAATTCCTAACGAAACGTTACAATATTCATTTATGGAGAAATACCGTAATGCGATTTTTTGATGATAATACATAATTTTTCTCACCTTCAAAAGAAAAGGAGAAAAATAGAAGGAATATATAATTTCAAATCTGAATGATACTATATATTTAATTTAAAATGAGTGAGATAAAATCATTTAACTTTCAAAATTATACTTTTTTGACAATTATTTAAAATAAATAACGTAATGTGTAATTCATTATAAACTGGAAAAAAAGTAAAGAAAATATGGTACGTCTTCTTACAGCTAAGCTTTTTTTAAAAAAAACAAGCAAACATTTTAAATAGCTACTTCAATTTTTTAAATTAATATCATTATTTACATTTCTAAAATATTAACACTAATAATAGCGAAAAATAATTTTATCTTAATGTATTTATGAGTGTTTCACAAATACTTCGGTACTCTATTGTTACAATCAATCCTTCACAAATCAATTAATTTCCCCCAAATAAATATATAATATAATCTTATAAATGTACTGATTTACTGGCTTTAATATATCTCTATCAGACATTATAATATACTTTATAATCCAAAAACGTATATAATATTAAAAAAATATTAGAAAAACGCTTTTTAATAGTTTGTGTTAGAGGCAAAATTTCACGTTTGTCCATAATTTCTATGTACATCATACAATTAATAACAATCAGCTCCATTCAAATATATTATATATATATTTTAAGTTTAGAATGACACACATTAAAATTTAATTGTAAACATGCTCCTTAAATAAGATAGAAATTATAATTTTTCATTTACGTCAAAATTGTATGAATTTTGACTTAAATATTAATTTAGTGAATATAATGAAATATATACATAAAATTTAGATTATATTTTTTTTTAAAAAAAATTATTGAAATTATACGAATAATTATTTGATAAAATTTGTTAAATTATGTTTGCAATATTTGCTGTCATGGAATGTTGCAGGCATAATTTTTAATGCCGTGGTATATATAATTAACAGATTTTTTTATTTTTACTAATCTAATATTTGAACTTCGCAAATTTCTAGCTTTCTACAGATGGATAACAACTAAAATTAAATACATTTGCAAGTAATTTTCTCCACTAATTAGTTTCCTTTTGCGTGTATTATTCTTAACATTCTTACCTAGTTTCTATCGAACATGTTTTTTAAAAGTGTCACTATCACATTGACTTGCCAAGAACAATAGGTGAATCAGATTTTTATTTTCTAATATGCCGACATAAGAAAAGCCTTTAAATTTTTAATACGTATGTTACCCTTACTATATTTCATGAGTTATATTAAATGATTTGACTTTTAAAGTTTAAATCCATTGATTTTTATGAAATTACTTAGTTCAAAAGTAATAAAGATATTAATAAAAATAGATTAATTAATTTTTTCCAAAAATAAAATTACTTCTAAGATAGTAATTGGGAAAAATAAAAGTTTGAAATATATATTATTTTTCCATATTCAATAAAAACTAACAATTAAGTTGGAAATCAAAGAAAAATTCTTTATTTAAATATGACAAATTGTAAAATTAAAAATATTAATAAATGTTTCATACTTCAGAATAAAATTGTATTCTTTGTAGTACTGAATAAAATTTGTAGTTTTTGTGTTTCCTTTTCTTAATTAAAAAAAAGTTTGTATAAAATACATATAAATTCACTAATTTTCACTAGATTTAAAACTGTGAGTTCCAGTATCTGCATGCCTGTTATCCACTAAATTGGAGGAAACTAATTCATGAGCAAATTTTATGATTTACATAATATTTTCTCATGATCTAGTTTAATTAATAATTAGGATTTACAAACTAATAATATAATTTATATATCATTAATTTGTAAATCATAAAATTTGCCTTATCCTAATAATTTACTTATCATTAGGATAAGACCAAAATTTTGAATTATACTTTTGAAATCTTTTTACCAAGAATGATTGTTCCCATGATGCTAAACATTTTCCTTAATAAAAATGCATTTTTTTTCGTTTGTACCCCATGTATAATATCTTGTTAAATTTATAATTTTATAATTCTACGATGCGTTCTTATCTTTTATTTAATAAAAAAAACTAATATTTAACACATACTGAATAAAAATATCTTGTATTCATTATTCTAAATCAAAAATTCATTTTTGAAAATCAGTTTGAAAAAGGATTTCACAATCTTCAATTATACTTTTGGCAGTGGTAATATATTTTCTAATACATATCATAGTCCTTTAATACCAATTTTTATAGATATTGCATAAAGTTTCATGGAACTATTACAAAGGTTGTATATTTCCATTTTATTCTTATTTAATCATTTTTAACTTAATAAATATTTTTAAGGTTTATGATTTTAACTGTCATAATTTTGTAGACTTAAATGTCAAATTTCTTAAACCTTATAAGAATATTTTGACGTTAAAAATTAATGATTAAGACACTGTGTGGATTCTAAAAATTCTCTCTCTGCGAATATATAAAAATAGTAAATATCCTGCTGACAGATTAGTTACTTAATGCACTCTATTTAATCTCAAATATACATAATCTAGACATCAGACAATGATAATTTCTTAATTATAGAGATTTATTTAATTACATAACACATGTGAGTTTCCAAATATGTACATTTAAAAGGAAATTGAATGTTTTGCTATTTTAAAATCTCAAATTTGTGATTTTTTTCTTGCAACTTTTTGAAAGAAAAATTCTCATTTGATTGTGTTTAGTCTATTATTTTTTCACAGTTAATCTTTAGTCACTAAAAATGGAAGGGTCTCTAAGGAATGAAGGGATTAAAACACCCATTCAGTAAATTTGAATCGATATTTTTATGAACTTGGAAATAACTATATATTATAACAAGACAGTAAAAATGCAATACAATGAATTCATAATCATTAAACATTTGAAAGTTAAATATTGTACTCAATATACACAGAATAACACAAATTATTCAAATAACATTGCTTTCTGAGACATCTGGAGTAAGATATAAGGTGAAGAACATGTTTTGTATTTTTCTTTTGCTTGCTATATGAATTGAAAAATCATGAAAATTGTTTATCCTATCCTAATTGCTATTCTGAGTTTTGGCGATGAGTGAGAATCTCTTATAACCAAAACACTCTCAGTAAACATCAGTGCTCTACAGGAATGGTGTGATCGGAGTGAGAGTAACAGGTTGTTGCATAGTATATATATATATATATATATATATATATATATATATATATATATATATATATATATATATATATATATATATATATATATATATATATATATATATATATATATATATATATATATATATATATATATATATATATATATATATATATATATATATATATATATATATATGGCTACATTTAAGTAGAAATTGATAGTAATATGCACCGAGTTTAACTGACAGTTAGATCTACATTTCAAAAATTATTATATTTCACCATCGGTATAAAAATTGTTCTTCTTGGAAAAAGCTGTAAACAGTAAATTCAGTGGTAGAAAAAAAAGATTTTCCATAAAATTATGCATTCTATTTTTCTAAAGTAAAAATAATCTATTAATTTAAAATTGCGACGTACCTACCTTTTTCTGGAAGCATGTAATTGCTAAAATTAATGAAATTACTTGAATAAGTTTATGCATTTGATTATATAAAATATACACTCCCCGACATTGGAAGAAAAAAAACACCAAGAAATAGTAGCCAGAAAATGAGGAAACCTGACAAGCAGAGCTGAGCTATATTTTAAATAATAACCATTCGAATTACAAAAATAACTGGACTGTATTTCTAAGGATAGGATAACAGCAACTGAACTATATTGCGAAATGATATGCATAATACCGAGCAAGAACAGGGTCGGAGTAGTAGGTTGTAGGAACACTGTAGACGGAGATTTTCAAAGTAATAAGTCTAGCCAGAGAGCCAATGGGAGTACACATGAAACCCTGAGTAATGGCTCTCCATTCCTTGTCAGAAATTTGTCAAAATGAGTCTTCTGAAGGAGGCAGTTACCAAGTCTGTAAACGGCTTCCCGTTATATGCCAAACGTGTTCGATTGGTGAAAAGAATGGCGATAACTGTGGCTAGGAAAGCAGAGGTACACTTTACATTGCATGTTAGCTGATGCGAACAATATGCAGTTGGGAGTAATCTTATTGATAAAGGGTATTGAGCAACCCCTGAAGAAAGAGTAGTGTCACGGGCCGCAGTACATCATTTACGTGATGTTGGAGATCATTATACCATAAATACCAACTAGATGTGACCTGGAATCGTACAAAAAGCACCTCAAACCATGATGACCCCGTTGTAGCCTTGTGGAACGTTCTGCAACTAGACCAGGATTGAGCTTGTCTCCATGTCGATGTATGTATGTTCATGTCTTCAGTATGTCTTCAGTATGTATGTTCATCGTACTGAAGAAACAGACTGTCACTGAAGAAACAGAAAAGTAACTCATCTGAGAAGACGATCCTTTAATACTCCGTCTTCCAAATCACTCTAATCTAGCACTATTCCAGACTATGGCATCTATGTTGTGGTGTCAATGGCAGTTTTCTTAACAGATGAAATGAACGCATGAAACTAGCAATCAAATGAGGGAAAATATTTTTGTTCATATGGGAGCACCAATGTGCCTTGTATATTCTGCAAAATTTCGGTAGACTTGCTTTTCGGTGACACCACCGCTTCACATCAGATGCATCGATCCAAGCGTGCTTACGTCAATCTGGCTGTCAGGAAATTTTCCTCAGTTACTTATTCTACATCATTGTCTCAACTGGTGCACTGTGAACGCATACAGGTATCTGCCACCTGGACCAACCTGCCCATGTCTCTCTTAAACTTGACTGTCTTCCAGAAATAAATGACTCCGTACACTATGGATTCGCTTTCTCTGCAATTAAGGGTGTCCTTTGTCATAAGAACAGACTTTCAACGAATTATTTTCAAGCAGCAATCGTCAGTGGATTCAGTTCCAGCAGACAGACGAGTTTATAAGAGTCACAGTGATGACACCGAGAAAAGCAGATTGATTTTTAGAACAATTGCTAACGGCCACCTGGAAGAGTTCACAGTGTACCGGATGTGGTGATGATGGTTGGAACAAGGAACTGTGAATTGTTTGCAGGCTGGTTTAGTAGACAGAGTGACGTCAGCTGACGTAAATCGGAGATTCTAATGGGAAGTGGTGGTGATACCGCAGAGCCTGTCTACCAAAATTCTGAAAATGTATAAGACACAATGTATGCTCCCATATCGAAAAGAACTATTTGCACCCATTAAGAAGGCAGTTGTTCTTCCCATATGACAGACGCTAGTCTGTAATGTGGCAGAATTAGAGCGATGTGTTTAACGATTAGCACAGAATTCTTTTCTCAGATGATTTTTATTCTTCAGTGATACTCACCAAGTACGAGTGGTGTGTCGACGGGAGGGCAGGTCTAATTCTGCATGAACTGTGTAATTCCCCTCGACTCGACAGAGGGAAATCTCATTTTGAGGCACAATTGCATACGATTTCAGGTCACCTCTAGTTCGTACGTATGACATTATGCCAGCCCAATGCTATGAGTATGATATGCGTATCCATTGCCCTTTATCA
Source organism: Latrodectus elegans (assembly GCA_030067965.1). Classification (NCBI taxonomy): domain Eukaryota; kingdom Metazoa; phylum Arthropoda; class Arachnida; order Araneae; family Theridiidae; genus Latrodectus; species Latrodectus elegans. Next base: position 45,114,202 of record CM057821.1, read on the forward strand.
GCAGGATAATGTCCGACCGCAAATTACTCGCATCAGCCAACATATCCTGAAAGGTGTACAGCTGATTCCCTACGCATCGTTTTCACCAGATCTCTCACCAATCGAACACGTTTCGAATAAGATTGGGCTCCATTTGCAGGTCCTGCTATTGCCTCCATAAAAAGACGAACTTTGGCTAACGGTTGACATTGAATGGAGAGCCATTGTTCAGGACGTCGTCTATATTCTTTTTGACTCTGTGGCTGGACCTGTTGTTTCGTATATCGCCATCAGCTGTGGCCCTACAACTTTCTGATACGGCGCTGTTTTCGCTGTATTTTAAGTGTATGTCATTTCGAAATGCAGATCACGTTTTGTCCGTTGCCGTTTCTCTCTGTTTGCCGGTTTTCGTCACTTTCTGGCAAATTTTCTTGGGTTTACATGTTTAAAGCCGGACAAAGAATCTAAACGATAAACTTTAATCTAAATGATAAAGAAGCTGAGTACTTACTCAACAACATGTTTAATTACAACACGTATTGATGTAATCACCTTGGCGACATCTACCACATTCAGTAAGTTACACTTCATGTATTCTTCCTTGCGCTACATCATCACCGATCTGCAACGTCACAGCACAATTTGTAACTGTGTTGTGGCAAATGTCACACATTTATTTTGTTTTATAAGTTATTATATTTATAAAATACCGTGAAAAATTTACTGGGCATTTAAATTTTCGAGACAGCATTTGTAATTTTTAAGTTGTTTCTAATTTACAGATTTTTTTGCCGATAACAATGATGGAAGAATTTAATTTTATATTCTCGTGCTTCTACTAAAATTTGGAAAGTCAAAATTCAGAAAATTTATTCTAATTTTCTCTTTTTATAACATAATACATTTCTTACAAAATCATTTTTTTGCAATGCCTATAGAAACTTTGAAATACTTTGACATGATCCGTGTTTATTTTATTTAAACCCATTGACATAAAGTTATTAATATCATATAATATTTTATAGAAATCAGTTTATATAAACGTCGAATATGCCTATTTATTAAAATGCAATAAATTGGAATTTAATAAGGGTTTCATCGTCTTCAACGGTATTCAGAATTGAAACAAATAACTTTAAATTCCCAAGAAATATTAATTTAATTTTTCATACAGTAAAATTGAATGATATTTTATATTTTGTAAATCTAACTCGCATATGATTATGATAAGTTAATTTTTTTTATCTCTATAATATTATTTCCGACATTTTCTTATTAAATCTATATCTTTTATTTCACAAACAATAAATAATTAATTATTGAATAAGTAAATAAAGTAGAAATTCTTACAGATTTGTTTACATGATTCTGTCAAGGAATTAAAAATTATTTTAAGAGTTTAACATTGTAGTTATACTTCTATGTCAACTTTTACAAGTATTATTCTGTTACTCAGAATATTGGTAAGAATCATTAAATTCAAGTACTTATGAAACAGCACTTTTAAACTTAATTTTTTTTTCCACAAATTAATAGTATTACAAAAGAATTGACATTTTCTTGTGACAACTTATTAATTTAAAACTGTATTTTCATAAAAAAAAATTAATTTAACAAATGGAGTCATCATTCCAATACTTTAATAGATTTTGAGATTTCCGCTTTTAAATTGTAAGGAAATATCTAAAATCATTAAGAAAAAATATCGATCTAAATATATTGCAGAGTTATGTATATATTTGATAAGGTTTTATAAAAGGGAAAATTTCGCTAAGATTTATAAACGTCATTGAATTTAATCTTATTGCTTGTAAGTTAATATATTAGATTCTATTCTCTTTATTAAAAGTCACGAGGTTTTAGTGAATTTGAAAAAGGGCAATAAAATTATTAAATTATTAAAAGACTTTCCATTAATAAATTAAAATATAATAATATTTGAAAAATATTTTAAATAATAAAATATTAAAAACTGAAATCTTTTACTGTGGACTGTTAAACAACAATACTGCTAGGCATTGTATAAAACAATGACTTTCAAATACATAAAAGTACTAATAAATATTTTTCTTAATTATTCAACAGAGTATCTATCTAAGAACTGGAATTTTTATCAAAATCCTATCAGTATTATGCAGTGTTAATGTGATTCTCTAAGCAATAAACTCAAATGCAAAGCGGTTTTATTAGTCCATTTAAATTGATTTTTGAAAATGGTTAATTTTAGTCTGGTTAGAAGTTATTTTAACTAAGTAAATAAAACATTAATATACTTAATATTTAGATTAATTTCATCTTTATATATATATATATATATATATATATATATATATATATATACACACATTCATTTTTCTTAGGTATATACTGGTGTGTAATATTTAAGCAATCATATAAAATCAAAATATAAACGCACGAAACTTCCAAAAAAGCTTAAGCAATCAATGCAATAAGCAAGCAATTTAACAGAAAGATTACGCAATACAAATTCATTAGCAAGACTTCATGAGTAAAGTCAGAGTACAAAATAACATGATCAGCACAAGACTACCATTAGATTAGGAAGGAGAAGACACTATCGAAGTTATTCTCTGAAAACGCAGGTGCGTTCTTTCATGGAATATATATTGATAGAAGAAATCATTTAGACGATTTCCCACTATTACTTGATATTGGAAATTTGTATTAAAGCTGTAGAGCGACACTGAGTTTGTTCGAGAGCTTAAAACAAACAAAAGGATTATTTAACACTTTTAAAAAACAATCCAAGATATAGACACAGCTGTTACAAAATGTGGTGGCGTCTGCACAAGGAAAACAACTGCAGTAAATTAGTGATATATCACTCTAATTGAAACAAATCCTGAAAGTAATTAGAAATCACATTTGCTCAGTAAAGTGTATAACTGTGTGGCCTAAGGTTGAAGTTTATTATGTATTTCTACATTACAAAAGCAGCACATTGGAGGCAAGCTTATTCACTTGGACGTCTACTGTTCAGATGCGTATCTAAAGAATAGTTAGTTATTGTAAAAATAAATTGACGAGCGTACTCACTTCATTTTAAAATAACAGAAAATGTGTAGCTAGGATAGATCATGCAAACCGTAAGCAATAGCGTAAAATTTAATTAGTTAGGAAATATCAGGTTCTTTAGATCAATACTGTGCTTGTCTGTGAAATTCAATATGGTAATGTCAGGAACAGAATAACACAAAAGTCGAAATGTACCTGGCAGGGCCATGCAGCTCAGAACCTCAGTAAATCAAATGGAAGAGTAAATAAAGATTTTCGCTGTAAGTGCCAGTTATTTCTATTTTGAAATATGAATTAATGAAATCACTTTTTCGACTTCATACTTTGATGAATGTTTCATAGACAGAAGAGGAGCGTCGTGTGACCAATATAGCTGAAGAAATCGGAATCAACAAAAGTTAAATTCTGTTAGATTAAATAACTCTAAATGTTTTCTGTCAAAATCATTCTTTAATCAAATGTGTGTGAGAGTGATCCAATCATGTTTTTATACATTTTTATAATGTTAAAAATTTAATGGGGGGATATTTAAATTGAGTTTTTTTCTTGTTTTATTGTCGTAAAAGATTTTTCTCTTGAAATTATCCTACATCTGATAGTTTCTTCTTGCTTCTACATTTCCCAATTTGACTATTACAGTCACTCGTTAGGATGTTAACCAAACAGCTGATTATTGTTCATTTTGATATCGAGTATATTATAAAGACTAAAATTATCAATTATTGCCGAAATTATGGAATTTTTTAAATTAATAACTTTTTTTATTGGTCAAATTGACCTATGAAAATTGCTTAAAATTCACAAAATTATTCTTCCAGAAGTATGCAATAGATTTTTCATAAAATACATCAAATTCCTTTATATCACTATTATGGACTCGCTCTTCCAGACACCTGTGAATCTCTATTGGTTCCTCTACAGAAATAAATGACAAAGTAATCATTTTAAATTATCCTTCACATCTAATTATTTGTTGACTTTTTGGTATGCATAAAATAAAATTTTTATCGTAACTTGAAGTAAACTGGCTAAGACACCAGGATTTTTTCTGAAAACCAGGACGTCTAGAAAGCATATGTAATCATTTAGACACATGACTTTTATTACATAAAGTTCTTATATCAAATAAAATTTATATTTAGTTTTATGTTTTATCTTCTTATTATTTTTTGAGATGATAATTAAGAATAGCATACTAATAATTTCAAGCAATGAATAATGTAATTATTTTAAATAGATTGTTTTATTATTAAATTTTTATTTACAAGCAAAAAAATACCCATTGAAATCTATCATTTAATAGTTTTTATTATATTTTTAAACAAATAGAAAAAATAATTAGTTTGCACTTCAATTTATACTAATAAAATTAATTATAACACCAATTAAATAATTATATTTAAAATAAAGATTTTTATTGTGTAATGAATGAATTATTTAAGTCTATGTTTCTAAAACCAAGTAAATTTCGTTCGATACATATAAATAGTTCTAAAAATATCTTAAAAATGTTAGTTAGTAATTTTTAAATTACGTTAATGGACTAAAATCCTCATTGACCATTTAGTGATCTTCAAAACAAATGAAATTTATCTAATTAAAGAATTAACTTTTGCGAATTCTACCTCGCAAACTAAGCCAAAAAAATACGAAAAATTCCCGGAATTCGATAAAAAAAAACACTTTGCATATACTTTTTTAAGTCCAAATAAGGAATTAAAAATGTTATAAAATAAAAAAAAAATTAGGAATAGTAAAATAAAACATTTGTAAGGGAAAGATCAATTTTTAAAAGAAAGTTAAATGTCGAAAAAAAAAAAAAAAAAACACCTGCCGTCATTGTGAATTTTTTATTGCTTTCTTCCGCTGTTAATTAACATTCCACAATGAGAACTGGTTTAAAAGATACCACTAAATGAACGATTTCAAAGCAAGTATTAGTACCAAAAACAAAGAAAGATTTTGGTGACTTTTAAATTGATAAAAAACGTAGCTCCTTTCAAATGGCGCCAACAAAAGTTGTGAGAAAGAAAGGTTGAAACATCAAGCCTCTTAAGTTCATTATATTAATATGCCTGGAAGCTCTTGTCTAAATACGTTTGAATGTTTTGTGTCAGATTAGTTTTTTCTTCAATTAAAATAATTTAACAACACCCAGACGGAAGTGTTTGTGTTCTTTGGTGAAGATAAAAAGTAATAATTTTCTATATATATTCCAACAAAAGGCATTTTGCTTTGTAAAGAAAATAAATTTAATATCAAAAATGCTTTGAGTGGGTTTTTAATAAAGTAATTTATCAATTTTTGTTTTAAAATAAAAATAATTGAGGTTTACTTTTAATTTTTATTTTATTTAAAGTATGCACCAGTGCAATTTGGGTGAATTAATAAAAGAAATTGTGAATCGAATTAAATTGCTGATTTAATTTGATAATTAAAAATGTTAAGTAAACCGCTGGAAATTTAGCCTTTAGGCTTACATAATTACAAAACATTTTTTTGAGTAAAAGTATATGCAAAAATGAATATTTAATTATTCCAACATAATGTCACATTGTAATATTTCATTTATAAAATTGCTTATTTTTATTTTCCAAAGAAAAAGAAAAGAAATAAATACCAGGACAATTAACAACAAAATTATATATATATAATTATTTATACGAGGTCACTCTGTTATTTTTGAGATACAACAAAGTATTTAAAGTTACAAAATTATAGGTGTGTTCAAAGTAGTCTCCTCCAGCATCAATGCACTTTTGTAGATGAATTTTCCACAGATTAAAGGCCTCAAGCCACTCATTTGTTGGAATAGATGAAAAAATGCATTTAAAGCCAAATCAATCTCTTCTTCTGAATGAAAACGGCATTACCCCTAAATTCTTTTTAAGGTTAAACAATAATCAAAATTCGCACATAGATAAATCAGGTAAATACGGCTGATGTTCGATCACATTAATTTTTTTGTTTAATAAACTCAATTATTAATCCGGCTGTATGTGAAGATGCATTGTCATTGTGAAGAATTAGTCCCTTAACATTCAGTTCTTGTACAATTTCTGTAAGACATTTAGTGGTATACCAGTTTGCTGTTACTGTCTTCTGTCCTTCCAACTTGATGGCTTTGACCCATTCCGTACTTCAGAAAAAAAAAACGGCATACATCACTTTTTCAGTGCGCGTTGTCTTTTCACCATTGTCTGCGTGGGATTGTCTTCAAAGACCCATAATTTGCTTTCTTTATGTGTTGGAACATCAAAAAACGGTATGTATGTTTCATCACCTGTTACAATTTTAGAAATGATGTGATGGCCATTATCATTTCGCAATTTAAGAGTTTCTTTACTAATTCTGACACGCTCCTTTTTTGGTGCTCAGTTTGATTATGGGAAACCCAACGGCAAACTAATTTTTTCATAAGTAATTTTTCATGAATGATTTTGTGTATGGCTGAGGATCCAATCATAGAAAATCATGGCACGAAAATGTTCTCGCGTCAACTACATTTTCTCTTCTGTTTAACATTTATACTACGCTAAACAAGTTGAAATACGTCTGTAAAAAATCGCCTTTTATGTTAAAATTAAAATACTTTGTATTTTAAAATCAAGCCTTTACTTTCATTTTGTAAATTCTCGTCTGCGCTTATGTCAAAATCTTCAGAGTTACTCCTATAGCTAGTATATATATATATATATATATATATATATATATATATATATATATATATATATATATATATATATATATATATATATTTATATATACTAGCTGACCCAGCTTTAATACACTGAATCAATTTAATAATTCTTTGGTACAATCAAATTAATATTTTCTAAAAAAAAATTAAAATAGATTTATATAGATTCATACATAGGAGATTGAAAATAAAACGTTTCGCAAAAATTTAAAAAGTAATAGGTAAAGTGTTTCGAAATGCTGAAATTAAGCACAAACCAACATATACTTTCTCAATTTACATTTTAATCATCTTATGTTAAATTACAGTTTTTAAGCTGTGACCTACTTACAAAATATACTATATAAATTAAAAACATATAATAATAAATTATTATAAATTATTTAGATAACATTGACATCGAACTATTATTTTTTCAATTTTAAATTATTAAAACTGAAAATTATCTAAGTACTGCTTTGTGTACAACATTGCTGGTTAACCTGTCTTTTGGTAACACGAAGAGATTTGATGATATTCCTACACGTGAGCAGGTAACATATAGCTGTCCATGTGGGAAACATGTGTTTTCCAAATCCAAACTGTAAACAGACATTATTTGGCCTTGAGATTTATTTATGGTCATTGGAAATTGGAGCCTTTTAAACGGATTTGGAGATTTTGACGATATCAGTGAAATACGTGGCAACAGGACGATATCTCCTTTAAATTTCCCCGTCAAAATTGTTGTTTCGAGTATATGTTTGGTCATTTAGTTTACCACTAGACGTGTACCGTTATATAATTGAGGTGGGTTAAATTACGTAGAAGAATAATTAGTGAACCAATTTTCAATTGAATATTGTGTGGTGGCATTCCTAGCATATCCAGAGAATTCAAAAATTCGGTTGGAAAGTTTACGTCTTCGTTTCCATCAATAACTGTGTCGATTGATTTAAAAGACATCAAATCATCGGGCAACATTTGTTGTGTATGGAAATTAATTTCGTTCAAAACAACATTTCTTGCTGCCAAAATAGCACGATTACAGAACCAATTGAGATCTTAATAATTATTCAATATATCCGGAAAGACACTCTTAATTAGTTCATTTCTCGTTTCAACAACAGTGCAGAAATTATCTGAAAAATTTTATGTATTGTGTATTATGATGCAATCCAATTTCACTATTTCCAATATCCAGTAATTGGTTAAAAAATACTTGTGTAGATGGATCATTTTGCAATTATTCTCACTTATTCATAGTCAATCGAAGTGCCACAACATTTTTCCATAAAAACGATTGTTTTAAGCATGCATTAATCTCATCGACAAAATTAGAGTGAGGAATAACTGGTAAAGTCTGCCGGAATCACCAGGCAGTAGTAAAACAGTACCATCGAAAAGTTTATTGTTGCCTTTCAAATCTTGCATAATTCTCTGAATTGCTTCAAGTGAATGTTTATGAGTCATAGTACACTCATCCCAAATTATAATTGCACTCTTTTGCAACACTGTAGCCATTCCGCTTTTTTTTTTAATGTTACACATTGCGTTTGATTTGTTATGAATGTCTAATGGTAACTTGAATTCTGAATGTGCTGTTCGTCCACCATCTAACAAAATTGCAGCAATATCTGACTGTGCAATTGCCAAAGCAATTTTCTGTTGGGATCGTATCTTTGCAAGAATTAATGATATTAAGAATGTCTTACCGCTTCCACCTGGTGCGTCTAAGGGGAAAAAAAACACCTTGATCAGCATCAATAGTCAGCATTATCCGATTATAAATATTTTTTATTCGGCTGTCAGTAATGGCTCATTATTCGCAATAATTATAGCTAAGTCAACGTCATTGCACTGTTTTTCTTGTTGCAAGTCAGTGTTAACTAATTCGGCAGCCTGGCGATCAGGTGATGGCATTCCATAATGACTAAGTGGCAAATGTGAAATTAAAATACTTAAATCTTCGATCAACACTAATGTTTCATTATTCATCTATGGTATTAAATCTAAATTTGGACATTAATTTGTTCTTCTAATTTGATTCAATATATCATAAGTCATATAATTCTTATATTTTTCCACAGAGTCGATGATCGTGTTGGAAAACATGTCAAAATTATTGAAAACAGTTGATGAATATTATTCGGTGTGGATGTCAACGCTGCATCAGCAAGTGTCAAAATGATTATCTGTTTCCAGTAGTTGCAGCTCGCAACATGCATCTCGATATGTATTGAACACTCGACCGTTCACTGTTCGCAAATATTCCAAAGATGTTGGTCTAGGAATATTCACCATCAATAAACGCAAATAGTAGCATTCACGGTGTTTAGGATGTACAGTGTAAAGTCGTCATAATGTCTTAGCTTTAAATAGGCCTGGGATTAATGGATGTGGCTTTAATTGCTTACGTGGCTCCCACTTTTTCCCTATTTTATTCCATGTAAAATAGCGTGGTACATTAGTATATAATAATGTTTTTGCGAACTGGCCGAATACATCAGATTTTTGACATAATGTAAAGAATTCACTTAGTGTCGTTTTCGGTGTCTCAAATGCTCTTTGGAGAATATTTTTTTAGTAAAATATACTCGTTGACCATTTTCAAGATATACTGCAAGATGCTGGACAGAAGGTTCTCTTTCGTGTATGGTAAAACTGAAAGTACGCCAGATAGTTTCGCTACTGCTTTTATATCTACTCCTCTGATATCTGTTTATTTCATCAACCAGCGCTGCATCTCTGAGGTATTAGAGCTAGTTATCCTTCCTTACCGTCAGGGCATATCCCCAGCCATATTTCAACAGGATAATGCATGACTACACGTGGCACGCATTGTCCAAGGGTTCTTTGTATATCGCCAGATTTGATTGTCTTTCACCAGATTTTATCCCCAGATTTAATGGCTCCTTTCTGGATCTTTCACCGATAGAAAACATGTGGCCCATGGTTGTTCAGCGATTGACCCAGATTACCTCCCCAGATGCCACACCATATCAACTTTGGTAGGGTGTGAAATCTGCTTGGTCTGTTGTTTCCAAGAACACATCTAAAGTCTCTTTCAATCAATGCCGATGTGTGTGGTAGCGGTGATCGCCAACAATGGCAGCTACTCTGGCAACTGATTCTGGAAAGAACCACACTTCACAGAAGTCTAAAAATTTAATAATTTGATATATGGTCAGCATGTTATCTACAAAATAAAATTTGTTTTGATATATTTTGTATTTCTCGATGTTGCAATTCGAGTGGCCAGCAGTGTACATGAGAGCAAATTTATGCTGAAGTATAATTGACATTGACGCCAGCAAACTCCCCTGTACCTAACTCCAAGGAGCTTTACCAGTTTATTGGGAGATGTGGGATTTTCATTTAAAAATAATATAAAAACTGACATTATAAAATTTTACAACAGTTGAACATGATTATCATACAACATGGCTTTAAATATACAATCAATTTCCGGTTAATTGTAAAGATGAAAACAAGATGACAATATAACGGGGTCTATGATGAATTATATAAAATTAACATAATAATTGTAACTTTACAAAGTTCTTGATTACAATTAAATAAAAATTTATAAAATTCATTCTAAAAAATGTTTGATATTTACAAAGACAGGACCTTACTTTGGTCAAAACATGTTTTTAGCTAAGTTCTAGAAGAATTCTCAATCCAACAAACTAAGTTTTCATTGTTTATTAGGAATTCAACTGTTTTATTTAATTTTGCTCTCGCTGTATGATTTCTCAAAATTCCCTTCTTCCAGAGGATCTTCCAATTTTTGCTGGGTATGGCTAAATGTCAGAATAATATTGAGGATCAGGTTGTCAAGAACTGGAGTGGAATGCCTTCTTTTCCACAAATGCAATCTTTGGAATCAGAAATGTGGAACCTGTGGAAGTAATATGGAAATGGTCCGTGGCCCGTAAAGAAAAGTACCTCATTCCTAGTCCAGTTAAGGGTTTTTCTGCTAACTTTCGGAATCATCTCATGAAAATTTAAACCCCACACGTGTTGCCCTTCAGGAGACATTCCTGAGGTCCAGAAATAGTTTTACCATGCGTGGGTTTATAAGCTTAAGGTAAGACTGGGGTGATGATGGTGCAGTGTCTGGAGGTGTTTGTATATTAACATCCAATAATTTTCCCAGAACTGCCCAACATTTGAATACTACACTACAGGCTGTTGCTGTAAGAATTCATACTTCAGGCTTATTAACAGTCTGTAGTTTATATTTACCACCACATGATGTCATCCGCCAAGAGGAACTCGATGCATTAATAGATCAGCTGAAAATTCCATTTCTACTGTTAGGTGACTTAAATGGCCATAGTGTTTTGTGGGGAAATGATGATACTAATTCTCGCGGTCGGCAGATTGAACAGTTTATTTCTGATAACTGTCTCTGTCAGCTTAATACCGACAAGAAAACATATTTCCGTGTACCCCCAAGAACATTTCATTCTCTCGATCTGGCCATTTGTTCACCATCTGTTCTGCCATTGTTAAATTTAAATGTAGGAAATGATCTGACAACAGTGATCATTTTGCTCTAGTTATCTCCCAGACTGGAGGTAATAGTACAGGACAACGTCTACCTACTTACGTGTATAGTCGGGCTGATTGGACAATATTTGCACAATTGGCAGTTATTGATAATGGAATGGTCAGGATCGATGATATTGATGATGCTGTGTATAAAGTAACCGAAACAATTAAGAAGGCAACTGATGCATCAATACCAAAGAGTTTGCCTATACCACACCTGCGTTGCAAACATTTGGTGGAATAATGAATGTCAAAACACCTATAAGAAAACGGAGGAAATTATGGGGGTTATTCGGAAGATACCCCCCAAGGGAGAATCTTATCGCCTTTAAGAGAGTAAAATCATTAGCTCTCAGAACTCGTCATCGGAGTCAGAAAGAATCCTGGTCTCTCTATGTATCCTCAATTACTTCTTCCACATCCAGTTAACAGTTGTGGAGAAAAGTGAAAGCAGCCAATAGAATTTATAGAGAAATTTCCATTCCTATTTTGATATCCGGAGCTGCTGTATACTCTTCTCCTAAGGACATCGCTAACGTCCTTGGTGAAACCTTTGCTAGCGTCTCAAGCAATGACTCTTATAATCCTTCATTCTTAAGGGCCAAGAGTCGTGCTGAGCGAATACCAATTCGTTTCAACCATGGACAAGCTTTCCCTTACAACTGCGAATTTTGGATGTTGGAATTAAAGATAGCATTACAGCAGGCCAATAATACCAGTCCAGGATCTGATGGAATCAGCTATCAAATGCTTCAAAATTTACATCCAGACTCCCTATCGAACTTGTTATTTTTGTTCAATAGGATCTGGACTGAAAAGAAATTACCATCAATTTGGAATGAAGCAATAGTGATTCCGGTTCTTAAAACTGGTAAGGATCCTTCAGATCATTCACATTATCGACCAATAGCTCTGACGAGCTGCTTCTGTAAGACTCTGGAACGTTTGGTCAACGCCCGTCTCGTATATGTCTTAGAAAAAAATAAATGGATACATATTAATCAGAGTGGCTTCCGAAAAGGGAGATCCACTCTTGATAATATCACATATTTGGAGACCCAAATCCGCAATGCTTTTCTGCGTACCTGGCGATATGGAATTCTCCGTTCACTATAAGATTTTTGGCTTTCGGGGTAATCTTCCGATATTCCAACAAAATTTTATAAGCTCCCGTGTTTTTAAAGTTCGTATTGGAACTATATTTTTCAATACTTTTATTCAAGCCGAGGGCATTCCCCAAGGCTCCATTTTAAGTGTCACCATTTTTAATTTATTCATTAGTAACATCTTGCATCAGTTACCACCTTCTGTAAATGGTACACTTTACGTTGATGACCTGCAAATATCATGTCAGGGGTCAAATATGCGGTTAATTGAGAGACAACTGCAAACAGCAGATAATAAGCTTGCTGCATGGTGTACTGAGAATGGTCATACAATATCACCAAGCAAGAGTAGTTTTGTCCACTTCTGAAAAAGACTAGCCTGCATAATAATCCAGTTATTAATATCAACAACACTCCAATAGAAGTATTCAATGAAATAAAATTTCTGGGAATAATCGTTGACCGAAAATTAACCTTTCTTGCGCATATTTTACATTTGCAGAAGAAGTGTGAGTGATCACTTAATATCCTCAAGGCGTTGTCAAATACATCTTGGGGTGCAGATCGCACATCTGCACCTCAAGATGATCAATTTATCAATCATTGATTCTATCCTTGACTACGTATGTCTGCGTATTACTAAGCATTGACTACGGATGTGTTGCTTATGGATCGACCAGATCTTCCGTTTTACGAAGATTGGACACAGTTCACCACTCTGCTTTAAGGATATGTTCTGGGGCATTCCGCACATCTCCCGTTCAGAGTCTATACGTGATATGTCAGCCACTACCGTTAGACCTGAGACGAATGCTGCAGTCTCTCAGTTATTATGCTAAGATCATGTCGACCCCTGACCATCCACTACATTCCATGATACCTAATGCCTCTCTTAAAAGACTGTATGATACTCGTCTATTGAGCATCCCAGCTTTTCTCACACGAGCCAAATTACATATTTGGCTCACAGACCTATGTGATGTTCAGATAGAATCTATTGATCAAAATATCTATCCACCTTGGTATGAATCAACAAATACCTTTATAAATACTTTTGCCTAATTCAGAAAATCCGACACAACACCTATTGTTTTTCAGCAGCTATACTATTCTCATCGCTGTCAGTACCAATCTTACAAACCTGTATTCACGGATGGATCTAAAACCGCAGAACATGTCGGCTGTGGAGTTTTTATCAATGATACGGCTTTTAGCTACAGCCTACATTCTTCCTGCTCTATCTTTACTGCTGAAGCAACAGCAATCCACTACGCGCTTCAGCATGTAGATACAGATTATAATTATCATTTTTGTATATATACTGACAGTATGAGTATTATTGAAGCCTCGAAAAAGAATAATGTTACCTGTCATCCTGTTGTGCCGAGAATTTTCAAAGCATTGGATTCCCTTGCTGGCAAGGAAAAAGAAATTGTATTTCGTTGGATACTAAGCCACATGGGTCTTGAAGGAAATGAGAGAGCAATTGCAGCAGCAAAGACTGCATCACATCCAATTTCACCATCGGTTCCTCAGACGTGAGAAAGGTTATAAAAAGTTTTATATATGGTCTTTGGCAGGAATTATGGAACTTGCAGGTTGGCAACAAGTTACATACCATTTTCTCATCCCTCATCCCATTATCAATTTTACCGTTGCGAAGTGCTGATGTTAGATTAACTCGCCTTCGTATCGGACACACACATTTCACACGCAGACATTTGTCTTTAAGTAAACTAAATCCATGGTGTGAAACGCGTGATGAACCATTTACTGTTCATCATATTTGAATTTCATGTCATGATTTTAACCAAGAACATTTACACTTTTTTAATGCTGATTTTATAACTTTGTTTGATTTCATAGGGGATGCACCCCATAGAAACCTATTCACTTTTTAAAGGTCAATATGTTTTTTACACTATATCTAGTTGTTATTTTAAATTTTAAAACTATTTATATTTATATATGAATTTATCCTTTTTTATAACTTGTAATCAGTTTTAAAATTAATCATACACTAATTTTTGTTTTTTAAAATTTTAATGTTGCTTGGGTTTTCCTTGAAAACAAAAATACGAAAAGAAAACATAATTAAATAAAATAAAAAATAAAGCTAAAGAAATCTTATTCTTGGCGCAGTATGTCCCATTTTGGAACTTGCGCCATAAAACCCAACCAACCTACCAACCTCGTGAAAATTTCTTCCAGTTATTCCATTATCTCAATCTTCCTGACAACGATCCATTATCCAATTATCAAGTAAAAATTTGGTATGACATCATAGTAATAGTAGGACCTGAGAAGAATTACTTGATAGTGCAGCCACTTTTGCAAGTCCATTCGCTGCCCCATTTTCTTCTGAACTTTTATGGGCCTTCACCCAATCAATCCTGATGTTATCTGCTGTTGTTAGGAGATCTTGCATTTCTCGTATCATAGGACATTTCTTAAAATGATTAGATAAAGATTTAAGGCACGCTTGACTATCTGACTAGATGTTTGTTGAAAAATTTTGTGAAGCAGCTACTTGAATGGCTTTACGCAGAGCATATTCTTCAGCTTGATATACTGTGTTTTCGGGTTGTTGCCCAGTACTCCAAGTACTTTGTAATCCGAGTTCAGAGTATACTATCATTACGGATCTAACTTTTTCTTCTATTTTTGAGCCATGTGTGAAAATTGTTAAGAAACCTTCATTATAACATGGTATATGGTTTTCCTCATGTATTCTTATTGTGCTCTTTTTTTTAAGTCTCCAGGGTGGATTGTTTCTTCTTTTATAACTTTCTCAATCAAAATTGGTGCAGAATAGGATCAACTTCACGAGAAATTTCTGCCCTTGCATGCCTTTTAAACTTTGCCTTGGCTTCTATTTTTAGGTGGAGAGGAGGTATTCCAGTTTTAACTTGAAGAGCTGCTGTAGGAGTCGTTCTAAACGCACCAGTGCTGTTTAGCAAAAATCTCCTTTGAATCGAAGTAAGTAATTGTTTTGAAATTGTTGTTAATGGCGTTTCCCAAATTGCTGCCCCATGCACCAACATCCTCTCTATTACAGTTTGATATAGTAAGATTCGGTGTCCTTGGGAAATTACCCAATTGTTTCCTGATATCCTTAAGAGTATTTGCTGTAATGCCATAGCTCTATTGGCCTGTGATTTTAGGTGTGCTATGAAGTTTTACATTTTTTCAATTATGACTCCTAGAAGCTTAAGTGTGTCTTTTTTCATCACTCTGCTGTTTTCCTAAAAAAAATTGTGGACCACATTTAAGCTTTTCTATTTGAATATATTTGGGTTTTTCTAGCGAAATTTGAAGAAAATTATCATCTGACCATTTTTTAAAATGAACCAGAGCCCCTGTTGCTATTTTGCCCATTTTTTTTCTCACTCTTTGCTGCTACCACGAAAGTAAAATCATCACCAAATGCTTGAAGATGTATCATGCTTTCTGGATCATATTTTTTCCTATATCATTCCAGTTCTTTTTAAGGGCTATATTTTCAATTAAATTCCATAGAATGGTGCCACTACAAGAGCCTTGTGGGCAATAAATAGATTGTTTCTTGCTGGCTAAACCATTATTAGTTGGCATAATGATTCTTCTATCTTCAAGATTACTGTAAAGTAATTTTTTATTGTTGTAAGGGCATTTTTTGTGGTTTTGATAAAATATAATATGCATTCATGTGCTACAATTATTTAATGATTACAATAGATGAGATCCATTGCATGAGAAATCACTTGTATGATTTAAAGATGAGTGCAATTTACAATAAGTTTAATTTAGTATGAATGAATTATGTATGAATATAGTGTAGATCTATACATGTAGGTATAAGTTAATATGAAATATGTTTTATAAGAGATACATTCTAGAATGAATAAAGATGTATTATGCTATTTTTTGTGTTAACAAATCCACATTTCTTCAACTGATCCAGTTTTCAATATTTTTGCTTATACAAGTACTTATTATTTAAATGATACACAAGAAGCTGATAGACATTTTTTTATCCTTTTCCTGATTACTGAAGTTTTACTTTTTAAATGCAAGTAGCTTAAGATTTTTTTTCTTTTTGTATGAAAATAATTATTCTGTGAGATATATTTATTATACGCCTTTTGAAATCTTTTCAGGAATTTTTTCTTAAGCTCAAATGAAGTGAATAATGTGATTGAAAAATCAATTAGTCTAAACATCCATGGTTTTCTATATATCGAACTGATAAATATGAACTAGCAATTTTCGTATTTCTTTGCCAATTCCTTAGTCTTTATACCCATATTATTCCTTCTACAAATCACCTTCAAATATATAAAGCATGTTCAATGCACAAGATATCTTACGTAACAATTCTGTATCATGATATCTGCCAATTCTGAAAATTACTAACTGTGTCAAAATTTATGCATATTATTTTTATGGTTTAATCAAAAAATCACATTTTCATCCCAGAATTTTTTCAAGGCAACGTCTTTTACAGATTAGTAACTCCCTATGTATGCCCTCCATACATTTTGAATGTTTTAAAATTACGTTTTGTGCTATAATGCATATTGTTATCAAAATAACGGAAAACAACCCTTAGAGTTATGAATATTACTATAGTGTAAGACGGTGTTTTAATTTAACTGCCGTTGATTGCTTGGTGATTGAATCTTAGAAATGATAAATATCATTAAAAAATAACTATTGTACCTATTTTTCATGGAAATACAATAAAAGTTCCGGGAGAGATGTCAGTGGAACGTATAGATTCCGGATTAAATGCTCTAAAACAGTGGTGCCCAACCTTTGACTTATCGCGGACACATTTTGAGCGTACAAATTAAAAGTGAGCCATATGAAAGATGCTTTTTGGTCACCAGTAAATCAATTTTCATTTAAGTTTCTTTTGGGGCATGTAAATACATTTGAAAATTTTTATAACTTTAAAAACATAAGAAAATACTAGATTTATTTATTTTTTTAAATTGAAGACAAATATCTTTTTTTGTTTACAAGAAATTAACAGTTATTCCATAATCGATTTTGTCATAACAGTTATAATAGTTTTTCATAATAGATTTATTTTATAAATGTTTGAGAGAACTTGAATTTGGAAAACATATTTTTATCTCAGACTTCAATATAAATGCATTATTGAAATAGTAGCATTTTAATTCTTTTTATTTTAACAACATATAAAAACCTATTTTAAATCCAGAAATTACGAAACTTGTAAAATATAATCATTTAATGGTATAACCAGTAAATAATGGGAATGCATAGCATAATTTTAATGTTAAACTGTGGTAAGCCTCATTATTAAGTAAATAGAAAAAGTCAAACAAATTCCTGATAAATAAAGTAAAGGTGGCCATTGATTGTCTTCAAACAGTTTATTGTGCTCCATCACATGTGTTGTTAAAGCCAAACTCAAACAGTCATTCATGTGTTTATTTGTAATTTTTGATCTACATTTTGTCTTTAAATGTAAATCTACGATATTTCAACAATTTATATTCAACGTATCATTTTTAACATTAAATCACTGATAATTCTCTTAAAGTTTGAAAAGATTTTGAGTTCTAAACTGCAAAGATGGCAATTGTTTAAGAATGAATTTGTACAGTTTTTTTTTATATTTTATAACATTTTGCAAGATATCTTTCATGATTATAAATGGTTATCATATATTAACAATTAAAAAGTATAAATGAATTTATATTCTTAAATATTTTTATTCGAATTACCTAATTTGGCTGGGGAGCACAAGGTTGGGTACTGCTACTCTAAAATAATCAATACATATTATCCATTATACTGAAATTGGGAGACTAAAGGCCATGGCAGATGTTTAACTTCATCCTCAACTTCATTAAACCATGATTTGGCAAATCCTTCTATAGAAGTAAGTATTTTATCGTTACGGAAAATTTCCTTGTCAGAAGTAAACAAAATTTTCATAAAAGGATGGGTTTGGTCAGATAAATTGTCCATATATTTACTGCCAATAATTTGTTCCTTTCAAAGTTATGATTAAACAAATCGCATATGAATTTATATCATAAAAGATTTGCATCCAAGATTAAAATCGGGCAAGAGCCAATCACGATCATACCCATACCGATCATTGTCACTTTTGATATAGATATTTTCTTTTTAGAAGTTTAAATCCGTTTTAATAATCCTCAATGTCTTTCAATGTAGTTCACTTTCTGTCAACTATCTTGCTGAGTGTGTGTTGTCTCACTGTGTTTATGCTATGATGAATTTAGATACCGTAATTCTTGAAATGCCAGAAATTTGGCATATTTCTGTAACACTTGTTAGAGCTATATGGGATTCAATAATTTAGCCTTTAAAAATCTGATCTGAAGTTCGGCATTTTAAGATTTTCAAAACATCCAGGCTTAATAACTTAAGTAAAGTTTCAACTTACTAACAGAATATACTTCTGTTTTGTTTATGAAAAAAGAACTTTAATTATATTTTAATGTTTGCAAAACACACTCCTTATCTTTAGACAATCAAATGTAGTTTCCCCACTAAATATTTCTAGGATATTTGTAATAGCTATAAAATATACTACAATATTAAATAAAGTATTTTTATTTCATCTTTGTTTAGTTTAAAATAAATGAAAAAATATGTTAAAAAATAACACTGAGACATGTCTGGTACGTAGGATTTCTTTTTAAATATTATTTTTTTAAAATGCTTAAAATACATTTAATTAGTACATTAGAATGTTTAACCTAATTAAAATCATATATCTTAATTTATTAAAAAATATACAAATAAAAACTTGGCATATGAAAAATATGATAATATTTTTAAAATTTTAATATTATACAAAATGAAATAATAAGGATTATAGTATTTCAAAGATACTCAGAACCCGGTATAAAATATAAGTTATGGTTAACGTTATTTTCATTGAATGAATATCAATATTATAGCTATATAATCAATAAGATAACTATAACCAGATATGTTTCTTCCAATTTTCTTTGTTATTAATATCAATCTGTATCAATTCTTGTCCAAAGTAAAAGTAACAATGCATTTTTTTCAGTCTCATTTGACATTGATTAATTCTATCGTGTCTATATCTATTTATATTGTTTAATGTATGCAACATTTATCTTTTCTACCATGTTTCATTAAGAAATTCTACTTTAAAAAAGATTCCTTATTAAAAGACAGTTTAAATAACGGATCTTCTAATCAGTCAATTATACTAATTTTTTACTGAAAATTTTTCTTATTTTGTTAACCAATAGTCCATTGCATATCAAGTATAGTTTTCTTGAGTATTTCATACAAATTGAAATTATTTAAGTATATAATTTTATAATATATAATTTATTATATATTATAATTTATATATTTTAATTATAGCTTGATGTGTTTGATATATTCTAAATAGATTGAATTTGTTGTACATAATTTTGTAAATAATAATAAAAAATTATAATAAAATATATTATTTACACTACTAATTTTTCATTAATTTACGTAAAGCATTTTACTTACAGTGTACATTTTATTTTTCAAATCTATATTTCATAAAAATACCTGGTTCAATAATCCTATCATATATTATTTTAATTATCAATTTCGTAAAAAAATCATCATATTTCTTGATTTTCGAGTATATCTCATTCAAAGTATAGAAATTAGTTTACAGAAATATAAGGATTTAAATTCTAAGTCAATAAATCTATTTGTTTGAAAATTCTTCATAATCAGAATCAAGAGCAATACACTAAAATAATGTTTTTAATACTCATAATTAAATTATAGATTAAAGCTATGAGATTCTTTTGTATAATTTACAAAAGCCATTTAATTTTAAAAGAAATTTTACGAAAGAAATTATACAAAAGGTAATAAACATAAAGGAAAACATGAGGTTATTACTTTAAAGATTAAAAAAAATTAAATACAGTTTTGAAATTCTCAATATGTATTTATAATCTTCTCTCTACAAAATGAAAACCATTCAATAATTAATAAGTTCTATAAGAAAATTATTATTATTATTGAAATATAAGATTTTAAATATGACTAATTTTCATCGTATTTTAATAAGAACAAGAGATTCGTTTTAGAATAATATTATTGTTATAAAATACTTATATATAAAAATAATTAAGTTCTCATTTATAAAAATAAAATATTAAATTTATTTCAATGGATTTTTGAATTTAATTTTTTTATTACCTTAGTTTTTTTTTATTTTTTTCAAGTTGGATATCAACATATTTATTCATATTTTTTTTCTTTCGTTAAAAGAACATTAACTCAAGTGAAGTCATTTTACAAAATTATGTGTATAAAATTACCTTTTTACTTTTTTGTTATGCTCCAAGTGGTTCTTAATGTACGCAGTGTCCTAGTAAAATTTAACAAATTTAGTCAGCAGCAACCGTTTTATGAAGCGCTTGGTACTTAAAACACAATTTTGACACTTTTTTTCCATTAGTTTTTATGAATACATAAGTGAATATCAATTATTTAATTACCATTATGTCTGATTATAGGAAATAAAGTTTCCTTATAAAAATTGGTTTTAACTTACTAGTTTTTTTCAAGGCAGCATATATATTTGCTCTCAATTGGGAATCTTATATAAAACATAGCTAAAAATGTAATCGTAAGTGTATATATTGTAAATTCATCAAATTTAGAAAAAATCATATTATTATTCAATAATCAATTATATTTCAATAACTAAACATATTAAGAAATGTCCAAATTTTATACCTATTTCAATATGTTGTAATTTGTGCGTGTTAATAAATGTTCCCAGTTACGGTGCTCTTTTCAAAGAAGGAAGAGCGGAAAGTGCAATCTAGAGCAAGTCACACCAAAAGTTTTTGGATCCTTTTTGGTGATCAACAAACATACTCGTGGATTTCTTTTGGTTGTTGTGATCCCCAAATGTGGTAGCTATGGCGATTGACACAACCATTGACATGAAATGTTAGATCATCTGTCAAAAGAATATTTTAGACAGCTTTCATTATCATCAATTTTCGAAAGCATAAGAAAAGCAAATTCAATTAGCTTGCTTTTTTCATTAGGTTTAATCTCATGTCAAAACTGAATCTTGTAAGCATCAAGTCGCCTTTATTGGCTTTTAAGGCAACTTGACTTTCACTACATAATCGAACCCGATTCCCACTTCCCATGGTGGCTTTTTCTAATATTTAATAAGAGACAGTTAATAATGGTAAGAACTTTAGCTTGGAATTCAGTGGCACACTTCTCAAGGCTCCTAAAGAAGTTAACACTTGCTGATACCGCATGCATTCCAAGTCCAGAGAGGTTAACCTTTCTAGATCCATCCGCAAACCAAATAAGATCATAGTTATCCTAACTGATCGTGTTTTCACTCCATTTATTCTTAGTTGAAAAAAACAGTCTCAAAAGGTCTGTCGAACAAGTAGGACTTTTCTGTGGTGTCAGAAGGCATCCTAAGAATACGATCCCTTATAATTTTGCTGATTCTGGAATGACCTATAGCCAAATGATTGTCATACCATTGCTTTTGCAACATCATTCTATATGCAATCATTCTTGCAGTACTGAAAATGAAGATGTCTAGAGAAGTCAGATCTAAAATAATCTCTAAAACTCTGGTGGGCGTAGAGGACACACCTCCTGCAATATACAGGCAGGCTAGTCTTTGCAGACTTCCTAGCCTGTCCCTCACAGTACCTTTTCCACCTTGAACCACCAGGTAATAGAGGCATAAGTAATAATTGATCTGATATTAGCAGTGTACATCCAAAACATCAGTTTCAGTTGAAGACCCCAGTTTTTACCAAGCATTCTTAAAGTATGTGTTGGGTTTTAAAATTTCAAAATCAAAACAATTTTCTAAACTAATATTTAAATGCTAGCAATTTTATGGAATATATTCAATATTTCAAATTGTTGCAGTTACTTTTAATGGAAATTCAAAAATCATACATGAACTTTTCTGTGGCATCAACATGATGCTTAAAACCAACAACTGCTGGCTAAAGGCACGATAAATATATGATCTCTAGATCAACGGCGAATGTTGCCTCTGAAATTATTAGTTGTTCTAGGGCGAAGATATGTTCCACCGTGCGCTTCATCACTGAACACTACCATTTCAGGAAGCATCTCCATATTAGGGGATTTGTAGAAGACACTAATTGTCTAATTAAACTGTCTTCAGAATGATGAGTTGGTCCATCATATCATTTTTGAGTGTGATCCTTAACCCTCCATTTTTTAATATTTTAGGAATTACCAATACTAAAGAGATACATATTAGCTCCATAAATGGTTTGTCTACCTTTATAAACAAAGTGATGGGCCCACAATATTGGAACTAAGAGTTCATGGGCTTGAGGATATGGCACACAATGCTATCGAGCAGAGGTGCCCAGTATCGTGCAAGCCCATTAAGAAGAAGAAGAACACATGTGTTATGCACCAATTTAAATTTAAGGGAAAAATTGTAAAACAATTTATAGAAGTTTAAACTTAAGTGGTATTATTTATAATTTATGATATTGTTCACCCCAAAGCTGTGGGTGCATATTACTTATGTTCATTTAAATAATGACATTTCACCAAAAATTATATATGTGTAAGCAAGGTGTATTTGTAACAATGAAAATACTGCCTCACTGTTTATAAAAACTGCCATATTTTACATTTATAAAGCCAAAATACTTCAAAATGAACGTCTTTTAAAAATTTTGAAATCATTTGCTGTCATATTAGTATGATTAAAATACTAAAACTAGATAGAAAATAGCTTTATTTGAAATTTTTACTCTTTTCATGACTCTATTATATTTGACACAAACTGTTTTTGACAGAAATAGAAAGCATGTAATAGAATGTAACTGAATATTCTATTGATATAAATTTGACAAATTTTCTAATAAATGGCATTGTTATTAAAGTTTATCTTTGTGGTCTTTAAGTTCCTACAGCCTAATGCAAAGTACGAACTTTTAAAAGAGTTCCTTTATTCTCAAAAGAACGACACTTAAAAAAGAAATTTTTTTAAGCTTTTTTAAACCCTTGCAATAAATGTTTTTAAATAAATGATAAAATTACACTTCAATAATAAAATTAGATACTTTAGTTAGATAATACAGAAGCTTAATAGCATTTGAAGTTTCTTGTAATGAGACTTTCTTTAAGTTTACGGATTACAGAATTTCTTAAGAGATATTTTATGAGATGTATATCAATGTAACTCAAATATATTCTTGTTTGTAAAAAAAAAATTGTAAATATAGCAAGTTCACATCTTAACCACCTGGTGAATGTTGTTGATATTGTAAAATAGCAGTATTTTTATGCTTGAAAGAAATTAAAAAGCAGATACAAAAATTGCACCAACTACTCAAACAATTTTATTTTGCTTAGAAAACATGTCAGAGAGGTCCATGCCTAATTAACTGTCAACAGTCTTATAGATTATCTCTGTATCAAGACTCTCATATCATTATATTGTATAACTGTGTCTGAGTAACATTTTTATGAATTGAGATGTTGCACCTTTACATCCACGCGCATACCGTGTAATTAGAAGTATCGAGAAAAATCTAATTCATCTTTACTGATTTATTTACCTATGCTGGAGAAGAAACATATAAAAAAACATTAAAAAGAAGTATTCTTGGAGAAAATCTAATTCATCTGTTACTATATTATTTACAGTTATGCTGAGTATAAGAAAAGAAACAAATAAAAAAACATTTTTTCATGCTTCCTAATAATGTTAAACAACAGTAGGCATTATTCTTGGAGAAATATATATATATATATATATATATATATATATATATATATATATATATATATATATATATATATATATATATATATAATTTTTATATATATATATATATAAATATATATAAATATATATCTATCTTTATATATATATATATATATATATATATATATATATATATAAACTATATATATATATATAATATATATATCTATATATCTATATATATATATATACACATCTATCTATCTATTTATATATGTGTATATATATATATATATATATATATATATATATATATATATATATATATATATATATATATATATATATATATATATATATATATATATATATATATATATATATATATATATATATATATATATATATATATATATATATATATATATATATGTTGAATAATCCAAACTGTATTTTCTGGGACTCTTATCAGTCAACGAGGGTTTACTATTTAAATACATGTTTATACTAAGTAATATATCTATATCTATCTATCTATCTATGTATATATATATATATATATATATATATACACACATATATATATATTATACTTAGAATAAACATGTATTTAAATAGTAAAACCTCGTAGACTGATAAGAGTCCCAGAAAATACAGTTTGATTTATTCACCATTCCAAATATGAAGAGAAAAATATTGGTATTTCTAAACAGAGCTACCCTTGCCTTCGGTTCATCAGTTCGTGGGTTTGAATCCCACGTTGGGCATGGATGTTTGTAGTGGTTCGGAATCCACTTGAAACCGTATGTCCCTGTCTAATTAGCCCTCGTGTGCAAAAAATAACCGTTGAGCGACAAACAAACAAACTAAATAGAGCTACCAGTGTATTTTTGGAAATTTAGTAATATTCCTTTTTTCTCCTCAGAATTCAATATATCTTAATTATAACACATTGAATTAGTTTCTACTTAAGAATTTTCTTAAGCAATATATGGGAATGTCAATTTTCCTTTGGAAATATATGAAAAAAACTATATATATAAATGTGTAAGTATGTATTATTTTATCTAATATCATTTACTTAAAATATTTGTTTAATATATTTTGTTTAATATACATATACACTGGTGTGCAAAACTTAAGCAACAAGTGGTTTTTCGGCCACAGATCCCCAACAAAGTATAAGATAGCCATGAAATTGCAGTATAATATGCACGTAATTCAATAGAAAGATTATTTGCATGCAAATTTTCGAAATAAAACGTCATATGTGATGTAAGTGTGCGTAAACCTTGTGGGTCGGCGCGCGCAGGTCAAAACTGTGATAAAAGGATGAAGAGCACCGTAGTTAAAGACATTCGCTGTCAGTGCAAGTGATTTGTTTTGTGGAACATGTCTTCAAGAAATCATTCAGACGACTTTACTCGAGGAAGAATGATTGGGAAGCTTTAGGAGGGGCGTAGTGTGACCAGTGTCGCTGAAGAGTTCGGGATCAAGAAAAGTGTCGTTTCTCGTGCTTGGAATGCCTTTAAGACACTACTGGTACAGCTGCTCGGAAGGTTGGTGGTGGCCATCCAAGGAGAACAACACCAAAAGATGACCGTTACATTGTCCTCCAGGCGAAAAGAAACCGTTTTCAGTCAGCGAGCGCCATATCTCAGCAACTGTGCACAGCCATAGGACGACAAGTATCAAGATTTACAGTGTCCAGACGCCTCCACAAAGGCGGCTTATTTGCTAGACGTCCTGAACGCTGCATACCTTTAAAAGTTTGCCATCGGCTGCACCGTTTAGAGTGGTGTAGAGAACACGAAACCTGGACACCTCATCAAAGGAGTCGCGTCCTCTTCACAGATGAGAGTCGTTTTAGTGCTACAAGCGATTCTCGACGTCAGTTGATCTGGAGAGAGGTTGGAGTTCGATTTCATCCTAATAACATCGCGGAAAGAGATCGTTACGGTGATCCTGGAGTTTTCGTCTGGGGTGGCATTATGCTGAACGGGCGGACTGAGCTTCAGATCTTCGATCGAGGTTCTCTAACTGGAGACCGTTACTGCAATGAGGTAATCCTACCCCATGTACGTCTGTTCCGAGGGACCATTGGACCTGACTTCATATTTATGGATGACAATGCCCGTCCACAACGTACTGCTAATGTTCAAGAGCTACTGGAAAGTGAAGATATCACACGAATGAACTGGCCAGCTTACTTTCCAGATCTAAATCCCAAAGAGCATGTGTGGGATGCATTAAGGAGACGTCTTGAGACAATACAGTATCCTCCTGGTAACACCCATCAGCTGAAAGAAGCGTTAAAGGAGGAATGGAGACGTTTACCCCAAGAACTCCTGGATAATCTGGTGCTTAGCATGGAGAGACGATGCCAAGCAACAATTACAGTAAGAGGAGGGCATATCCCATACTAGGGAACATCTGCCAGTTGTACTTACGCTTCTTCAGGCAATCATGTGTAACGCCACTATATGTCAAATAAAGCCTTTTCTGTTCCATACCCTACTTTAAGCTTTATATTCATTTCTGCGCTATTATTCTTTTAACATCGTTTAAGTACAGAATAATGTACATCATATTCAAATTTCATGTCAATCGGATGATTTCTTGTAGAGTTATGACAAAAAACGCACTTGTTGCTTAAGTTTTGCAAACCAGTGTATTTTCAAATTATATCTTACTTGTGTCATTGCTATTAAAACAAATTAACATTAGAAAATAGATAAAGAATATTATTATTAATCTATTTATATTATAATATGTTTACAATACGCCTGCAATCTTGTAGATTCAAAACTGTATTAATTGGTAACTTTAATTGTATTCCAAATTTATTTAATTGTATTCCAAATTTATTTAAAAAAGCGTAAAAATTAAAATAAGAATGTGAATAGCATTTTAATTCATTAAATTTACGGTTTCTTTTGTTCTTGATATTACTTTTAATAGTGATAATAACTAGTTCTGGAACCTGCTGGTTTTGTTAGAAATATTTGTTTTCAATTATAAGTTTTGTCTCTATTATATTTAATTATTCTGCATTATATTAATCTGATTTCTTATATGATCACTCATTTACTTGGAAATAAGCTAAATCATTTCACTAAATTAGTTGAATTTCGAAATTATAGGATTAAAAATAATAGAGATGTATAATTTGGTGTTTTGTACTTAGTACATTAGCGATTTGTTAACTTTTGAGCATAAAACGTTGCTCTAATATGTTTTTTTAATTAACTTTTAATATTATTTGCATTACTATTGCCATATAATTTAATCTAGTATCTAAAACATCTACCACTATTTTTAAATAAGAGAGTAAAATTTCAAAAAATGAAAAAATATTTACGAATGAAAGTATTTCAAACATTGTTTTCTTTTTCTATTAATTTATATACATCAATTAATGCTTATAGAACATTCAACAAATTCAGAATTAAATAAATATAAAATATAACCATAAAAAAATCAAAGTTTTATGTAACGGAAAATAATATTTTTCCGGAATTCTACTAGACCGAATTTATTTCAGCCATTACTGAAGAAAAAATATTTGTATTTCTTTCTAAATATTCAATAAATAAAATTCCTTTAGAATTTAAACTAGCAAAAGCAAGGCTTAATAATATTCACATTTCTCAGAAACGCAAGGAAAAATCTTTGAATACTCTTTTGGCGATTTATCTCCATCAGAAAATCTTTCAACTGCCAATTTTGCTACATTCGATACACAAAGTGTACGCGAACAATGCTAACAAGAGGATATATATCTCCTTAAACATTCAATCACTTTAAAGAGCCACTATTTCATTTAATACTCTCTCTTCTGTGATAGCCAATCCTTTTCAGACACGCGTTTTAAAAGCTATTCGTTTTTAACAAATGCGTAAGCATGCGTTGTAATATTTCACTTTTATGAGTTTAATGCCTTGTGGTCGATACAGCTAAGGCCAAAAAAATCTCTTTCAACGACATATTTCAGCCACTCTTCCTTTGATGTGAAAATGTTTTCCGATACATAAAGCATGGACCACCAATGGGGAAATTTATCTCAACTTACGAACGGATGTTATGAAAACCCTCATCAATTTGACTCATTGGTTTCTGGAGATACATTCATTGCAGAGGAGGTTTATATTGTCGCCGTCTTCTTTATGAAAAAGAAACTTGGCAGGCTTCATATATTTTGAGAGTTTTCACATCATAAAACTAACACACTTCCTTTCAAGGAAGTTTACAATGCACGCTAACTTGTTTTTTCGTGTTTGTTTCAGCTTCAAATGCATGCTTATAATGACAATATTGTGTAAATTCAGAAAACAATACAGCTGGAAAAAGTGGTATGAACTATTATCTTTTTCTTGCTACAGAACTAGAAATTGAATTTGCAATTTACACTTATGAAGGTGGAAGTAAATAGTATACTCACAAATGCCATGAATCAGTAAATGTGAAGGAGGTTTTTGATCAATGCCATTGTACTTATGTACATATTTACTTCATTTGCTTATTTAAAGATACCGCTGCTCAAGTGGTCTAGTGGTCAGCGTCCCTGACTGTGGATAATGAGGTCCTGGGTTTGAATCCCGATTCGAGAATTGACGTACTTTCGCTCTCTGTCTTTTTTATATGAATGAATTGTGAATGGTTGCCCACCCTATAAACGGGTACCTATGGTATACGTATACGGAAGAAATCGGACTCCAAACCAAAACATGGTTAAGTTGGAAAAGTGGAGCAGCACATCCCATGTTGCTAACCTATCTGGCACACAAGAACAACATTTAAAAATACTAAAATTTGTATTTCTGTATGTGAAGTTTGTATTTTACAATTTTAAAGTTTATTAATCACTTGCACTGAAAAATAATTACACATTTGGATAGCCATTTGTCAGATTAGTTTGAATAAATTGTGAAATATCTTGCCGAAAGCAAAATCGGAAAATATGTGTCCTTTTACAAATGTTAAAATATAAATGAATTTACCGGTAATTGAAATTGTTTTCTGTTTCGGGTTAACAATGCCTGTTTCTGAGTGTTGTTATTTAAGAAGGTCCAATTTAACTGGATAAAACATCGATTATGTTTCAACTTTGCTGAAGTAAAAACTTAGTGCTCAGTAAAAATGAATATGTTTTCATACAAATAATTTATTAAGAGAAAATGCAAACAAAAATTACAATGTATTTTATCAATTGTATACACTTTTTTGTATTATATTAGAAGACAATTTTTAAATATAGTTTTTGAGGTGATAACGCAAGTTCTTAGTTGTATCCCTTCTTAGATCTTACTTTTATCCAGCTTCATTTTATACTGTAAAATTGAAATAAGAAAATATTTTGATAACAGTTTTATTAAAATTGAAAAATCTACACTAGAAAATTAAAAATATATTGATGTACGTTGATTATTTTAAGATAAGTAATAGAAAAATATTAAACTCTAATAAATTGTATGAAACTACTATTCCCGTACATTTTGTAATGTATCCTACTTATCTTTCACTATAAATAAAAGTTCTAAGTAAATATATAAATGATAAGTAAATGATAAGTATTCTATACTATATAAGTATACTTGAGAAATATTCATTTTAGATACAATATTGCATAATAATAAAAACATTCCGAAATCTTTATTAATTTTATCAACAAAATGATATTATTTTAAAAGCTTACATTGGTACATTTCAACCATATTTAAATCGTTTTTGATTTAAATTTAAAATAAATGTTGATTGACAATGTGGAATTAATTGTAGATGTCTATCATTTACTCACTATTTTGCGATATTAAATGCAAAAAATCAGTAATTATATAGAATGAGATATAGTTACAAGTTTAATTACCAAATGTACTTGACTTATGTCAATATATTCGTAAGAGTAAAAAGCAGAGTCTGTCATTCAAAGACTAGAGCCCCCTAAGATATAAATCTGTCTTGGCTCCAAGTGTATTTATCTAGGATTCATGGAGTGATTTTCTAGTTTTGGGTGCCCCTATGAAGAGTGTATATTTGCTTCCGAACTTAATTTGAATTTCATCCAAATCAAATCAATAACAACTTTTTTTCTTCAAATAAGCACCTTTATAATTAATAACCATCCTTAAAACTCAAGCAGCAAAATCCCAAAATACTTGAGCCTCATCCTTGACCGCAAATTTATGTGTAACAAGTGTACTGATTGTATTAACTTAAAAGTCTGAGAAATGTATAAATATTTTTAAGTTGGTAAAGATAGTAGGTGGGGTATTCAAACACGCAATTGTTGTTACTTTTGACACTTGCACAAGCCAAGCTCAATATGCCTTGGCAATGTGAATTTAAGTCAATAAGAAGCGTCTTTCGTTTTAATCAGAGCACCACTACGATAAAGTAGTATGTCTTGCTTCTTTTCTAAATCCTCCGATAGATAGCACCACTAGAGGATCCACTCCCCTAATTTTGACATTGATCTGAAGAGGGTGGAATTTCTCTCCAGACTATTGCACCCATCGTAACAGCTCAATGACCGACTACAGGACATTCAGTTCCACTGATTTAACGAACACATTTATCGCATTTACTTTTTGAGAATTTGGTGGCATTGGGATTCGAACCCCACCCTTCCGAACGGAATACCAATACCCTAACCACAAGGCTACCACGGCCCTGCACACACAGTACGGATGGGAAGTGGGCTCAATATCTCTTAGTTCCTTACAAGTACTCATTAGACCCATTCCGGAATATGACTCTCTTCTCTCTCGCTGTGTTTTTGAGACTAACGTATAAAAATTTAAAAAGAAAAATAAATTTTAAACCACACACACTTGCTTAGTTACTGGAATAAAACGCAACATAAATAGACAGACTTCCTTGCAAAAACAAAAGATAAGAACATCATGTTTTCTTCACTCAGAGCTCAGATATTATACAATTATTTTATTGGCAAATGCCCCCCCCCCCAAAAAAAATGCATAATACCTCTACTTCGAAACTGTTATGAAAACAAAAGATCATTTTCCTCTATCTGTCTCGTGTGACATATTATCTGTTTCCACTTTCAAGAGGGCCCTTGATAGGCCTCACATATTTTGGAGCTATCAAGGTGTTTACTCTTTGGCCTAAAAACCGGCAATAATAGGCATCATCTCATCACACCTTAGATTGACTTGGTTTGGACAGGAAGGATATCTACAAATTTTCTTTTCTTCCATCAGACTTCATTAATGTCAACATTGCTTTGATCTGGACTTACTCCATCAGAGCAGATGAGCGATTTAAAAAACAATATTAACTCATTTTAATAGGATTTCTAATATAACTTACATAATTATTCCTGTATGATAATTTCATTTAACTTGTAAAATTGTTGACACATATAAGATTTCATCAATATTTTGTTAAGGAACCATACAATATATCAATGTATAGCGAATAATATCAGAGGTACATAATACCTAATATATATATGTGTGTGTGTGACTTTTATTTTGAATTTTAATTTTCTATAGAAGAGAGATCTTTTACTTGGTTAGGTAAAATAGCTCTTTCTTGTAAATTAAAATTGTAGATATTGTCTTTTAAGAAATTTGTTATTTTTCATAACATAGATAGTTGTTTCTGAAATGAGTCAGTGAATAAAAGTGTTAAAATAATATGTTATCATCTGCTTAAGACAAACATGTATGCGTAATATTTCCCAATGTCTTACATATCCCGACGCTAAAATTTGAATAGTAGTCAAATTTCGTATTTAATTTTATTTTAGCAGTATTATTGTTACAATCAGTATTTTTAAATTTCTTGCAAATACTTATTGAAAAAGGAAAAAAAATCTCCCACTTGAGTAAAAATAAATTGGTATACTTAAATATAAATTATAAAAACTACTATAATTTATTTTACTCAAGTCGGAGATTTTATTGGTATACTTTATTTGAAATCATTTTAATTATGTGTGGGTCAATATGCAACAAACAGATATAAAAATATTTTTTTACTCATGTTTAAATTCTAGTTTAAAAAAAATAAAATAAAATAAATGTGTTAATAAAAAAGAAATTTTATTAAAGACATTAAATATTTCATGTTGTGTAATATTTTTAATGCACATATTAATACATTCTAATAGTTATACAGATATGTGCGAATATAGAAAATTTGTATTCTTAATTTGAATAGTGTCGAAGAAGTGTTTCGTCATTCTCAAGATATGGATTGTTCTTTAAATATCCTATAATAAGCTTGAACAGCCACATTAGATCACTTTGAGCATTTATTTATTGCACTTAATAAAAGGTTTAAATAGTTTTCGGAAATTTCAGAACATTACTCAATCAAATGTGGAATTATAAAAATATTACTTTTATTGTATTTCCATCTGATTCTTCTGCTCTTTGATTCTTTTTAACGTATGCATAATTTGTTCTTATCTCTTTTTTTATTAAAATTTTTCTAGAAATCAGTCAGGTTCACAATGTTTCAATGAAAAACAATTGCTGGTATGTACAATATATTAATATATATATATATATATATATATATATATATATATATATATATATATATATATATATATATATATATATATATATATATATATATATATATATATATATATATATATATATAAATCTTTTTCACTGAAGTATAGAAAATCTATCGTGAACCATGTTCATAACTATTTAAACTCGAAACTCTCTGAATCCAAGGATAAATATCCATTGCTTATCATGCAAGGCATTTTCACCTTTGGGACTATATGCAATATATTTGCTTTATCGCTTAGAACATGTTCTTCTTTGGGAACTTTATGGCAGAGAATGATTTCATACGTCCAATTACTCATGCCTACAAAGGAAGAATTCAGGTGAAATTTTGATTTTAAATAAGGCAAGCAGTTATCTCTTGAGTATTTTGTAATTATTGTATGATGAAATACATTTAATATCTGCGTTGTTTTCATAAGCCACTCAGATCACGAGTCTCAAATCCATCTAAAGCTTTTCTGAGGTTCATTTTAAATTTGTTGAGCTTTTTAACATATGTAATATGCTCAGTTGAGCTTTTTAACATATGTAATATGTTTAGTTGAGCTTTTTAACATATGTAATACAAAGTTAATTGATTTGAGGAAGCATAGCCCCATTTGTAAAAATCAATTTGAAATAGAATATTCTAGGCCATTGTGTTGCAACACACACTAGTCTAATGTTGACTGTTTTAAATTCGAAACTGTAATTCTATACTTAAATTAACTGAACATAATATCTTCAATACGGAGTTACATTTCCTTTGAAAAATGTATTTAAATCGATTGAATCACTAAAATTTGTTGCTTTTTAAATGCCATTGAGCAACTGATGGATAAGGAGTGTCTCGTAAGAATTTTAGTTGATGTGTGATGGGAAAATTTCTTTCCTTTCCATGTTTTAGTGGAAAAACATTGGATTCCTTATGCATCTCATATTTTGTAAAATTTGCAAAATTTCTTTTGGAATGTTATGACTAATAATATAAAATAAATGAACAATTTTGATTAAATGATTTTATACATGAAACATCTATATACATAGAAAAATGACACAAACATAGAATTCTCAGCGAAATTAATTTCTTTCTTGTAAATGTATTTAAATGAAACAATATCCTTTTGCTGATCCCCAAAAAACTATAACTATTTGACTTACTTTTTTTCTAAATCATAATATCATATAAATCAGATATGAGACTCGTGTACTTTATTTAAAGTATTTCAAAATTGAATGTTGAGTGTATTATTTAATTAAATCTATAAAAAGGAAGCTTTTCAAACATTTACAGTGAATATCTAATGGAAGAATAGTTTCATTATAATTTTAACATCTAGATGTCCATGCAACTTATGGTGGAAAATTTATACTTAAATAATTTTTAAAAAATTAGTCAATGCTATTTTCTGTTAGTCAATGTTTCAATGTTATTTTCAAAATCTATTCTTAAATAATTTTAAAAAAAGCAACAGTCAATGCTATTTTAATGTAAAAAAGTAAACATATACTCGTATTAGATGAGTTTTGAAGATTATTTTTCATTTTTTATCTGGCCATAGTCATGATGAAAACAAACAGTAACTCTCTTGCTGAAAGACAAAAGTACACTGTAACAAAAATGTTTTATGTGCTTGATTCACCCTTAAAATTCTTTCATTGCTCAAATAGCGTGAGAATAAGTCACTAAAAATTGTTTTCCGTTGATTCGCTACATTTAATCTCACGTGATGCAGAGAAAAAGTTCCATTTGTGGCATTCTTTTAACGCGCAATTGAGTGTGGGAGAGTAATGCCCATTGCAAATGACCACTAGAGTGGACCTCAGGGAAAGTTGCACATCATTGCGTCTGCCAAGTAGTATCGGGTTTTAAACACTTGTAACAAATTGTACCACTGATAAATTATTAAAGGCTCAGTTTTTCAGTTTCCCCTTGACATGTACTACAGTTAATCTTTAATGTTTTAAACTCATATTCTGTTTCCTTAAATACTCATCGTATATTGCGCTGAATTGTATATGAACGTCATAGGAAGTTTTGCTTGTGAATATAAGGGAAATTGTTCTTGTAAATTAGTTCATTAAATATGATAATTTACTACATTCACACACAAATATTTTAAATTATTGTTAGAAAACTCGATACATTTATAAAATGAAACTTTTCCAATAATATTGAAAAATATACTTATTTTGCAATTACAAACTATAATTCCATATTTGCACTTGGTTTTGTCACACAAAATTGTATTTATAATGTCAAAATGATACTGAAGATATACTACAAAAATATAAGAATTTTTTAAAATTTAACCAATTTATTTCACGTCTCAATATAAGCTTTGTAAATGTTATAGTTTGGGAATTAAAGCAAAGTGTTTTTAATTAAGTTACAGTACTATAATTGTCAATTTGTCGAATAATATAATATGTTGGTTTTTAAACAATTATTAGGATTTTTAATCAAGTTTCAATATTATAACGGAAATTTAGTCATGAAATAAAATATGTAATATTTTGAAACACTTGCTAAAATAATTGTGAATAGTATAATTAAATGTGTTTTCAGGAATTGTATGTTTAATATATGCAATAAAATTAAAAGATATTACAATTATTAATTCATTTTGGTAGCAACATTATCTCGGATTGCGAAATAAATACCAAAACAGTCCCTATGTTTACCCATGTACTTAAAATATTTTACTTTAAACGCACCTAGTTTTCAGAAAATCAGTAACGTGGCATCTATAAAAACCATTGTGTTCCATCAATAAAACTTTTATCTTGTTATTTTTAATATGAAGACAGCTTGAGTCCAGAGGATTATAGAATCATGTTTATTCAAACACGATGAATTACGCCAAGTGGAAAATCCTCATTAATATTCTGATTCTCGCTTATATTTAGACAATAATGATTAATTGTAATTTTGTTTTATTATCTATTCCATTGGCAGAATGTAATGTATAATTTTACTATGCAATATACTTTATGTTCCTTTCAGGAAAGTGCACAATTAGTGAATATTTTGCTAAATGCATTTACAAATAACATTTCTCTTAAAGTTAGTATACATTTATTTTGAATAAAATATTACTAAAGAAAAAAATGCTGAATTTCATTTATATTTTGGTGGATAGATTACTAAGTTTATTTTAAATAAAGTATGATAATTTTATAAATACCTGTAATATCTAAAAAGTTTTTGTTATTATTAGACAGTTGTGTCTATTGCTTATGTTTCATACATTGATCAAAATTAGATGATGAAAATTGACATAAGTTTGAAAATTATATTGATATATTCATGATCAAATAGACCTTTGAGTATATTTAACACTATGTCATATTCAAGGCTATCTTGTTTTTTTTAACATAAAGAAATTCATAGATTTATCAAACTCTCTCAATGTACTCATTCATTTGAATTAAAATAAGTTGTTTATATTGAAGTGTTTATTATTCAATATTAAGTTTAAATGAAATTAATCTAGTTTAAATAATATATGTTATTTTGTTTTTCAAGTTGTATTAATAAAATTTATTTAATTATGCACATATTATAACTCCTATACATATTTTTAAATTTCCTTAATCGCTTCATTATTTTGAACAAAAATAACTGAATATTCGAGATAAATTTTTATTAAGTTACAGGATATTTGATGCATTTCAGAAAAATACTTAATATATTAGTGCAATAAATAAACTATATTTAAAATGGTTTTTAATAACAAAGCTTTTTTAAAGAAGAAATTATGAAAACTCTTAAAATGCATCTTTATTCGTTAGTTAATAATTAATATATAATACACACACACACAAGATTTAATTGCTTAAACTTCTTTTTGATGTTAAGTTATAAATGAAAATAATTGCCTCGAAATAATACAAGTTTAATTTGATAGTTATTTGTTTTCTGTTAATTGTCCACTTATATAATTACCCGTCTCTTCCACTTTAATACTGTTAGATATTATTTCCACTCTAATTTTTTTCCTATTCATAAATTCACATTTAATTGCCCATAAAGAAACAAAATATTAAAAAGAAAGTTTTATGCATTATGAAAACTCTTATAAATATTTCAGAGAACTTAAGTGAAACCAATTTATGAAATATTCAAAAGAAATCTTTTTTCTAAAGTAATTTTTATCAATAGGTACTTAAAATGACATTAGAAATTTTATGTGAATTTCTTAAAAATTATATTTTCAAAAATGCTTTACCCAGAAATATTTGTTTTCAAGGGCTAGGCTGTACCTTTTTATGCGTTAGAAAGTATTTAATTTTTCTTCTTTTTATTTTATATGTTATTTTGTCACATTTTTGTTATCAATATCATATCATTAAACTGCATACAGATACCATGTAATCTATAGAGATTTTCTTTTATTTTACCAAACGTTTTTTTTATTATCACTATATGTTTGAAATTAAAATTTTTGATATATATATATATATATATATATATATATATATATCTTTGTGTGTGCATTATTCATAAAATGATTTTAGTCATATTAACATATATGCTTATGGAATTTATATTTATTTTGCAAAACTTTTATACCATAACATTGGGATATAGTCAATGACACAAATTTGTAATTAAACTTGTTTTCTCTTTTCTGTTACAACAAATGATTACTGGCATTTTAATGTGCAGTTTAGTTTCTACTGCTATAGCTTTAGTCACTAATTCAACTTTTAAGCAATAAACATGCCGCGAAATGAAGGGAATTTGTGTTTAAATTGCTTCAAACATATATTAAACTAATTCCTTATCTCTTCCCGCTCATTAAAGTTAAAGGCATCAGCAATTAAGAGTTGTTCAATTGCAAAGCATTTTAAAACAAATGATGCAGCTTACAAATGATTAATCAAGCGAGAACATTTGTAATAAATGGCTATTAATGACACAAGTTTGTTGTTTGAAATTGAAATATTTTTATTTGAGTTATCTATAATGATTGGAAGGAATTGTTTGACAAATTCACACACCAAAACCAGTATATTTATTCAAAGAAAACATGGTATAAATAAATTTATATAAATCTATAGAAATATTCTTAAAGAAAATTAAATATTATTTTAAAAT
Source organism: Latrodectus elegans (assembly GCA_030067965.1). Lineage (NCBI taxonomy): Eukaryota > Metazoa > Arthropoda > Arachnida > Araneae > Theridiidae > Latrodectus > Latrodectus elegans. The sequence continues at coordinate 45,151,967 of CM057821.1, forward strand.
GATTTAAAAATTGAAAGCATTCGGCATAATTTATTAAAATCAAATTACTTCATAATCATTGAATAAGGGTATTATTTATATTAATAAAATGAGCCCATTTAGTTTTTTAGTTTTGAATTTAAGTTAAAGTAAATTAATAGTTAAAGTAAAGAATAGTTTGTAAGTTAACAAGACATATATATATATATATATATATATATATATATATACTATATATATATATATATATATATATATATATATATATATATATATATATATATATATATATATATATATATATATATATACTATTGCGTCATATATACATGCTTTTGAATCACATAATGCCAGAATTTCTTTTAAATCAACAAAGTGTAAGCTACTCCTCCTGAAAATGTAAATAGTTTAATAATAAAAATGAAAAATGATATTTTTGGAAAACAAATAATTGAATTACCATCATGGAAGCTTTTAATATTTTTAATAAACATTTTTCACATTTAATTATTTTAAACTTGTATTGCGGTAAATAATTTTAAAATTCTGAGTAAATATATATCCGGTAAGACTTTTTTTCTGGATGATAAGCAAGTTTTTGTAAAATAAACTGTTATGTTTATGGCTAACAAATATTTTCGAAGTGACTTAGAGTTCTTGAGTGTCGTGAATATTTTAGTTAAAAGTAGCTATTTATCAAAATTAAATGAGTAGTAAATTAGTATTTTATCAAAAGTAAATTAGTTATTTTATCAAAAGTAAATGAAGTATTACAACATGAGAGCTTAGATGATCATGAGCAACTGTGTCGAATAATAAATAGTATATGATTGTGTCAAGATATATAGGAATATATGAGTATGCACTGCAGGATTATTTTGCTTAAACAAATATTGCATTATTTCTTTTTAAGCAAAATGGTGTTTTCTCGAATACTTTCTTATAAAATATATTCTCACATTGTGATACATTCGTAGAAATGATGATCAATGAAACATAATTCTCTGACATTTCCTCTTACCATCTTGCCACGTTTCAGTGAATTGTGATGTTTCCATGTTTTGAAAAATATTCATTAATATTAAGATTCAATATGTAAACATCAAAATATTTGATATATACAGTAAACTCTCGCTACAACGATATCCGTTACAACAATAGCTCCCTCTACTACAATAATGTTTTGTAGACCCGTTGATTTTGCATATAAACTAATGTTAATATCCCCTCAATATTGCGATATTCTCTAGAACATTAAACCTCTGTAAAACGAATTTTTTAATTTAAATTCCAGTTAATCGTGTCCAACTTCGGGCATCTTGCAAATAGTCGCAATCGGAATATTCTTCATCAGATGTAATGTCATATTCCAACGTTTCTGATGCTGATGAAGAACGAAAATAGTCATCCAGCTCATTGTCATCACTATCAGACATATTAGACAAAAAATAAAAAGTTTTTATAACACACTCTAACGAAAATGAAAGAGAAAGAATTAAAACTTACGAAGTACTCGAAAAGAAGCACAAATAATAACTGCAACGTATGGAGCAAAAACAGCTTTCCCCGTTCCAAGAAATATATTCCCCTCTCCAAATCACCCCTTTGAAATGGGCAAATCCATCGTAAGCAATATCAAGGACATTCTGTTATCAGTAAAACTCTTATAAGTAAAGTTAGACACATGCCAAAGCCATGTGTCTAGCTTTACTGATAAGAGAACATTGCAGGGAACCGTAGTTCGGAAAAGCGTATAATACGCCCGGGGCAGTCTACGCATGGGCTTAGCGTGGTGTGCATATACGCCCGCGACAGGCAATGGGTTAAGACTCATTGTGGATATTCAACTTATCCCTGAATAAATAGCTATTGTTTAGATTTCAAAACAGATGAAGACCACCCTTTTGGGAATTGGAGCGTGGATGAGGGGGTGAAGTGTAAATGCATGCATAGTCTCATTTCCAGTAATTCTGATAATTTCTGGAATTCTGATTAGGCTTAAGGACATCTAGACCTGTCTGGTCACCTTGTCACAGAACAAGTGCCCTTTGTTAGAGGAACAGGGGGAGATGGAGGCGGTAAGTTGTTAAGTGACATACTGAAAAGTGAGTTCAAAGATTGTTTTATAGTCTTTAACGATTCTGAGTTCTACGCGAAATATTTGATTTAAACTTTTCTTTCTTTCACGCGATATTGTTTCCTAAGATGGCAAGGCGAAAGCAACTATCTTTTCGAGATAAACTGAACGTAATCAATGATATTGATGAGGGAATGAAGCAGATTGATGTGGCTAAGAAACATGGATTATCACTATCTACAGTTGCAACATTCCTAAAGAAGAAAAAACAAATCGAAGATGCTGTAACTTCAAATGAAATTAACCCAGAGCGAAAACGACTGAAAGTTGCGACAAATAAAAACATTGATGCTACTGTTTTAAAATGGTTTCAAGAGATGAGAGCAACAAATGTCCCAATAAATAAACCTTTATTATGTGCAAAAGCATGGAAATTTGCAGCAATTGCAACGAAACTTTCAAAGCTAGCAATGGTTGCTTAATGCGTTTTCAAGATCATCATGGAATAACTTTTCAAGAAGTTCACGGAGAGAAAAAGTCAGCCCCGATAAATGACGCAAATGAATGGCGGCAAAACAAAAGATAAAAGAAATCTTAGAAAAGTATTCTCCAGAAGACATTTATAATGAAGATGAATCTGGGCTTTTTTTTCAACTTCTACCCGATCGAACATTGGCATTCAAGGGGGAAAAGTGTTATGGAGAAAAGAAATCAAAGCAGAGACTGACTGTTCTTCCGTGTACAAATATCACAGGAACGCATAGAATACAACCTCTCGTCATTGGTAAATCACTGAAGCCAAGGTGCTTTAAGAACGTGAAAAGTCTTCCCGTGGAGTATGAAGCAAATAAGAAGGCTTGGATGACGTCTAAATTTTTTTTCCGAATGGTTACAGAAGTTAGACAATGAAATGAAGAAGAGAAAGGAAAAAAAAAAAGTTTTGTTGATAGATAACTGCGGCGCTCACACGTCATTTCCAAAGCTACAAAGTATCGAAATCGCTTTTTTTCCTGCCAATTGCACCTCAAATTTACAGCCTCTTGATATGGGCATAATTAAGTGCTTCAAAAGATATTACAGAAAACGATTGGTGGACTCCATACTTGTAAACTTTGAAAATAAAGTAGAAGACTCTTTCAAAGCTGTAAATGTCAAAGAAGCGTGTGCAATATTGCTGAAATTTGGTGGGAATTAACAGAAAAAAAAACCATTCGGAATTGCTGGAAAAAGGCCGGTCTTTGTGTTATGGAAGATAAGCAATCTGATAATGATGAAAATTTCATAGACAATGATCTCTCAGATGATCGAGAATGTGTTTTGCTGATCAAAGAATCCGTATCCCAACTTGAGGAAATAAGTGGTAAAAAGTTTGAAATTAGTATAGAAGACTATTTAACAGCAGATAATAATCTTATGGTTTTCGCAGGAGTTACTGATGAAGATATTCTCCCTGAAATTACTGATGATATAGGAAACAATGATGAAGATGATGATGATGATACAGGTCTATTGCAGTCCTTATTGTCATTCCAGGAAGCTCTTCAGTCTGTGAATTATTTACAGACATTTTTTCAAGCCTTCCGTCGACAAATGAAGAACATATTCGTGCACTGAACTCAATGGATACAGTATTGGTGAACTTAACAGTTAAAAAAAAAGAATAAACAAACAAAAATATTGGATTATTTTCAATAAAAAGTGTTTTCAGGTATGTGAATATTTCTGTGCTTATTTTCTGAATTTATCTTATTTATTTATTTTTTTAGTATTTAATTCACTATTATTAGTATTTTACAAATAATTTTCTTCTAAATATAGACATAAAAATAGTATGTTATGCACCTTAAACAAATAATAATAAAAAAGAACTCTTATTAAATGCTCAAAATATGTGAGCTCTCGATATAACAATATGCCTCTCTACAACAATATATTTATTTGGTCCCTAAAATATTGTTGTAAAGAGGTTTCACTGTACTCTAAATTATATTTTTATTTTTAAATTATCACTCGAGTTCATACTTGGTATTCACATTTAAATATTTTATAAATATTTATTCTTTTTAAATAACATACTTAGTGAAAATTTTTCATTTATTATAACCGACACAATTTTGGTATTTGTAAAATAAATTAAAAACTGTAACAATTTATAAAACAAATACACAACCCTTGTACTCTACAAGCGGATCATTTTAATTAAAATAGAAATTATGAAATAATACATCGATGTATTCTTATCTGTGATACAAATGCATTTTTCCCATTCAAATAATATTACGTTGTTTTTCGTACAAAGAATATTAACAGTAATATTTCGTGAATGATGAAAAACTTGTTTAGTCTAACATAGAACTTATCCAATTACATATAATATGGCGTATAATACAGGATAATAATAATGACGTACAATGCAGATTATTAACGTTATAATATATTTTATATGGTGTATAATATGTAATTCTAGTTGTATAAATTTTTTATAAGATATTTTAAATCTAAAACGAATATAATATAATACAATTTAAAAATATAACAATTATTATAAAATCATGGTCTGATAAAAACGCATTTTTACTACTTCATAGCACACTATAAACACACATAAATATGTTTATTTATGATTATGATTATTTATTTTGGTTCATCATAATTTAAAATACAGATATTTCCAATATGTTATACAGTTTTGATCCCAAAATCGGTGAGTGTGTCCTTAATAACTTACCTAAAAGTTAAAATAAATGATATCGCAATGATGAAATATTTATCAATCCGTAGAGACCCATTTCCTGAAGGTGCATTTAAGCCATTTTTTACTTCCATCCACGAATCCCACATGAGTTTTTAGGATTGATGAACGTTTCGCATTTTTCCAAAGATTTGTGACGGTTTTTGAATTTTTACATTCGGAGATTACTGAATGTAGTTAAAATAGAATTTATTTTTATATTTAGATTTTTTATTGAAAATATTCATTGAAATTCACTCACGAATTCATCATATAGTTTGATTCACCTTATACGTGCATAACATATATTCTTATATTTTGTGTTCATTTATTAGTTATTTGTTTAATTTTTCTTTATGCATCTCAATATAAGTTACTCATTTTATCATTTATTTTCCTTTACTTATTTAATTTTTAGTTGGTGTATAACTCTGAGAAGGAATTTTTGATAAATGTTTTGATAAGTGAGAAAAAAAAATTATTACACCATATTTAGGTTATAGTAAAAAAAAAACGATGGGAATTTTTAATTTAATACTTCAGTTTGGATGCTATACTTGGGTACTTATACATTTTATAAAAATAAGGAATAAACTTTGAGAATTAAAATAAACTAATTGCTTTTCAATTTATTTAAATGATAATATAAATTTTAAATATTAAAGTTTACTGCATAAAAAATATTTCTGTTATGAGGCTATATTCAATTTTACTTTTGTTTTTTAATTTCAATTTTATTTGGTAAAATTCTTCATAAGTAAAACTTTTGAGCATATAAAAATAATTTTCTTACATGTAAATTGAATATTTTTTAAAATTTGTTTTAAAAACTTTTTTGATGTAGATTAAGAAAATCACTTTAGCACAGAAATTGAATTTAATTTAATTTTTGAGCTGTAGAACAAAAATAGCTCATCCTTTTAAAAATAGATTTTAGGATAAAAATTACATACATGCGATTTTCGCAACATTACTAAAAAATTAGCAATATCTTTAAATTCACTAAAGAATAAATTTGTATAACTACTTATTTGTGTTTAATTTGTTTAATGTCCCATTAAAATATGAAATGAAAATTATTCAATGTAGAATTATTGAACTGGAATTTTCTTATATTTTTACAGTTCTTTGTAGAATTTCAAATATGTTAAATGAAACTATACAGTGAAAAATGTGTCTTAAATATTTCAAACCTTAAAATTAAAGGAAGAAGCTGAAAATTTTTATTTACATACTTAGAGTTACATATTTAGAGTAAACGGTTCTCAGAAACAAATATTGATTTGAAAAGAAATGGGGAAAAATTGATATTTTATATTTGAATTATATATATTTTGTAATTCTTAATATAAAAAAATTTTTAAAATCATATGGATTTCAAAAGAATCTTGAGAATTAAATTTCAATACGTCTCCTCAGGTGCTAATTAACAATACATTGAGTATACATAAAGAAATTCAATTGTGTGACACGGTGATCCAGTAAAAATACCATTACACCATCATATCTCAAAAGATGTAAATAAAAAATTAATAAGAAATGATAGATATCAAAGATAAATAAATAGTATGAAAATAAATAATTAGTAAAGAATAATATAACAAGTTAGAATTACTTGTAATGGAAATTTAATCAGTAAAATTACTTATAATGGTTTCACTATTTAACCAATGCTAAATAAGCAACATTATAAAATCTTGTTGGGCGCAGACTTAGAACTTTTATGACAGTATCTACCATTATTAGTCTATAATTATGTAACATTATTAAATATTGCACTATATTATCTTAGTGATATAATTAAAAAAGAAATATATATTATACTTGAAAGTATAGTATTAAATATACTTGTTTATATATTTATTAAGGCAATTAAATCCATTCGTAAGACGTTATAAGTAAAATTTACATTTAGTTTTCCTTTTCTTAAAAAATTATTAATGCATTACATATTTTGCATTTAAAGAGAAATTATGTATTCAAGATGCATTTTTCTCAAACCATAAGATGTACTGTTCAAATTTAATTTAATGAAAATACTTTTGATTCTTAATACACGCTTAATCAGTCTCCATTCAAAATCTATTTTCAATCCAATCATTCAGATTGAAACAAAATATTGTCAAGTAGGATTATAAAGAAAAATGATTATTTTAAAGCATTGCAATTGATGAATATTTTTAGAAGAATTGTTTATGAGATATTTATGAAAAAATATTTTTTGCTTAAAAATATTTTAAGTTTCTCAGATTTTTACAATTTTAAAAGAAAAACTGTTAAGGGAAAATCATAAAAAAAATCACAATTTAAGTTTATTTTCCTTCATAAAATTTTTGAAAGTAATAGAAAACGCAATAAAAAAGTTATAAATATTTTTAAGAATTATTCAAGTAAGTTTGATACTGAAACATTTTGAATTTTTTTTAAAATGTACAAAATAAAATATGGTTGCTACTACAAAAGAATAAATAAGTTGCTTATCATTTTGGAAATTATATGGAACAGGATATTCAAGAAAAATTTCTTAATAAAATTAACAATTATGCATAATTTTTATCTAACTTTTAGTTCAACAATTATTTTTTTCCCAATATTTTGCTCTCTTTTTTTAAATGAATAAGTTTTTATAGTTTTTAAAATTGCCAGATACTTTTTTCAAGAAAATTATATATATGTATTTTTTATTCTGCATCAGAGAATCAATTGAAGTTGAGAGTAACCAAGTTTAAATTTGATTTATTTAATTACAAAGTAATCATTAGAGCTATTTTAAAACTAGTAGAATTTTAATAATTAAAAACAATTATAAATATATTTTTAATTATCAAAAATAATGATTGCAAAAGTATCACGTTCATAAAATTAAATTCAAGCATTTTTTATGACAAATATCAAACTTATTTTTCAAAGAATTCCCTTGAATGACATAAATAAAATAACTGTCAGGACACCTCAAAAATTTATTTAAATTGATTGTTAAATTTAGGCGCGTAACCATATTTGAGACGCAAATATTCTTCTCCTATAAAGTTAAAGCAGACAATAACTTCTAAGCTTGGGCAAGTCGTTGGCGAGATAATGCCCTCTTTCTTTGGAAAAAGCCTATTTTAGGAGACAAAGCGAATCCTTTTCCCCAGAAACGGAAAGGATGACAATATTAATCGTCGCCATCGAGGCCTACTCCGATCAAGACTGTTTATCCATCCATTTGGACATTGATAAGGGGACACTCGACGTCGCCGGGATTTGGTTCTGTTTACACGGTTCTTAAGAGGTTTGAATGAAATGGCGGAGATTGTTGGTCTTAAAATCGCTAGATCTCGTGCATTCTTTTGATGCCAATCTAGGCTTTGTGTTGGACATTGTTTACTCTTTTGATACTCGGTGAAGATCTCTTGAGGTTTTGAATTGTTCTGTTTATGAGATTGCAGAATAATGGAAAGAATTGAAGTTTGAAACGTTTCTTGAAAACTCAAATATTAGAATAGCACATATTATTCTGAGAAATATAAAAGTCATTAGAACTTATGTCCTTTATGTATTGTTGATGGTAAGATAAATGCCAAACAAATGGATTATTTGTTTATTCAGACAGTAATACTTTTTGAATTAAATGTTTTATTATATTTTTTTACATAATTCAGATTTAATACAATATTGTATTTTCTGATTCATTGAAATATAATCAAGATAGTTAATATTTTCTTTATAAATTGAGTTTAAATTATAATATAATGATCATTATAATTTTATTTGAAGAAAAATTATATTTATGGAAAGGGAAATACTTATAAATATTTTCAACATTAATTTCATTAACTTTTACTGTATGACATAATTCTTAAAGAATAATTGAAAAAATTGAAACTTATATATATTTTCAATGAACATCTTTAATTGAAACATAATTAAAACAATTATAAACATTTAAACGAATATTAGTAGCATGATCCTTTCGAATTAACACAGCAGTGTTCGAGTAAAAACAGCAGTGTTATTAAAGTAAAAATATCCTTCATTTTTATTATATTAGTAGCACACAATTTATTTTGTATAAAGTTACACAAATTACTAAGTTTAAAATAAAATATACATTTTATTCATGGTTTATAAATGTTCATTTTCATTTTTATATTAAATTAAATTTAAAATAAATCTAAGCAGAAGAAAATATTGGAACTTAAAACTATCAAAAAAATGGTTGTATTTCAATAAAAAATCCTTGAATGACTGTAACACTTAAACTTTTTCGAATATATCTAAATACATTTAACAAATATAATTATTTATAATATTTTAAAATAATTAAAATTTTAATAAATTGAAAAGATTTGATTTATAATAAATCATTCTTATTAAATTAAAATAAATTTTATTAAAATAAAATTTATTACGCGCCAAATGTAGCTAGATTAAATACGCTCTAAAATTACAGTAAATGTTTTAATTTTGATTAAACCAATTAGGATTTTAGAATAAAATTTTATTCCATTAAATACATTATTTTGGGTGATATATATCAATTCATAAAGAAATATCTTTTGTAAAAAATGAAATACAAAACACTATACATACCTAAATAATTATATTTTGTAACACATATATTTCACATATATTTTGCATTAAAATGTTTCTTGATGTACTTAAATGCTTATTAGACTTTAAATTATAAAAATAGTAAAAAATAATTATTGCTCTTCAATAAACCCACTTTTTACACTATTTTTTTATTATTATAATGTGATGTATGTATGTATATTAAATAAGAATAAAATATAAAGAAATCAAAATATTAAAACTTTTACACAACATATTTTTTCTGTACACTCTAACTTCAATGTTTTTTTTTAACTTTAAATTTTAATAGAATGTAATATTTATTTTATGCTGGAATCAAAACAAAGCAATTTTTGAAAATTTAAAATGTTTTCATTTCAAAAAATAAATATATTCTTTTTCGTTTATCATTGACAAACGCTAGTGCTCAAAATTCCAATGCAGCAGGTTTGCATAAAAATATGCTGTAAATATGTAGAATTTATTTTTTTACGTCATTTCTAAAATGAGAATAAGAAGAAAACATAAAAGAGTATTTCGTAATGTTAAAATTTAATTCCTATAGTTACGAAAGACTTGAAATATAAGGAATAATTTTTACAATAAGTAAATAGAATTTCCGAATATAAATTTAAATATTTGAATAAAATCTTTTCAAAGGGAGAAAAACAAATTTAATTTAAATGTTTAAATTATTGCAAATTTGAATTTGAACTGGAACAAAAATTTAAATGAATTTAAGTTAGGGTGTGAAACTTAAGATTAAGATTTACGAAAAAAGTTTGAAGCTATGTAAGATTTGTTCATTGTTAAAATATTTGAACATTTAATTTTCTAAAAATAAAAGATAAAAAACATTTACTGTTAAAGAAATTTAGCTTTCTTTTCAGCTATATATATATATATATATATATATATATATATATATATATATATATATATATATATATATATATATATATATATATATATATATATATAAGATAGATAGATAGATAGAGATTTAAATCTTGTTTAGTAATATTCCATGAGAAGTAAAAATAAACAAGAAAGTTCTTGATATTTTCGTGTTGCCATTGAAGAAAAGATAATTCGCATGCAAATTGGTGTATGATGGGTATGGTGGTTGAGAAACAGCCAGTCGAGAGTAGGAATATTAGTAGTAATAAAAGCGGTTCACCAAGCACATTTATCAATGATAAGACTTACAGTAGTAAAGAGAATTGTACACGTCGAAGTAGCTTGTTCGGTTTCGTTTGCTTTACACATTCAAAGTGGGCTTATCAGCTGATGCATCAAGTCGTGGAAAATGTCAAGTGTTTGGGAAAACGTTTTGAAACCTATATCTAATGCAGCAAGGCATTAATTTCAAAAAATCAGGTAAGGTAATTTGTCTTTCTTTCATGAAGCTAACTACTAGTGGACTAGTAATCAAGATTTCATTGTGAATTGCTACCAACGGGCCAAGCGTTCATTTCAGACTTACACTTACATTAATGAGAAAGTGTGCATTAATCATTGCAAAAGAAAGATCCATCAATGTTTAATCGCTCTTTCATAGTGTCCTTGATCGATGACGCGAAACTACCTGTCGTGTGGGTGGTTAGGAATGCCATACAACGACTTTGTTGGGAGACTTTGGGACATCGTTTTTATTCAGTTGACCTTGAATCATTAAATTACCACCTCTTACGCTCTTTTGACAATAATCTTCGTGAAACTTCCTCATCGATGAAGTAGTCCTGCCCAAGCACTGATGGATTTCTTCGAACTTCATCCCAACGGAATTGTAAAGCTGGAGATACGTTTTCAAGAGTTGCTGAATTCCTGTCAATGTATCTAAAATTGCGCAATCCTCTCAGTCTCGAAACAATACTAGTGATTACTCAGAAGAAATAGGCTATATTTTTTACACATGCTCTTGGATCATTGAAAACGTTAAGAAATATCTTGCTTACCTTGTATAATAACTAGTCAAATTTACAATAATAAACTAAAACTTTTCAATACTAATCCTGAGATTCCTTAGTAAATATCATATAAAAGGTATTGGTTTGTTAATAAAATCAATATAAAAATAAACAATGAAGGATTTAATTAGATTTATAAAAATAAAGCAATCAGAGAGTTGAATTAAAAAATATTGGACTAAAAACCTAAAAATTAAAAATTTAGTTGAAAATAATGGTGACATTTTATTATTATTTGAAAAATAATTGTTTCCTTAAATTAGAGAGCAATAGAGAATGCTTATGAAATCTTTGTACGGAAACACCTGCATTTCGTGTAGAGAATTATCCTCTCAATCTTTAAAGTCAATTTAAGCACACACACACTCACATTTATTTACATTTCAGCGAAATATATTAAACATTATCATTCCCTCCATTGTTATGCCTTTTATATGGGAATCGTTGCAATTTTTTTAATTTTAGTGAAAAAATAGAGATATGAAAGTAGAGACATGAAGGAGAGAGATTTATATCTCGATGATAACAGTTCGAATAACATCAAAAGTATTTGTTGAGCCAGCTTATTATCAATAAATCTTTAAATTCATATAGAGATACATTGCGAAATCAATACACAAAGTAATAAAATGTATTTCACAGTCATTATTTTTGAAATATAACTCCATGAAGTATTTTGCTAAATTGAGAATTACCTTGGTCCAAAAAATGTTGCAAACTTACTTGCTGTATGTTAATTTACTTGTTTAAAGATCTTTGATCAGAATGGAAAAAAACTTTCAGAAGTTATTCTAACAATTAATAAACAATCTCAAATACAGAGATTCAACTTTCTTGGAGATCAGGTTTTTGTTTCTGCCCAGCTAAAAGAAATCAATTTCTTGAGCATACGATTGTGGTGATAAATGTGCTTGTATATGGAAATAAGATGTTAAGAAACCATATATATTTATATACATATATATGTGTGTGTGCAAGGAAATACGTAATTAAATATATGTATTATTAATACAGCATATCTGGAAATTTCAGTTAACTATATTTTCCGTTTATAAAATTTTGAATGTAGATCGTGATTGAATTTAAATTTATACATTTAAAAGATGTATTTAAAATTATAGTGAAGAGAACATTTTTCACATTACAATGTTTACGAAATTAAAGATAGATGAATCTTATCCGATCTTATATCAGCGTCAAAGTGTTCATAAAAATGATTTTTATTTTAAAAATGAATGTATTGAATACTTACTCACAGTTACAGTTAATTTTTTTAATTAAAGTTCCTACTATTATATAGGTCTGCTGTTTTTATTGATATAAAGCTGATCAAGAATTCGTAAATCCGTAATGAATAAGAAATCTGTACCCCACAAAAATGTACCCAATATTTTTATAAAAACTTTTAACACCCTAAAAATAAAATATTCTATATTTTATGAAGTTGAATTATACGCTTATGAAGCTTGGTAGCGCAATACTAGCGCTGCTTGTTCCTGATGTCCAGTGTTTTATCCTCTGGTTGGGCAACGTTGACTCAGATTTTTATCACTCAGCAGATAGATAAAACTGAGCAACAGGCATGTTTCGGAGCAAGATACTTGAGTTACTCATGAAGCTCATAATCAGAAATAGAGACATGTTTCGCTACCCAGAATCCTTGGTCAAGAAACCAGATTTGTGCACTTTTTACGCTGGATCCATGGAGGCTGTTGTGCCATCCTGTTCAAAGTAACAAACATTAACTGATAATTTTACCTAAAGAAAACTAATGAGAGTAGCATTTTAATTAAATATTTGATTTAATTTTTACGATATAAATTTTACTTGAATCAACAAGCAAATGAGTTGTTTAGAAATGTATATCAAAGTTATTATTTCGTACTATACTTATATTTAAATTTTCTCACATAACAATAAATATTTATTATTCATTATTAGTGGTATGTTCAGCCATCTTAAGAAATAAAGCAAATTGATAATGATGTGAATTTTTGGTATTAAAAATTTCTGACTGCAATTTTTTTTTTTGGATCTACAAATTTTAAAACTAAAATTATGCAATCGCATAATTTTTAATACCCTGCACAATATACTAAATGATGATGAAAACCTAATAAAGCAAACAATAATTACATAGAATTTTTTTCGGGTTCATGGTTTTTGATATCCATAAGTTGATTGTATAATTAATACGCACTTAGATTTAAAAAGACTGTTAAAACCGTTGATATGATGTCAAATTTGAATGCAATATCTCGAAAAAGGAAGAAAAAATATCACTCAAGTAAAAGTAGCTAGGAATTTTTGCACTAAAGAGAATTGAAAGTGGTAAAGAATATGTAAATGAAAACAACAGTCAAGTGGATGATTTGTCACTAGATATAAGAATGCCGGATATTTGCATTTCCTTATTTCGCATCTGAGAAAATTCCAATGACTATTTCAATAAAGAATCATGCTCTGTTTATAAATCTTCTTTAAAAGAACGAGAAATGTTTAATATTAATTTCCCTGCAGCTCTTAATTAACGTCTTTAGATTAATCGAATAATAAGAGTCTTTAGACCTGAAGTTATAATAGAAGTCTTTAGATAGATGGCAGTCGTAGGTAAGGAAGAATAGATTAAAAAATTTGCGAAGTTAAAAATTTTCAATAATGATATCACTTATTCATAAATATTTTGTATCTCTCTGATCAAATATTAAATTTTATTGACTTTTAAAACTTAAAATTTATTTATTATTATGCACTGTGTCTTTTAATTGTTATGTATAATTGTACTTACATGCATAAATTATATCATATTGTTTCAATCTGTAAAAAAATATAGATAATATTACTTTACAAAAGCTAAGTTTGTAATTGATAATTAAGTTTTCTATAGTTTCAATCTTTTCTTTTTCGATTCATTCTTGCTTTCACTCATTCCATTGCACTTTGCAATGACATAGTTTTAGTCAGCTAGGATACTTTTAAGAACTCTTTCACAGTAATAAGCTTTTCAAATTCCCCCAAAAAAATATATATTTAAAAGTAAAAAGGATGAAAATTGTATGTGGAACTAGTTAAAAATGCCATCGAAAGGAAAGAAAACAAAGTTATGAACTTCTTAACAATATCAATTTTCAATCAAATTCATGGCAATAAAAATACAGAATGATTTAATTTTTCAATTTTGATTGATGATTGATTAATTCTCTTACAACATTTTCTTATTTAAATTGAGAAATTACGTAATTTATATTACAAAAAAAAAAGAACTGCAGATAATTTAAATGTAAAGAAAATAGTCAAATGAATCAAGTTTGTACAATAATCTATTTATAATTTTCATTTAAAGTGCGAGTGAAGATAATTCAAAATCACTAAGTATCAGTTTATTTCCTAAATGATATGCGCTTTTTCTGATACTAAAATCTATTTATATTTACTATCAAACAAACACAAAATTTGAAATATTATTTTTTACTCAATCAAATAATTAGCAAGTATACCAAAATAATTTCTAATAACAATTTTCAGGATATTTTAATGAATAATCAAAAACTGCCTAGCGGCAGTTAAATCATCATTTGCTTATGTGCTACAACCAGGCCTCCTATTAATTTGTTTTTCTGCAACTAAGATTTTTCACTCTAGCCAAATAATAATATTTACAGGTCAATATACATTCTTTTCTGGTAATTTTTAATTTGTGGTCCATTGATATTAGTCAAATTTAAATGTTAACTCTGAAAAATGTAAATGTTAATTTAAATGCCGAATGTAAATGTAAATGTTAAATTTAAAACACACATGGAAGCAATTTATTTCAAATTATTATTATAAGATTGTAATACAGATAATATATTATAAAATAAAATATTAAAAATATTTGAATAATACAATTTTTATTTATTTATTGTTGTAATATTTCAAATGTTAGAGTAAAGAAAAAATCCTTTTATTTTTTTATTAACATAATTATATTTATTATTATAATCAAAGAGCATAATATAACCGTAAAATTTAAAACAGGTTTAGGAAATTAAGTTTTTAAAATAGGTGTATATTTCTAATTGCATATATTCATCGTATTTTTTGTAGCGCTAAAAAGTCATGTATGAAAAGAATAGTGTTTTGAAAAACTAATATTTTTGTCAATTTTTTTTTCTTTTAAAAAGATATTTTTAAAATAATTTAAAAAAAAAGAAATATCAGTTCTTATTTTTAAAAAGTATAAGCATATTTTACACTTAAAGTCAGTTAACACATCACACAATGATTTCGTCAAATAACTAATAAAACAAAAAATTTAGCAATAATTGTACATGAATAATCGAAGAAACTTCAGTCTAGGGTGAAGCATTCATCGTAATCGTTCTGGCATTTTCATAAAACGATTTATATTTAGCATCAAAATGGGATCAAAATAGGAACTATTTACGTCTCGGTACGTTTACCACTTCATTATTCTTATCATCTTTCAAGTATTATGTAAAATAATTTTAATAGCATCGCATTACCTAAATATAATAATCACTGTGTATGAGTAATAGAAAATTGCTGAAATCAGAAATGAACTATGTATGGATAATGGAAAATTTAAGTACAGACGAAAAAAGTGACAAATGTAAGGATTTTTTTTTCCTATTATAATTCAGGTAAAACCTGAATTATGTGAAAACAACGGATTAATAGGGAAAGCAAATGCTATGAAAGCCCTCAAATATTATTAACGAAAGAAAATGATTCCTCTATTGTCTTTTCGATTAAGAGAGTAAGCAGAGAGTTTGCCTGGTTCATGCCCCTTGTATTTTTATTGCTGTAATTAGATAGCATGCCTATCATAGAATATAGACCTGGCTATTGTGTAATGTATTTTGTCTATTTTTAATCTTTAAATAAATGTTATTTCCTTGTATAAGATTTGTTAAATTCATTTTAGAAAAACCTGTACATCTATAAAAATATGATAAATTTTATGCATTATTTTGGCTACAGATTGCTTTAATTATGCCTTTTATTTTCCGTTTTATTCAAAGTTTAAAATGATTATGATATTCTATTCTATTATATATATATATATATATATATATATATATATATATATATATATATATATATATATATATATATATATATATATATATTATAGAAATAAATAGTGTATTCCTTCAAATCCATAAATTGTTTACTGTTTATATTGTACAATCGGAGTTTTATGCAATTTATTTTTCAAAATTGCAAGATATTTGCAAATGGGTATATGAATTCTCGTTTTATTCATCTTTACATTAAAAATATAATAATAAAAATTTATTGTTAAAAAGTTTAATATTTTCTGAACGTATTATCCAAGTATTTATTGCTGAATTATTCAATTCTTATTTGCGTTCAACATTTAGGAATTCACACAACAACAGTTGATGTTATTAATTTAATGTGTTTTAGTGTTTTTACATGTACTTGATTCAAAACATATATAAATAAGGTATTCATAAATGTTGCACATAAAATATTTAAAATTAAATTAATTTTCTAAAATGTAGTGAATTAATGAGAGCATATATTAATCTTAACAACACATACCAGTCTTGCGGGTAAATATACATTACACTCTCACAAAAATCGAGTGATTTTTTACCACTCGAAGAGCGATTGATATTTTGAACTCCATAAAGATAGAAAATGTATCCTTTTCTACTTAATTGGGTCAAGAAGTTCTCGTTCAAACGCTCTATTTTCGATTCAAAGCAATTTTCACTCTTTTTTTGACTTGTTTATGGCACAACGCAAATATGATGTGGTCTGATTGGTTTAAATCATCAGGTGGCTCTATGCCTTTGGTTTAGTTTCGCTAAAAGTGGAGGAATTTAGCACTCCATTTTGTAAAAGCTATCTATTTGAGTACTTAAAATGTATAATTGGACAAAAAGGAATGCATAAACATTACGGTAAGTCTTTATTTTTTATAATTAATTGAATGACTAAATCAAATCTTCATATTTGTGATTTTTCACCATTAAATAAACTTTGGTATTCGAAAGTGTGAATGAATGAATTCCATTGAATTCATAGTCATATAATATTTATAATATTTGAAATTTCCGATTAATTGACAATATTTATTAATGTAACAATGAGTTTGGAAATTTTATTTTTTATTTCAAAATCTGTTTTCTGACAAAATTTAATTCATTATAAATTAATAGAAAATTATATTGAATGCATTTTTAAATTCTTTTATTCTCGAAACAGTGTAAATATGACTATTAATTTTCTCGTTGATTTAAATATCCACAATGTATATTATAGAAATATTATATTTAAAATTGTGTATTTTACTGAATTGAAAGTGCGATTAATATCAAATACAACATTTTACCAATGAATAAATTTCTTTTTAAATAAAATTAGAATCTTTTTAATTTAAATGTTAATACAATGTAAAGTAAATATTAATTTGTAGTACTTGACAGTATGTGTTTTATTTATTAAAATTTTACTGACAATAGGTCTATTTATTAAAATTTCAATGACAAATTTTGATTTGACTGTTACTAAGTACAAGCATTCGTAGGTAAAACGAGAAGGAATTCAATGCATTAAAATCTATTAATTTGTATATTTTAGAATTTACAGCGAGTCATTTTGTTCATGAAAATATAATTCATATTCGTATTTTACGGGGTTGTTATAGTTATCATTAAAGAAAATATTAAAAAGCCAAATTAGCAAAAGCAAATCTGTAACATGGAATTATTTTGAAGATGATGAAATGCTATATAAGGAAGAAATGACTAATCAAGTATATTCTGTATAATGTGTAACCAAAATAATTTTTATGAAGACTGAGAGAATGTTAACTTTTGTTATTACTAAAACTATTAATGTCATTGTGCTTGTAAAATGTATTTAAAAGTTTGAAACAATTTTCTATGTTTATGTAAGAACGCGGTAGCTTAATAATATTTTTAAATCTATTTTGAAGTAAAATTTTCAATATTTTCAAATTTAATAGTTTCAAAAAATAAATATCCAGTAATTATAATTCATTTAAACATAGTTTTTACATGAATGATGCTACTGAGTAATTAAAATGAAAATTCCAATGAGTATTTTCAGTTAAAATCTCATATTATAATTTTTTGGCTTTAAAGTTGATTTTAAAATAATGAAAGGTAATTATTCGTTAAACTATACATTAAATTAATATTACTTGGTTATAAGTTTAAGAAATTTCGACGTTTTTTTTTCTCTGCTAAAACTAAACCCTTATTGACTTTATAGTAAATTTATAATTCATTTAAAATTTTCTAAAATTTTAATTTGAATTTAATAGTTTAAAAAATAAATATCGAGTATTTATTCACTGGACCTTAATGGTTTTTACATGCATGATATTATTGAGTAAACACATATATGTGTACATGCATGAATTTTTCCTTTCAGATAACATGATTACAATTTGAAATGCCTAGTGAAATTCATTGAGAAAAATGTTTGAATTTATGGAGAAAATGCCTACAATTAAATAACTTTTTGTGATGAAAAATAGATCATCAATTGTTCAATTCTATAACAGAATTTATGTCCTAAGTATCCAATAGAGGCGGCTTTCAGTGAAACACTGGTAGTATAAAACCTGTAATTTTTGCATATTTAAGGACGGATTTTAAAATATTCATAAAAGTACTAAACTTTTATATCAACATTATTTTCCAACAATGCCACAATTAAGCACACAATCCGTAATTTACATTCATTACATAATTTGTCTATCTGCATTTTTAATGGTAGAACATGAAACAAGCTTGGAAATGGTAGTTCATACATTTCCAATTTTTTTATTGCATGTAATAAGATATTTTATATTATTTTAATGCCAAAAATATTTAAATAAAGTTTTGCAGAGAAACATTTTTATACAAAAATATAAGAAAAATCTCATTGTTATTTTGATATTTGTTTCATGATTGCATGATCCAAAAGAAAGTAATTAAAATATATATTTTACAAAATATGCAGTATTGCACGGCTTTCATTATATTGCAGTTTTCTATCTTGTATTTTTAAAAAAAAATGTTTTACTTGCAATGTATTTGAATATTAGTATATGTGATACAAAAACACAGTTTAAATTTTTTTTAATGATTTGTAAAAAAAAAAAAAATATTCATTTAGTTTCAATTGTTTTTCAGTTACAGTTGATTGATTCAAAAATGCTTTAATAAAAATAAATGTAAGTATGCATGTATATATTTTTATTTAATGTTTAACAATCAATTTTGTAAATTATGATAGGGGTTATATCTATTTCACACCAAAGAAAAAATCCAAAATTATTTTGTATTTGTTTCATTGTATATAAATAATTTATCATTTTTGCCACATTCTTTTATAAAATGTTCAAAATCTACTAGATAATCATTAATTTAATAACTTAAGTCACACTTAAGTAACACCATATTTTTTTATCAAATTATACTTGCTTTAAATTACAGTAAAAAGTTCAGTTAATTTTATATATATGATTATTTTCTTTATTACAGATAGATTTGGAATTTGATAGCCTAAGGCTGACTGTTTTCTCAATAAATACCCTGCATTCTATGCTCCTCGAATATTATCGTATGTTCAAAAATTTGTCCTGTATTATGAAAGAAATACATGAGAATTTAGGATGATAATATTTTTTAGGCTGAATATAATTCCAATACTGAATTTAATTACATAGATATCTGATTTCTTGCAGCTTTATTTTTTAATAAATAACGTTCTATCTTTTTCGAAATATTATTCTTAGGAATTTTTTTGTATTAAAGTCTGTATAGACACTATAATGAGAATACAAATATTATAAAAATTTTAGTTATAATATGTCCTTTTTTTGAATTAGGTGAAGAGATCTGTAGAAGAAGAACCACGCACAAAATTAGTCTACTACTCTAGCTTTGAAGAGGTCAAAAGAAAGACTTGAATGTGAAATATTTTTATTTGTGGAATAAAAATTTATTGATGTCGGATATTCAAGATTAAAAAGCATTCAGTACTTTATATAAATGTCATCCTGTGTTAAGTACTATGATAAACCTATTGCATTTATAATTAAAAAATGGTCCAGTTGGGCCTTTAATTGAAACAATACATTCTTACTATAATCGATAAGATCTAAATTTTGCAAAATACATGCATTAAAATGCATATTATCATTTTTAGTCTTATTCTAATAGTTATCTTATTTTGTGTTATGTCAAAACATTAAGATCCAACATTAATTTGACATCATAAATATAGGAATTTTTGTATACATATTTTAATATAATTTTTTTCTGTATTAAAAATTGAATAAATGTTTTTGTATAATCTTGTATTTTTATTTTTAATTTCATTCTTAGTCTCATTAAAGTTATTTTTAGTTTAAACTGAACTAGGAAAATATATCGTAAAACAAGATTCATTTGCAAAAACAAAAGTCAGTTTTGTTCAACAGAATAATCTCTAAATATTTGTCTTCATCCTCTGTAACTTCAAAAAATCATATTATCAATATTCAAAAATAAATTTTAAACTATACTTTGAAAATAAAGAATATTTTCAAAAGAACTTAAACTATATTCACTTATATAAAATATTTATGTATTTTTTAAATTGTCTAAAATTTGTTGTATTAATAATGTTTGTAAAAGTTAATTGTGTACATATGGGCCCATAGTAAACTAAACTGAAATATAAGTAGTGTGACGATTATTTCTTGAGAGTACTACACTCACATGCAAAACTGTATACATACATATATATATATATATATATATATATATATATATATATATATATATATATATATATATATATATATATATATATATATATATATATATATATATATATATATATATATATATATATATATATATATATATATATATATATATATATATATATATATATATATATATATATATATATATATATATATATATATATATATATATATATATATATATATATATATATATATATATATATATATATATATATATATATATATATATATATATAATGAAATAAGTGGCTGTACAAATTGCTTATAATATGTAATTTAAAAACCACTGTAATTATCCAAATCAATCAAAATGTCATATTCAACTACTGTACTGTTATATTATTGAATAAAGAAATCATATCTTTATATTGTAATTGTCAAAAAAATAAATCCTTTAAAATAAAAACTTTAGAACCTAATTTCTGCACTAAATTGTCAGTATAAAAAAGATCAGCAATACTTCTATAAAACATTGAAATTCACTCTTTTTTCCATCTAATTTACCCCTATAAATGATATGTTGTTACTACTCTTAATTACTCTTTTACCCCACTTTTTCAAAAGAGTGAATTTCTATCTTAAAGATTGGTTGAGTTTTGTGAAAAAGAAAGAATGAAATTTCACTCCTTCTGAATGAAATACACTTGATTGTTTTAAGAGTGTAGGTTTTTTTTAATCAAGTAAAATTTAATTATCAGGATATTCATTTACTTAAATTATTTTAGCATTAACATAAAAATTGATGATAAGCAAATATTTTTATACTGTCACAACATCTATTGTTAACTTTATGAAGATAAAAGTTTAAAAAGACACACCGGTCATATAATTTGTAATAAAATTAATCTTTTTCATTCATAAATTATAAACTAGCATTAATTATATTAAATTAAAAATTAATAATTTATGAGACTCTTTTTTATAACATAGACAATTTGATTTCCTTAAACTGAACTGCAATTAAATAATAGTACATTTATATTTGTTAATTTGGTGCGTGTTTATTAATTTCATCTTATATTTCTGGACACACAATTTGTTGATTTTAAAAACTCTGTGAGAGGAAAATATGTTTCAAACATTTAAACTGCTTTTTTTACATTCAAATTATTAAACATTTATTTGTAACACACATTACATTTATAATAAGTAATATTTTTATTTAGTAAATTCATTTTTTATTATTTTTATCCAACTTACAAAATTACTCTTGCTTACCTTTTACTTTAAGTACTATATAAATTCCAAATGCAGGCAAAATTTGAAATGAATAGTATAATAGGAATTTTATTTCGTTATAAGATAAAAAAAATATAAATACCTTACAAGTATCTTTATTTTAAAACTGTATTATGATTCTTCTTCAATCTAAATTAAGATAAATATTCCTCTTTCGTGACTCACGTTTATATTAAAAATTAAGAATTTATCTTGGCAGATGATATTTTTGTTCAGATTTTAATTTTACTTTTTCAACAATTCCTTGAACAAGATTAAACTATATAAACGAGTAAAAGAACAATAGCTTTACGTCAAATTTTCCAAAGCTTAAGCTCCAAATATACTGTAGGAATTAAATGTTTCCTTTTTTGGATTATTTTTCTTTGGGAGAAATAAATCAAAACTTTAACATTTTACGATAGTGGATCGTGTATTCTTTCTTTTACTTTATTTCAGTATACTTAAAGTTTATTATAAATTAAAAATAAAGTTTCAGATTCATTTTTTAGACCTAACACAAAAACTCTATTTCGTATCGTATACTCCTCTGATTTGTGCAAATATTTTTGTAGGATTTTTGAGAATATAATGGCATTTGAATAAAAATTGATGTTAAACAAATTTTGATAATTTAATATCTTGCACATATGTTAAAACATTTTTATATTTTTTAAGATAAATAATTTTCTTATTTATTATATTACGTTTTTATTTTTTTCTAATTTTTTTGCGAATTTGAAGGCAAATCATTTTCTATAGGTATCAGTTGTCGATTATTTATCCATTTAATTACACATTGAATGAATATATTTATGATATATTCATGTATCTTTTAATTTATTTAATGAAAGTTATCTCAGATGTACATAAATCTTTTGTAATGCGTGTGAATATGTTAAATAATTTACTCAATTATCAATAATGTTTAGCAAGCATATCATTTTTAGCTGCCGATTTTAAACAATTTATCTTTTTTATAAAATATAATATAGTGTTTTACTAAAGTATTTGCAATTTTTTAAATAAATGCAAAAATTCATGTATAGTATATATATTTATACTATAGATATTTTTTTCACTGTTGCAAATTTAATAAGCTTTTTCATACTAAAAATGTGAGAGTATAGCCAATGATATTAAAAATTTATCGTTTTCTACCATGAAATTCCGAAAATATCCAAATAATAAAATGTAGATTTAAGAAATTATATTTAACATTTAATATTAAACATTTTGGTTACATAGCTTATTATTCATAAATCTGATTCTATGATCTCAAACAAAATTTCTGAACAATGCTTATCTGCATTTTTATTGGTTTAGTAATAGCAAAATATTATAATATTATACATGTATTCAAATTCAATATAGTATGCAGTAACTTAAACTTTGTTTTTGCAAAATACATTGTTCTCAAATATCCATATCATTTAGCAAATTACTTGTAATACTATACAGTATAGTGTATTATGAAAATTTGCACTTTTCATTTCTATTTCATTAAGAATTAGTTCATTAGGGGAAAACCAAAGCTGAAATTTCATTGGAATAAACAGGAATCTATTTTTCTTTTCCTTATAAAATTGAAAACAAGTGTAGTTGTGCTCAAATATGCAAAAAAAAATAATAGTTTGTCATCCGTAGAAACAGAACGTTCCCAAATGTTCTCACGTCCTTATATATTGGGATGAAAAATGAAAGAAATCTGTTCTCGAATATTTTTCTTTCACATGTCATATCCACGGGTGCTTGTGAGGTTTCTGTTGCGAAGATATTTGAATATCTGGATGAAAACCTAGTCTTTCACAAGTTTCAGTTTATTTTTTTATGTTGTTTAGGTCTTCTGGGAATTTCAGTAAACCGTGTTTTCAGAATGTTTCTTACACCCGAATATACTGTTCGAATTATGAAAGAATAGGCGAAAGAAACTAACTCAAAAGAACTTTTAAAACATTTATATGAGACATTTTTATTATAAATTCATAAGTTTGAATATATTTTTGCTTAGCATAAATAGAATTAGGAGTCAGGCAAAATAATTTGGCAAGCATTTGTATATATCTTTAATATAATCTGTAAGTAGCTGTGATTTGATATGCACTCATGATATACCCATTCATCCTTTATGTCATGGGTTAAATATTAATATATTCAATACAAAGCTGCCTCAAAATTTATCTTAAAATAAGTTGCAAAAATGAAGTAGTAAATGTATAAATAAAAAATGTTTTATTAACTTGAATTATAAATACAAAAATAATTTCAATTGCATTTTAAATTGTTCTAAAATTATTCACACGTGTTTGTATAAGAAATTTTTATTTTTTTACTTTTTTTGTTGATGTCGTGTGACAAGTGCAAAAAGAAAAATAAAGAAAAGAGAAAAATGAGAAATCATTAGGGACCAAAGACATGGAGCACTGCCTTGACCACATTTTCAGTTTTTTCTGTATAAAGGGTGTCATGGCAGCTGTTGGGGTCAATGTTGAAGAAAGTCGATGCAATAAAGAATTCAATTGAAAATACATCGGATCCAGCGAAACTCCTGTGCAGTGCCTGCTTTCTGCGTAAGTTCTAGATCCGTCGGGCATCATTTTAATACCCCTCATGCGCCCAGTCCATATTTCGCTTATGATAGATGTGATACCAAGGTGTGATTTAAACTCAATTAGGCACCATATTTTTCCGTATTCGACCGCAGAGATGATGCCTTGCGACGGCGTTTGCATCGAAGTAAGTGTAGTCTTAAGAGGGGGATTGATAGTCCTAGCCTCCTTGGTGAGGGGGTATGCCTGTCCATATCCCTCGATATATTTTTATTGTTTTATAAATGCAATAATAATTTACTTAGCTAATGTTTCTGTAGCATGACCAATGCATTTAAATAACTTTTCTAATAGACCGATTTGATATCATATAGATTGATTGTTGCCATACTTTTTATATATTTCTCTTCAAAATGCAACTCACTGAATATTAATGACAATTGAGTGAATAGAAGAAAACTAATTTTTTATTGTAAGTTATAGAGATATATTTCAATCATGATTTTCCTAGTAGCCAACTGATGGTGGTAAGTTTAGTGTCCCTAACTTAAAATTTTTCTTTTTCGTCACTAACAAGAAATATGTCCTAGGTTCGAAACTGGGTTGGGGTTTGTATATTCCTTTCTCTATCTGTGTTTTCTTATCTTTTCACTTTCATGTATTTCTTTATCTTTTCTCATATGGCAGCCCCACTGGGTTACCCACTGTATAAGATACTATCAACTTCGTCTCTTGTACCCTTAAGCATACGAGGAGCTTTAAAAAAATTCCGGGTATTATAAAAAGATTGATTTTTGCATTATAGTAATAAATTACTAATACTTGATATAATAACTTAAAAGGAAAGATTCGATATTAAAATGCCTAACAATAATTGCTATTCATAAAACTTTATACTTATAAAAATGTTTTAATATTTTATAAAAAAACAAAAATCACAATTGGTATATAAACAATTAATGCACTGTCTACATATAAAAAAAACGTGTAATTTTTCTCAACAACATATGAGTTTGGTTACTATTTTGGGCATTCATGCTTGTAATGGTTTAAATTGAACATAAATAGAAGAACACAGTTAAAATAGTACTCGTGTTTATGTAATTAACTTAGGGTGACAAACAATTTAAACCATGAAATTTCAAAACTCTCAGAATTAAATTCAAAACTTGAATTTATGTCAATTATAATAACATTATTGCTTTTAATTATTGCCCAAAATTGAGTACATGGATCCACACACTCTTTCACTGAGGAATCTGAATAATAGATTTTATTTAAACTGAAAACTTATTTTACAATCCAAAATTGTAATGCTTTTATAGCTTATTGCTTTATAGCTGTTTTTATAAAAATAAGATGCTTAAAGAAATAATTTAATTTTAACGTAATGAATTTAAATCCTTTCTTTTATTATCTTATTTTTTATTTTACTTTTTCATATACTTTTTTTTTTAAATTTAAAGCATTTGTTTTAGAATCATCAATCAATACTTATTTATCTTATTTTGAACTGAAATTTCTTACTAGTAATTAAATAACTATATCTAAATAGATAAATACATTTCAATTGTTAGACAACTTTCCCTTAGGGATGCATTAAGATTTGTCTTCAAAAATGGGTGCATCATTGGTTTTATACTGGACTTAAATAAAGGTACATTTCGCTATTATTCCTAATATAAAATCTAAATTTCATTTGGAATTTTTTTTCGTTTTAAATATGCACTAAACATATCTTTAAAATAAAAATTTTAATAAGTGATTTACAAAAAAAATAATTTTTCTCCTATACTAAATCAGAAAAACAGTTGAATGTGACCGAAAAGTGTGAAATGAATTTTTTTAGACATAATTTACGAAATGATTAAGCAAACTAATCTAGCTGATCTTAGGAGTGGTGGATATAGATTCATTTGCAAACAGTATATGGGTATTCCTTCATTTTCTGCAATACTTTATTCTTCATCTTTTTAAAGTCATTAGAAACACCGTGCATCACATATACAGTTAGTCCATAAAGTCTGCTTACACCAAGAAAAAGTAATATCAAATCCAAATTTAAGGTCCGAAAAGTGTAGTTTCTTAAAGTTTCATTTTTTAAATATTTAGTTTCAATAGGAGACTTTGAAATTATCTAACTGTAATATTTTCATATTTAATAAATTATGCACACTAATTTTTAAAAGATAATTGGCCAGATATCAAATCCAATAAAGTTTGCGTACAACTCAATTGAGGCGGGGGATTTCTTATATAAATTTTAAACTTTAAACGTGAGAATGCAAAGAAGGCTACACTTTCAAGGTCATTGACTTCGGAAGTTAATTTCACGTTGATTGGAAGTTGTTATTCTACTTTCTTTGATGAAAATGACAACCAATAAACAAAATTCCTTTAGTTAAGAGATAACTAATTATAAATTTGAGAGATGAAGGTAAAACTCTTCGTGATATTGGTAAAAAAATTTTCTAGTATATAAGGAGTTATTCAAAACTGTCTTGACACTGGTAGTCTTGCTGTAAAACCATGATGTGGGAGACCGAAGAAGCTAACGCAGAGAGAAGAAAGAAAAATTATTTTATAAATGAAACAAAATCCTAAACTTCCTGCTTCAAGCATTGCGAAAGACATTGTGTTTAACTAGCAACAAGGAAATTTCACATGAAACTATACGAAAATTGCTGCGAAAGGCCGATTATCATGGACACAAACCTAGGTCTAAGCCATACATTTCCGACACAAATAGAAAGAAAATAATTGCTTTTGCAAAAACATATTTAAATTATTTTCACGACTTCTGGAACAATGTAATTTGATCAGATGAAAACAAATTTACAATATTTAAAGGTAATGGCCACCCTATTGAATGGAGAAAACCAGTAACAGAACTGAATCTGAGAAATTTAAATCCAATTGTCAAACATGGAGCAAGCGGTGTGATGGTATACGAGTGTATGTCGTCGAAAGGAGTTGGAAATCTTCACATTATAAATTAAGTCATGGATAAGTATGCTTATCTGAATATTCTAAAGAAAAATCTACGAGGCAGTGCCCGAAATTTATAAACCTTTCTAATACTTTTATTTTCCAACAAGACAACGACCGGAAACATACGGCTAAAACTGTGAAGGAATATCTTCTCTACCACACTCCAAGACAGTTGCGTATTAATCCACAGTAACCAGACCTCAATCCATTCAAACATTTGTGATCAAAATTGGAGAAACGAATTCGAAAACACAATATTATGTCACAAAATGAGCTAATTAGTAAATTGCAGGAAGAATGGGCCAAATTTACGTCGGATGACACTGAAAAACTAGTGCAGTCAATGCCCAGACACCTGCAAGTTGTTTTGAGGAATAAAGGATATGCTACAAAGTATTTAAGTAATGGAAAAAAACTTATATTTTGCATTTTTTGAAAATGTATGCAGACTTTATTGGAGGGAATTTATGAGTTCTGTTAACTAATACATTTTTGTAAAAAATGAAAAAAGTATTACACTTATATTATTTAATTTTTATTTTAAGTTTACAATTGTAGCTAATAGAAGAAAATAATTTAATGTTTATACATTTATCAATGCTTTAAGTGCTTTTTTCAATTTAAAATTTAGTCTGTACGCATACTTTTGTGACTAACTGTGTACATGAGATTTAATACATTTAAAACAACTGTCACATTAGTAACTAAACAATATCAACACCAACATGATTCTGTTGGGAATACGGATTGAAATCCAAAATAATCTTGCAATCGCATATAGATATTAGGTTAACCACTTCCAAGTTAATTCAGAAAGCTTTATATAAAGTTAATAAAATTATTATAAGAGATGCACTGTTCCCTTCGGTCATGTATGAATACACCATAAGGGACCTTTTTTTATCAAAAGTGTTAGCAAATAACTTTTAGGAATAATTCTAATTGTCCCAGCCATTAAATAAATCAACGTTTCGGCCTTTGTGATCATATTTAAGAAAAATGACGAATGTTATGACTCTAATACAGAAATCTTAAATAATAATACATCAATGCAAGTATAAAGTCAATAACAGTAATGTAAATTTTACTGTCAGTAGTGTAAATTTAAATCAGGAAAAAGAAAAAATATATGTTTTATATAGGAAATTGTTACTAATTTGTTTTTTAAAACTTATATAATGTTAATATCTGGATTCAAAATTTTGGGAAAAGGTAAATTGTAACAACTAATTTAAGAAGCTAATAAATATGAAAAAAATGTTTTGTCGGTAAAAATATAGTTTATTCTAATACCTAACAAAAATTAATATATTGGATGATAGAATAACGAATCACATTCATTTAAAAAATGATTTTCACAATGATTATGAAAATCAATCATTTAAACAGATAACAAACAGAAAAAACAAATGTCTTTCATTAAAAATTCAATTTAAAATATTAATATTATATATTTTCCTTTCATATAAAAAGTACATTTTTTTCTAGGACAATTATTTTCTTGCGTGTGTGCGATATTCAATAAGAATCTTAAATTTAGTTTTTGTTTTATTCAAAATAAATGTACCTTCCCACTTTGTATTTCTATTTGAAACACTTCATTAAAAATAAATATATAATTATTTTATTAGAATAATGCAGGACATAAAATCTTAATAGATAATGCAATAAATGCATTTGCTTATAATATATGACGTTTTAAAAATTATGGAAAAAATAGTATTTTATTTCTATATGTTGTCAATTGTATCTCCATACTTTAAATCACAACAATAAAATATTAAATGTCATGTTAAAGTTAATAGAAATTGTGAGGATTGTGAATTATGCCTCAACAATTTTATACTCCAAACAAATTCGAACACTAAAGAAGAAATTGCGAAAATATTGACTTCTAAATTGCCTCTCTATCAAAAACTCCTTTTCTTACTTAGCATATTTTCTTCTTGCATTTTGACGTGGAATCAAGAGAGTTTAAGAGATTGTGTTTCTGTCACTTGCTACGTAAGTGAAAAAATAATATAAATATAACAGCAGTTAAGTTTCTAAATGTAAGACGTACAGTGGTATAATTTCAATTTTCCTTTATAAGACGAAGCATTTCAATATAAATATATTTAAAGATTTTTTTTAAATAGCTCTATTAAGGAGTTTTATAAAATTCAATAGTATAAAAAATTATATAATTGTGAGATTATTTTATTAGAAATTTAATTATATAATATGCTTTAATATATATTTTAAGTAAAGTTTAAAGAAATCGAATGTTATTTTAAAAGCCTAAGTATGTCTCAAAATTATTAAAAATAAAAAGTTAATTTTAACAGTGTATATATTTAAAAAACTGAGCATGTGTAAATAGTTAAATTTTTAGATGAGTTTAATTTTATCGCCAGAATAAACATTCAAAACCTTTTAAATTCAGTAATATATATATATATATATATATATATATATATATATATATATATATATATATATATATATATATATATATATATATATATATATATATATATATATATATATATATATATCAACTACTACATGCATGATTTGGCCTTGTTCAAAATAATTTTCACCCTTTTATAATCATTGAATTCATATGATAAATATTTAAATTTATTATAATTTAATAATTAGAGTATGCTATTAAAATGGATTTGTGTATATTGATTATCAAGTCACTTGTTAGACTCTTCCTTTTTTTAAATGATAACTTAATATGATTTATTTATTCACGTCGGAGAGTAAAAATTTTATATGTTTTTTCAAACAATTAAGACGATTTAATTTTAATTTCAAGACAAGGAAATAATATAAAAAATTTAAATATATGAAAACTACAAAATCATCAATATTGATGAAAATGTATTTGAGAAAAGCATGAATAGTATTACTTTTCGTATATTTACAAATGAATATTTATTTTCTTTAATTAGTACTGAGAAAACTGTAAATAATAAAATTCGCCGTCAACATTTAAATCTAAATAATTCATTTTCGCATAAAAAATATAGTTAAACATAAAAAATATCAAAAACCTTTTTTATATCCGTTTATTTTTTCATATCATATTTTAAGTGTTACATTTATGCCGTTGCTATTATTGTATGTTTTGTAAGAATATATATTAGTATGTTGAAAGAAAGCTATATATGGACAGTTAAAATGACTCTCTCTTTTACGTATTGTAAATCAAGTTATTGGAAAACACAAATACATACCTATACAAACATATCTATGTTTCACTTTCTCAAAACATGGGTCCGAGGTTCGATCCTTGAGCTGAGCAAGGCTGATTCAGACTTTCACCCTTTCAGAGATTCAATAAATTGTGTACCATGCATGCTTGGGAGCTAAACACCGGGGATTTTCGCTCTAGGCTGACAACTTAATCGGGACATATGCTTTGTACCTCAGGGCTTCTGTGTTAAGAAAACTGAGATGGGCACTCTGTGTAAGTCTTGTGGCCTAATAAAAGAATTTATATATGTATATGTATATATATATATATATTATATATATATATATATATATAACATCATACAAACATGCATGCATGCACTACAACAAAACATTAAATGTAATAGTAAGTTGCCTTACGTTACATTTTGTTATGTGAGTATTTAATTTAATCTGTATTACTATATTACACTGTAATTTTTTTTATGATATGTCATGTATCTTATATTAAGAAATAGGAACTACATTTCTGGAACTTATGTGTAAATTTTGTCCAGGAAATATACAGTGTATAAAACAGAACTTAATATTTTCTATCTAATGAAATAAGTGAATAAACACGATTTACACCACTGTTGCTTTCAGCTCTAGTCTCTCCAATAAACGATCAAGAATTTTTAGGCAGCTGACTTAAGAAAATAGTGACAAGTAAAAATCGAAAAATGTTCGTAAAAATATGTCGTCACTTTTGGGAAAAAGACCAGATAGAAATCGATAATTTAAATGTGTTATTGATTATTTTCGCTCTAAGAGATAAAAGAATTTTATTTATCATTTTATACATCCTTAAGTTAAGATAAACGTGAGGGAGGGAAAGTAAAATCTCATGCCGTTGTTTTTTTTATTCAGAATCTGCGCATTAATATGGATAAATCAAGATGCTTTAATTCGAATTTAAATGTATTATTTAAAGATATCACCTAGGGATATATTTGGGAAGACAACACATGTTGGAAAATTAAACATTCGATTTTAGATTTGCTATTAACATTTTCGTTTCATTTCGAATCCGAGATTTAGATTTGAAAACAAACAATGGATTACAATCATAAATCTTGGTAAAAAACTGAATGCATGCTTGAAGAAAAATAACTTGTTTTCCGCAGTTTTAAATGGGAAGGGAAACAGTATTTGTATTGTAAATAAAGCTGTAAATTTTAAATCTTTGTTGAAATAAAAATAATATGTATTTTTTTTAAATATGGTTTGGCAAAATTATATATATTTTGTTTTAAAATCGAGGTAATCTTTTTTAAATATTCAACAAGATGCCTTATTGAAAATCCGAATGTATTTGTGTGTATATGTATATTTAAAGAATTTTTAATCGATATATTATAATTTATTTAGTCATAACATGTTATTATATATACATCTAAATCCATTGAGAAATTTTATTTCAATGATTTATAATTTCATAAAGAATGCATAAAATATAGGATGGCTATATATTTATTAATATTTACTGAATAAAAATAGTATTACAAAACTAAATATTTTACTCTTTTATTTAAAGTTCTTAATAACAATGAAACGTTGTTGTTCAATGTGATGTATGGATGATAAAAAAATTGCTTAAAAAATGTGCACTTTTCTGATAAAAAAATCGTGAAATAAAAATTTGCCAATTTGAAATTATTTCCGACTAATGAAAACAGATTTCATGAATATATAAGTTTGATTTCAAAAAGTTTCCTTAATATTGAAATATAATTACTTTGAGACAAAATTGTATTGTTTCTGAATTCTTTAAACAAATTTCGTATAAACTTTTGTAAAGTAACTGATTGTTAATCTGTAAATGCTAAATGTAGTTAATGAGTTTCAGTTTACAAGTTCAATTCATCTGTTTATTTTATTCTTTATTTCTCCTCAATGATTTTTTTTTAAATTCGCAATTTAATGAAATCATCTATTGAATATCAAAATATTATTGATATAATTCATAGAAAAGTCACTAAATAATGTAAAAACAGTTAAATTGAAACGATATATCTAGAAATGCACCGTTTGAGAAAAATTACAACAAATTTACATTTATTAAGACAGAAACTATGCAGATATTTGTATCATTTAATGAAACGTGTTTTGCTCAATTTACTGAAAATACAATTTTTAATTACTATGTCTTAATTGTAACGGAATTTCAAACAGAAGCAGTCTGAATTTAGAACTTAAATTTTTTCATTTCTTCATTTTTTTTAAAATTATAAAATTGAATTATTTTCCAAATAAAATCTTAATTCTGACCTGACCTTATGCCTGAAATTTGGACATAAGAACACAAACATTAAATAATTATAAGAATTGGTTTTTGGAAATTAAATCTAACTAAATATATTTTTTAATCGTTAAATAAATATTTATTTGAAAACTATAGATATTGAAATAATGTTGTTTTTTATTTGAAAATGTATATGAAATTTATAAAACGATTTAATTAATACAGGAACTTATCTTTTAAGAAATGTTTCAATAATATTTGCTCGTTGATTCATTTGCTTCAACTTGTAGAGTCCGGAATAAATCCTAAATAAATCAAATCTCTTCATGGCCTATAATATAATACCTGATGAGAGTTTTAATTAAAATTATTTGTTTTCTTCCTGTCTGTAAAATATAAACATAAGCAAACATCGTTTTAATTGCAATTTAAAATTTTTTTTTGAGAACTTAAAAAGTATAATGTATTTTAATACTTTAAATGTACGATATTTTGTATTGAAAATCTAATACATAGGAAAAACTCTTTTAGTTTCATTTTTTTTACTAAAAGTAAACTGAAAAAAAGAAAGAAATATTAAGCACTTTTTAGGGAAAACTGGAGTAAAAATGCTGTTAAAAAATGTATATGTATGTTGTTACAATTTCTTTTTAAAGTTCAAATTGTAAATTCGCCTCAATATAAGTATCACATGATCATTACTTGATCAGTGAAAAATTTTTTGTAACCTGTTTGAATAATAAATTTCGTTTTTATTTTGGAAGCAATTCCAAATATTTTGATTTATGTAAATGTATTTATAGTAG
The DNA here is from genome assembly GCA_030067965.1 of Latrodectus elegans. NCBI lineage: Eukaryota > Metazoa > Arthropoda > Arachnida > Araneae > Theridiidae > Latrodectus > Latrodectus elegans. The sequence goes on from CM057821.1 coordinate 45,186,126, forward strand.
AATTTTTATAAACGCATATTGTTTGGAAAAAAAAAATTAAATTACTATAAAGGAACTAATATTTAGATAAAAAATTAAATATAAAAAATTAAATAAAGGAAATCAATTTCATACTGTTCAATACATCCATTATTAATCATTAATTAATTAATGTAAATAATGAATTAATTGAAATGTAGTAATATATGTGGGATGTAACAGAATGTGATTTCCTTTTAATTTTTGAAAGAAAATGGACATTTATTTAGTACGTGCTAATTGTGATCTATTTTAAAATGCATCAAAATGGACAAAAAATTTTAGAGAATCTGAGAGTAATTAATGTATATGGCAATTTCAAGCAAGAGTTGTTGGTTAGCGACAGAACAACTTTGTTAGAGCTTTGAGTCCCGGGATTGATCGTAGCCAGTGTTGAACAATAAAATTAAAACTTGCTGTTTCGTTTATAGTTGTTTCATTTGTAATTTTCATGTTTTTTAGTCTTGTGATCAACTATTAAAGATCACTAGCTGCAATTCCTCTTGGAGGGCAATTTATGTGGTAAACAGTAACATACATTATTGTAGCAGTGGATAATACAGTGGATGACCTAAATACTTTGTATTTAGGCTATCCACTGTGTAATTAAAATAAAATGATTGTTGTAATAATTACATAATTAGGCAATTTATATGATAGGTAGTAAAGAACTTTACAGAAGCATTAGGTATTTAGACAATTGATGTGGAAGCAGTAACGAACATTATTATAGCATCAGGTATTTAGGCTATCCACAGTGCAGTTAAAATAAAACAATTGTTGTAATAGTAATAAATAATTAGGCAATTTATGTAACATGCAGTAAAGAACTTTACAGAAGCATTATGTATTTAGGCAATTTATGTGGTATGCAGTAAAAAACATTAACTTAGTATTAAGTATTAAGGGTATCCACCGTGTAGTTAAAATAAAACGATTGTTGTGATATTAATAATTAATTAGGCAATTTATGTGGCAGGAAGTAAAGAACTTTTCCGAAGCATTAGGTAATTAGGCAATCCATTTTGTAGTGAAAAGAATACTACCTTTGTGGTAGTAATTATTAATTACACTTTATTTCAACAAATCTTATTAATGTGAATGAAATCAGAATTATATTCTGATATTATTATGAATAATTTAAAATAACAAGAAGTTCTTTCTTATTCTTGTAATTATTTTTCTAAGCAACTTTTTTCAATTTTAATTCCTGCATTTCTTATTCACACACACAAGAAAACTTATTCTTCTTACCTAAATAAATTTTCATTATTATATTTCTAAGGAAATCTTATTCACTTATTAATCATCTTAACCCCATTTTTAACAATTTTCGCTTCATATGGTAATTGCTCGGGCAAGCAATTACATCCAATTAAATGTTTTTTAGCTCAACTACCATATCTTTCTCGGTCCTTCTATTACGGTTGCCATCTAATTATACCCATCATGCAATTTGAATAATACTGACCTTCAGAGACCATATCAATTTATAACATATGGCAGAAACGGTGTGTTTAACGACATGAGGAAGTAATAATTCGCCGGAGATTTCAAATACGAATGTAATTAATTTTCTAAACCAATTATGAACAAAGCAAATAAGAAAAAGTAATTGAATCAGGATTACATTTCATGTTAATCTTTCGTTCTTGGTTAGGAAAGTTTTGTTTTGACAAGTAAATGAAGCTTAGGCTTAATTAAGAAGAATTTTGAAGTAGTGCCAGAAGAAGCCGGTGATTTATTGATAATCCTGGAATCGTTAATTTCGTTATGCTAATTCCCCGCATCAGATAAATTAATACTTAAGGAAAAGTAAGATTTTTAATTTCGTTTTATTCTAACTTTGTTTTAGAAATATCGTGTGAAGTAACGGATTTGGCAATGTCAACCAAATTAAATTCTATAGGAATCTGAGAGCTAGAAAGTATATTATATGATTTATTTCATACAAATCAAAATTTGGACCTTGATTATTTGAGAAATTTGTGTTATTCATACCTACTTTTCATAAATATTTCATTTATTTCCCTTAATTTAATGAAATTTTAAATATACATGGTTTCACATTACAGAAATAAAATATTTCCTCTCTTAAATGTCAATATGCATATGTCTACCGTAAAAGTACATTGAAAATATACATGATTTTCTCATCATCTGTTTTTTTTTTATTATTTTCCGTATCCTATGATTAAAAATTGTGAATATGTTGCAATGCTTACGGCAGTGAATATTTTAACTAATAATATGTTTATTAAATAAATATGAAATATGGTATATTTGATATGCAGAAAAAATTGGGCCTGATTAAGAAAAATGTAAAACTGTTCTTTTATCTTTGAATGCAAGGTTAATACGTGACGTCCAAAGTCCTGCCGGTGGGGCGTGGATATGGGAAGGAGGGCCCCAGCTCAGGTGTGACATTCTCATCTATCCGTGGTTCAAAATTATTAAGGACTTTGCGATGGGCGTGTATTCGAAACAAGTTAAACTAAAGGTATAATCCGGGGTTCACCTCTACTGCTATGAATGCATGTATGTATCTTTGAGTGAAAATCAAAATGTAAGTAGAATTCAGATCATATTCTTTTTCTCTATATCTTTACATGCGATATTTAGAAAGGAAAACCAAAATATAATGAACGTTTTTCAAAGGTAACTTGATAAAATGCAAAATAATTTTAATATAGATTATTTTGCATTTTATTAAGTAATCATATTTTAAAATTCATTTTTTAGGCATTTCAACTGCAATTTATATTTAAAACTGCAAAAAAAGTTTTCATTGAATTCAATGGAAAATATTATCATATGTTAAGCAACGTGTGTGTGTACGTGAACGCTCCTTGAAATTAAATAAAAATTTAATAATTTAAATAGACGTTATTGCTAACAACAATAATTTAATTAATCAATTTCTCAGATATTAGGCACATGCAAATCTGCCAAATTTACGCAATTATGTAATATATTTTTTAAAAAAATAATTCACTTTCATAAACATTTGGATAAATTTTGAAATAAAAAATAACCGATCACAATAAATAATTTAAGACTGAAATTAATGTTACATTTAGGGTAAAATCAAAATAAAAAGATATTTTACTTTTTGTAAAATTGCGTTTAAATCTTTCGTTGCATATTATTAAGTAAATTGAATAAAAATCATCCATGAAATTAACAAAAGACTTTTTCAATAAATGAAAAAATAAACATTAGTTTTCAGTCAGAAAATTTCATGAAATATTTTATTTAGTCTAAGTGGTATTTTAATCAGGAAAATTTAAGTATACTTTAGAATTTATTGCTAAATATAAGAGAGGAATTTTAAGAAATTTTAGACAATATCTGAAACATATTAATTTGAAAATGTGTGCAAATGATCAAAATTTTCATAAAAACAGCTTTGAACATTCCCATTTTATAACAAAACTTCAATGCTGATAACATTTTTCCTTCTTATAAATGGTGTATAAAGCACTTAATTTTTTATGAGTACGTTTATAAGGCTCCTTTATATAAACAGTTAATCAAACAATTATTCTTATATTATACTGTTTACGCATTGATGCATAATATGTATATTTATAGTAAACTGATTTCGGTGTGTTGTCAATCGTGATTTTATTTATTAAATAGTAATAAAGTACAAGCAACAAAGACCCATTAACAGTTTCATATTTTGTGACGTAAATATATTATATAACTACAGATTAATCTATATTCTTTACAATTATATTATCATACGAATATTTAAATATAGATTTAACATATTGTTTCATTATTGAGTATATTAGCAATTAATATTAGATATGGAGATTTATTATTTAAAATGATTTGATATTTAATTTTCTTCTATGAAACATTTAAAAAGAAAAGTAAAAGTTTTTTTACAGTTTATGCTTTTGTGTATTGCTTTATAATTTATCAATCATTATAATATCAGTCCCTGTTTTGTTGTAAATTAAATATGATTTGGATTACCATTTGATGCTTTAAATTATTGACTCACCATGGCTTATTTATAAAAAATAATTTTTCTGTACATAAGGGTATTGAATTAATCCCAGACATTGTTGAATGAAAAGAAATTGTTATTGCACGTCTCTGGTCTACATACATGTTTACATCCATATGTGCTTGGGTTTTCTTTGTTTTCTCCCGTCACATTTCTAAAAATTGTCGATTTCCCTATGGAATATGAACAGATTCTCGAAAGGCAGTGGAAGTGTTATGCCTCGCGATCACTTCCTATAAAGTTTAAGTAAATGAAATTATGATTAGCACATTACAATTCAAACAATATTTATTTGAACCAGAACTAAGTACGAAATATTTTTAAAAATAATTTAAAGTTACAATTGAATATATTTCAGATAAATCATTTTTTCAAAATATCACAAATAGAATTTTCTTAAAATTATCAGAATCATTAAAATTCATATGTAACAATGTTACAATATTGTTTGTCGTCTTGTTTATTACCTTGGATACCATCAGAATGTGGTGTAACTTGAAGAAAATAGCAAGAAATAAATGATTTTTATGCAAGTATTGTTAGTTATTTCAGTCCATATATATAATTTTTATTAAATATAAAATTGCCTATTATTTGAAAGTCCTTTAAATATTCTAAATTTCTAAATTTTTTTATTATAAACTCCAGTAAAAGTTTCATAAATTTCGTATTTGGCAAATACCTAAAAGTGGTTTCTACACATGATTTTGTAAGGACTGTATTATTCAGTATAGTATTTACATAATGTAAAAATACATAAATTCTAAAACTATAAAATTATATACATAAAATTCAATATTATTTCTCATAACTAATGGCATACGTTTAATAAATGCAAAATTTACTGTTGGAATGCTGATAATTATTAGATTAAGTAAAAAAAAATGATTTATTTAGATTACAAAAATATTTAAACATGGAAATGAAAAATTATAAAAAGTATTGTCTTTACAAGTATATGTAGCTATAATATGACTTAAAATGACAGTATTTAAATCAAATTTTATATTTTACTAATATTTGTTAATTAAATTTTGCTTACATTATTTATTTAATTATAATAAGTAAAATTTTGCATCATTTAACAACATTGTCCTTTAATAACTTTTATGAACAGGGTGTTGAGTTGTTTGAAAAAAATTTGTTTTGTATATTAAACAATGGACAGTTTATTTTATTCCTAATTAAAAGTAAAACTCTTTAGTTGATTTCAAAAAAAAAAAAATTGTCAAAACCATCAGTTAAATTAAAAATTTGTGCAACATTCTGATTTTCAATATATAGTATATTCTAATATATTATTCTAGACATTATTTTCTAAACGACTTCATAAGTTTTGTATGCTTCGTTATTGGTTTTGATTTTTTTAAGTAACAAAAGAGTCGTTTTTAGATCTTTAGAATATATATAATCTGGACTTGGGATCTTTAACTTTATTGGGAAATTTCCTAAAATATTTTAACTGTTTCTTCTGCATCTATTAAGTTCACAATAATTCAGACGTGTACTCTATTGCAAAGTACCATTCATGACAAATTGATTTTAAATTTCAAATAGTTTTCTGCATCAGTTATATTTATTATCTTATAGCTCTCATCAATTGCATCTCCTACAGCAAATGTCTATAACACAAGTGTACTGACGAGAAATCTATTATTACATAATAGTGTCCATATTAATTGAAAATTAATGAGCTGAATCTTCAGGGATTAAAATATTTCTAACATTCTATCAACTAAATAGTAATGGCAAGTTTAACAGATTAAATGTATGCAGGATAAATTATTGAATATTTCAATCGACTCCTGTTATTATCTATGTGATCAGCTTTAGGACTCTTACCATGTAAAATGATATTTGTAGTGCAGAATAAAATATTTTGTTTATGTAATAGATTATAGGAATAAATAAACAAATTGTATACTTAAGATGTATAGATCTGCTTTGTTATTAAACTAGAATAAAGTTTTGATAGAAGATATTGACACAAATTTAATATATAATAGGTTTGGATGATTTACAATTTCAAAGATGTTACACATTAAATATTTAAAAACAACTAACAAAAATAAAATTGTAAAAACAAATACTCAATCAACAAACAGCGGCTATCATAAAATAATGAAATTAGCTGTTGTGTTATTATGCTAAAATTTATTATGATATGGAACACTTAATGGTCTTAATTGATTGCCTATACTAATCAAGTATGTTTTGCTTAGAATAGCTAAATATATATCAACTTTCAAAGTCGCTAAATAGGAATGGAAAATATATATGAAGCGGTGTTTAAAAAAATAACATATAATAATCCCATTTGATGTTTTACCAAATTATAAGTTTATGTATTCGTTTAGAATTAGCGAGACACTCAATACTTATTGCAATAAATGTTATAGTAGATTTGTACGTGAGATACTTCCAAATATCCAAAACTCAATGAAAGGGGATAATCATTTAAATATTTTTTTATTTTCTTGAATTTAAGTTTATAATACTTACACTTTCTTATATTTCTTTCAGTGTATTATATTCAAACAAAAATATATTAAATATAGTAAAATAATAATAAATTACCAGAAAGTTTTCAAATATTTCATCCTTTTACATATCATTATTCTTGAACTTTTAATGCAAAAATAATTCTTCAATAAAATTTTCTTTTCTATTATACTCGATGAAAAGATAATACTCTTTATTATTATCGTTTTAATTGAATATCATTAATTACATTTGCCATAATTCTTACATCCCTTTTATCAAAAATATTTAAATACCAAAATGAAAAAAAAATATTTAATAAAATTTATCAAGTATTCATTTTATTTCTTATTGAGTTATATAATCTATGTATAGGAAATAGTTGGAAACCATCTAGGTATAACTTTATAAATAAACTTTTTTTTATAAAGTAATACTGGTTACATTAAGTTGTAATAAAAGTATTGAAAATGTACATTTTAAAAATAAATAAACAACATAGATACGATAGTGATAAGAAATGTTGGAATATGTGACTTCCATTGTGTACTAAATTTTACAAAATTAAAGAATGTTCATGTTCAATCAAATAATGATAAGTTTAAAAGAATATAAATAAAATTTATAAAACTTACGTCCGTTCTTCTTTAATGAAACGAGTTTGAGGAAATTCAAATTTTCCCCAAGAAATCAAATGCTAAGTTTAACACGTTGCCAGGAGACCAGATATTTGCTTGAGTTTTCCAATATAAAACTTATATAAAATTTGTTGCATGAGGTTTCTTTAAATCTATTATCAATATAAAGAATAAGTTTTTGAACTAAATTATCACAATACGATATAGAGAAAATTTTCGTTATAGAATAAAATACTTAAAACTATTTTTATATATCAGAAATACGGAATTCGATAATGTATTTCATCTTTTTTCAATTTCATTTTCCTTTTTCTACCATTCATTATGTTTGCAAACTACCACAAAAGTTCTTTCAGTTCACTATTTTAGATTTCTATTATTAATTTTTATTGGATTCTGGTATTCGTTAAAAACATGTCTAATAATGGATCTTGCATACATTTTCTTTAAATTTCATCTCGTAAATATATATATATATATATATATATATATATATATATATATATATATATATATATATATATATATATATATATATATATATATATATATATATATATATATATATATATATTTATATTTATATATATATATATATAACAATTAAATAACAATTAAATGTAGGTTCAGATGTTAGATATATAAATAAATTTTATCTTTAACAATGCAATTAATTGTCAACTCCATGTAGTAAATATAATTTTATCGCACTTCAAAGTATAAATGATTAGAAATTTAATCTTGTTATTTAAATTAATATTGTTAACTGTAACATCTAGATAAAAATTTATTAATTTAGTGTTATTTTGTTAGAATAACTGTAACAGATATCTTTTATTACTATAACAGCCATTTGATTTCCATGACTTCCGTAGGTGGTATAACAAACATTTCGAGGCCTCCACTGAGTGTTTTTTGGTGCAGGCTTCTCCTGATCACATTTTATCTGGTTTGAGGCTTACCAAGCAAGACCTGATTCGGAATCACTTTCTGATACTTGAATGTTTTAGGATGAATGGACTCCTGAACTTTATCTAGTTTTGCTGATCACGAGGATTGGAAACAACAACGATATCTCAACTGCTTAGAGATAACTTAAGTTTTATTTTAAATAGTAAGTAAAGAAAAACTTTATCGAATAAACTGGCAAATAATTTAAAAAAGACAAATTAGTTAAATGCTAAAACATTTTAGTGTAAAATATTTTTTTAAACTTTATACTTATTAGCATACACTATGATTTATTCAGGAAAGTATAGACGCCTATCACACACACACACACACACATAAATTATTTAAAGCACTAATTTTAATTCCTGCAGCCCATAAATTCGTTTCCAACTTTGAACATAAAGGGGAGACTGTAGTACAGAAGAATTCGTTAATAACTGTAGGTTTAAGTCGAATAAGTGTTAATGCACAAACTTATCATAATATTATTAAATAAACATAAAGTTTAAATAAAATAAAAATAAAAATAATTAAATAATATGAGAAAGGCAGCATATAAAAATGCATTTATGACCTAAAATATTAATATTAAAGATATATTTGTGATATAATTTTACTTAATTGATTATGATATTACCATAGATTATGAGAAAAATTAATATTTAAATAATATCTATATGTTTAACTTTTCATAAATGTTTAGATCTCCAAAAATATATATAAATTATTCTTACATTTGAATTGTAATATTATTAATTACACATTGATAGCTATACCCCCATATTTTAAAATTCTTTGATCAAATTATTTTATTGAATGCCTCATGAACTTGCATTAGTTCCAATATTATTATTAAAAATTTTGTTAGAAAAATAATAACCTTTCTATCAATTTAATGAAATTCGCAAAATATAAAACTGGATTCCAATACCATTAAACGTAACTAATTAATAATCTCTCTCCAAAAATTATATAATTATATTTTAAAAACAATTATATAATAATTATTTTTTCAAAATTCGTTTATAAATTAACTATTGTGCTTCAATTTGTTAGTTTCCAAATATTTATCTCAGTGAAAAATGTTTTTAAAATACATTTGTTCTCTATGACAATATTCAAATCTGTATCACAATTTCAGTATGGACTGGCGTTATTTTATAAATTATTCATTTCCACATGAAAAACATTTCACTGTGTCATTTTAGTTCTATTTATTTTTGGAGTGATTGTAAATGTGTGATTTATTTCATCTTCAGCCCTGAAGCTTATACGGTTAAATCGAAAGTCTTATCAATAAATGAGTTAGCCGCATATTGTTAAACATGCGAGAAACGTATTCTGAAAATCTAGCCAAGAGACTAGCTGCAACAGGTCTTGTGCTTTGTTGATGATTATTGTAAATCCCAGTCTCAACTTTAACCGTAAGGGTAGAAATTCAAATGTATACTTGAATAAAAATGTCAAATGGTATTCTAATATTCACTGCGTAAATATCCTTCAGGGGTATTTTTCATATATAGTGGGGTACATTCACGGATCTCAAGAGAATAAACATGAAAAATTCTTTGCACGGATCCTGACATGTACATGAAAAAGCAGAAGATCAATGTCGATCTTCATTCACTCAATAATGAGCGAGATTGAGTCTGGAACCAAATGCCCCGAAGAATGCTATTCTACTACTAGGTCATGGTGAATCCTCAAATTCTAAGAGGAATTTTTGTCTAAGTAAGTTAACTGATAATAATCTTAGCAAAAAATATTTGATTGCTTGAATGAAGTCAATTGAAATATTCTATCTAGTTTCTGGACACGAAGAAAGACCAATAGCAGTCTATAAGGATTACCAATCACACCTCAGAGAAACCAGTGATTGCAGCTTATATAAACAAACAACCGTGATGCGGATAAGTAATTAATAGAGAATGAGATAATGGCTGACAAAAAATTAATCACACCCACTTCATTACACGATTACAAATGATTACAGGAATATTACACGTATGGATGTGATGAACAACTCAACCACATCGTGGACCAAAAAATAAAGACTAGGTCTGATAATTTGGTCTCCCGATCTATCACCAGTCCAAAATGTGTGGCCCATGGTTTCACCATAACTGTGTGATACATTTAATTCTACTGCACCTAATCAGCGTGCGCAATATATGAAAGCCACATAGACTACTATACCTCATGTTTACATCCAAAAAATCTTAGATTTTACTACCGAAATGTATTTTAACCAATAATAATGAGAGTAATTATTATTTTTATAAGCATATATACCTCTCAAAAATTGTTTTAATTTTACTTATTTAATTTTCGCATAACGTACTTCCAGTCAAATAAATTTTGATGTGGTATCTCTGGTCTTCTTAGATAATGGTATTGCATTTTGCAGTAGCAGCGTAAATAACTAGTTGATCAAATATATATATATATATATATATATATATATATATATATATATATATATATATATATATATATATATATATATATATATATATATATATATATATATATATATATATATATATATATATATATATATATATATATATATATATATATATATATATGTTTTATACTCCAGAGAATGCAGCGCCACTGCTACTGCCCCTCCCCTCTTGAGCCACTCTCATCTACCGACACATTGCGCGGGGAGATGGATCAGCGAGGACGTAGTAAAAATGATCCTGTAATCTAATCTTTTGTATTATTAAATACCTGTATTAGTTATTGCTCTATCCTTATTCAACAGACCCCTAGAAATCTCCACTACAATATGGAGGCTTCCACCGGTCTTCATCTTCTTAGCTATTTTTAAACTTGAAATAGAGAAAGTCGCAGAATATAATAGCACGCATGTAGCGTCGGTCAACATCCTCACCGTCGCATTTGGAAAGAGCCAATGAAACTACTCCTAGGATCAATTCCATCATCCTACCATCTCAGAGCCAATACTACCGCTCTGGAAAATTAAAATTCATCGCTTTTTTGGAAAAGAACCAATAACACCGCTCTGGAGATTCAATTTCATCGCTTCAACAAGAGCCAATAAGACCACTCTGAGGACCAATCCTACCGTGCTACCAGCAAGGAGTCAATAACAACACTTTGAAAAAATCCAATCCATTGGTTCAGCGGAAACAAGACCTCATAATACCGCTTCGAGAACAATACCACCGTCCCACCATCAAAGAGCCAAGAATTTCAAATATTCATCGCACATACTCAAACCAGGTAGGATCAAACTTTTTTTACTAAGCATGTACAGAAACACGAAAAAAGATCTAATTAAAACCGCCATAGAACTAGATGTAACTGTACCTGATAATGCTACAATTATTTGCTTAAAAGAATTAATTGAGAAAATAGATACATTCAAAAATGAACCTGACTTCATCAAGGATATGATTTCGGTAATTGCCGGAGAAAGAAAAGAAGTCGAACAGTCAACAAAAGAAAAAAATAAACTGATACTAATAGAAAAAAGTAATAAAACTAGCAACAATTAATTCTCCGGCATAAATCATCAACATCCCGATTCCAGGTACACAGCAATCGAAACAAATCTCGAAAGTCTCATTAAATCCGTTAAAACACTAAGTATGCCCGTCCCGAGCAAACCCGAAAATTTCAATTTATTCTTTTATTCTCTCGAACGTGCTTTCAAAACTAAAAATGTTCCACATGAATTAAAATTGGAAATATTAATTAATGTTCTTGGTAAAAAAGAGAAAAGCATATTACTTTATATCCCAAGAAATGAATGAATTTCAAGATTGCGAAAATGTTAAAAATATTATTTTACGTGAATTTCAACCAACTTCCCAAGAATGATTAATAAATTTTTGTAGAGCTCAACGCCTAGCAAATGAATCACATGTGCAATTCCCGTCATTATTAACTAGTGATTTCTAATATTATTGTAAACTTCGTAATGTTAGTGACTTTAAAATTTTATGCGAATTAATGATAGTGGACAAATTATTTTCCACTCTTGACCGTAAAACGTAACAACGTATTTCGATACGTCAAAGCAAAAGCTGGTTCAAACCAACTGAATTAGCAAAAGAATGCAATATATATATTGTTACGAAAAGAAAATCTTTTATCGAAACTCGCCAACTGACGTTTAAGAACAAACAAAAATAAATTCATTTCAAAACTACAATCTCTACTCACGCGACAGAAATTTCACTTTCCACTCTGGAAATGCCGCAATAAACAACTCACATGAAGGATACCACCACAGAGATAAAACTACCTCGAACCCACGATCTAGTGTTCTTTCAAATAACCCCACTTGCAAAGTAGGCGGTAACTCATTCAGTGAATCGATAAACGAATTACACTATGAAAATATTTTTGTTAAGAATAAAATCGTAAAAACAATTATAGATTCTGGAGTGAACATTTTTTGTTTAATACCCCATCTTATTTCACCAAACACTAATTATTTAGGTACTGTGCAGATCACATGCTCTTTAAACACAGAAGTTTTAGAGCAACTAGAAAAAATAAAATTAGCCCTCCCAAATTTTCAAGAAAACTCGATATCTGTAACTGCAACCGTGTGCCAAAATATTTACTGTGATTTAATAATTTATCCTTATATTTTTGATGACTTAAAAAATGCAAATAAAGAATATAAGAGAATCGAAAGGGAAAATTCAACTCTCATTCATTCAAAAAACAATTTTCCCCTTCTTTGCACTCCGCATAACATGAATCGGCGAAAATGAATGTGAAGTTAGCCTTTGCACACATAGTGCCTTTCGCCACTTGCGGCTAATTTCTAAAAATAGATCCGGTGTTACTCAAGGGTCGAAGGTCAGCGCATTGGAACTGATAAGTGCTCCCTTTTTAAGAAAACCACAAGAATGTTAGAGGAATGTCAAGTGAAAACATCTGCTCATAATTTAATCCCCGTTCGCGAAGGCGACTCCAAACCACCCTCACCACAGAAGGAAGTGACGTCACTCAACACCCCGAAAGTGCAACTTAACGATGTAAACACAACCACTTGTTTTTAAAATGGGAACGATTCGTTTATATCAAGATACTGAATGCTCATTTTTCAAAAACAAAGACTGTTATTAATTGAATTTAAATTTCTACACTGAAGTTGATTTATCACATATTTTAAACGTTAATACGCGCAAACATATAAAATAAATTATTAAATATTATAAGCCGAATAAAATTAAAGATACAAATTCACATAGGAAAATAATTTTAATTGATGACTTACCTATCGCATTTTTGCCTAGATAATTATGACAAATAGAGAAGAATTTAGTTGAAAAGCAAATTGAACAATGGTTAAAAGATGGTATCATTTGTGAATCTAATTTAGATTTCGCCACATCTTTGGTCTTAGTTAAGAAAAAGGAATAAATCAATAAGATTCTGCGTCAATTACTTAATTCAAAGACTATTAAACAAAGATTTCCACTACCCTTATCGAAGATATTTTTGATAATCTACAAGAAGCAATATATTTTTTTTTTTTTTTCAAATCTCGATCTCAAGTTAAGTTTTTTCCATTTATCCGTTGAACCTGAGAGTCGTAAATACACCAGCTTCATAACACACAATGAGAATATGATTTCCTAAATGGTCCCTTTGGTCTATGCAATTCCGTCCAATTATTTCAAAAATCCGTTTAAACTGTCTTCAAAGAACTCATTGAAGACAATACTGTTATTATTTATATGGATGACTTCATAATCCCGTCAAAAACTGAATCTGAAGGAATTTCAAAGCTTGAAAAAGTGTTCCCAGTTGCTTCTAATTATGGATTAGAGTTACACTTTAGAAAGTGTAATTTTCTACAGCGTAAGATAAATTTTCTTGGCCATATAATCGAGCAAGGAATCATTCGTCCCTCAGCAGCTAAAACAAATGCAGTTATGAATTTTCCTGAACCTAAAACTATTCAATACATTCAATCTTTCTTAGAACTTACTGGTTTCTTCCGAAAATTTATTAAAGACTGCGCATTAATCGTAAAACTTTTAAGTGACCTTTTACGAAAAATGTCCCATTTACATTTGGCCCTGAACGAAAACAAGCTTTCCTAACTTTAAAACAAATTCTGCCAGCAGAACATATGCTGCATCTTTTTCCGCAAAATGCCCCGTTATAAAAACACTGTAATGCCAGTTCGAAAAGATTCGGTGCCATACTCCTTCAAATGGATTCTGACAATAATTTCCATTCAATGTACTACATGAGCAGAAAAACATCTCCATAAGAAGAGAAATACTTGAGTTATGAACTAAAAGTTTTAGCGATAATCTCAGCATTGAAAAATTTTCGACACTACCTCGTAGGCACAAATTTCCGAATTTTTACAGATTGTCAAGCTTTCCTAAAAACAATGTCAAAAAAAAATAAAAAAAAAAAAAAAAAAAAAGACTTACCACTCAAAATAGCACGATGGGCTCTTTCTTGAAAGATTTTGATTACGAGATACTTTACTGACGAGCATGACAAATGCAACATGTTGATGCTGTCAGCCGTTACCCAATCATGGTCATACAATACAACGAAAAAACAAAAAATAAAAGAAGCACAAAGTAAAGATGAGTTTACGTCAAGCATTAAACTATTACTTCAGACATCTACTTCAAATTATTTTACACTAAAAATGATGTTTTGTATAAAGTGCTGAGCGATCAAGAACTTTTAATAGTCCCACTGGATATGCAAAAACAAATTGTTCAACTTGAACATTCCAAAGGACAATTTGGCATAAGCAAAACAGAAAATTTGGTCAAACAACAATTCTATTTCCGAAATATATGGAAGACTGTAGAAAGTGTTATCACAAATTGCATCCAATGCATAATTTATTCTTCAAAAAAATGGCAAACAAGAAGGATTTCTACATCCAATACCAAAAGGAGACTTACCGCTTGACACATACCACATAGATTTCCTAGGACCACTCCCATCCACCAACAAAAACTACAAACACATTTTTACAGTAGTATAAACATTTACAAAATTTGTTTTGATTTATCCAGTCAAATCTACTTCAACACATGATGCCGTAGAAAAATTTAAACTATAACAAATGAATTTCGGAAACCTACGACGAATAATTTGTGATAAAGGACCAGCTTTTACTTCAACAGAATTTCAAAAATATTGCGAGGAAGGATACATCGAAATTATTTTTAGCACCACAGGAGTGCCACGCGGCAACGGAAAAGTTTAAAAAATTTAAGGAACATTAATATCAATTTTCACAAAACTAACACTTGAAAATCCTAATCAATCGTACAAGCACACATCATCACTATAACAAGTTATCAACAGCCACCAAATTTACACCATTTGAACTTTTAACAGGCACCAAAATGAAAAATAAAAATGACATCAAAATCAAAGTACTTATGGAAAAAGAAAATTAGCAATCGGTACTACAGAATAAGCAGCAAATGAGAGAAGACGCCAAGTTAAACATTTTAAAGTTACAAGAACAAATTAAAAAAACAATACAGAAAACAGCGAAAAGAAGCAAAAAAATATAATATAGGAGACAAAGTAGCAATAAAGAAAACCCAGTTTGGTGCAGGAATGAAACTTTGCCCAAAATATTTCGGCCCCTACGAAATCATGAGGGTCCGGTGTACTGACAGATATGATGTCAAGAAAATAGGCTGATGCGAAGGCCCAAACCTGACTTCCACATCTGCAGATTTAATAAAACTATGGGACAATTCCTAAGAACTTTAATTAAAAAAACTATTGACTTTTATCTTTTACTTTTCTGCCTTACAAGTACAAGTGAACTTTAATTTCTGCATTTTTTCTTTCAGTATTGTTTTTTCCTTATCTTTAATTACTTTCTTTTTATATTTTAATCTAATAATTAGCAAGTTGGTCGGGGACCTACCACATCAGGATGGACGAGTGTTGTATACTTCAGAGAATGCAGCGCCACCGCTACTGCCCCCCACTTGAGCTCCTGTCATCTACCGACACATGGCGCGGGAAGATGGATCAGCGAGGATGAAGTAAATATCTCCTGTAATCTTATCTTTTGTATTATTAAAAATTTTTGTTTGTTATTATTCAATATTATTCAACAAAACCCCTAGAAATCTCCACTACAACACACACACACACCTAACCACCAAACCAACACAACACACACACACACCCAACCACCAAACCAACACAACACACACACACACCCAACCACCAAACCAACACAACACACACACACACCCAACCACCAAACCAACCAACCCACCCACCCACACACACCCACACCCACACACACACACATATATACCGGGTGAGCCAAAAGTTCGTAACAATTTTAAAAATTTATAAAAAAGAAGAAAGTAAGATAAAGAAGTGCGGTTTGCAAGAAAGGTCTCATAAGGTAGTCGGATTTTTTTTTTACAGCCAAAAAAGTTTTAGTTAAAAAAAGTCGCTTATAGATGGCGCTGACTGTCCGAAACACAATGAAAAGGACAACAGTACGTTCCATTCACTTATTCTGATAATAACAGTTGTTCAATATGACTTCCAGTACATTGTACGACACAACTAAGGCGACTCGCAACACCCGTTACAGCTGAATGCAATGTGTCGGAATGAATTGCAGAAACCTCACGACAGATGCAATCTTTGAGTTCGGCCAATATTGAAGGAGATGAAAGGTACACACGTGGTTTCAAATAGCCCAACAACCAGAAGTCGACCGGAGTGAGGTCGGGTGATCGTGGAGGCCATGTGATCTTGCAACCTCGACTGATCAGTCCCTTTTCACCAAAGGTACTCAAAAGGAATCGTTTTACTGGATTGGCATAATGTGGTGGTACTCCATCCTGCATAAAGTTTATTACAGATAACACACCTCTTTGATTTAATGCGGGCACGACTTTGTCACGCAAAAGAGTGAGGTAACGCTTAGCGATTACAGTGCACGTTTTCCAGCCCAATCTGGGACACGGTTCTTCAAAGAAGAAAGATCCGACAATAAAAGATGAGGTGAAGCCACATCAGACTGTCAACTTGGCTGGATGCAGAGATTTCGTCGTATTTTCACGAGGATTAGAAGTTGCCCATATATGAGTGTTATGGGTGTTGACATCCCCGTGTAGTGTGAAGTGCGCCTCATCCGACCAGAAAACGTTGAACAATCACTGAGGGTCGTTTTCGATTCTTGCCATAGTCCACTCGGCAAATGATTCCCGCATAGCTGTACTCCTGGTTGTAACTCCTGCAGTGACTGCAGTTTGTAGGGATAGAGATGCAATATCCCGTGGAGGATATGTCGATTCGATGATTGAGGCACATCCAATATTCTTCTTATTCGCGAGCACTGCTACTTCCAATGGACGATTCCGCCGCTAAATCATTCATTGTGGTTTCCACCGCAGTAATTCGGCTGTCCGCCAACGAGGGTCTTCCACTGCGTGGCCGATCCTCCAAAGAGCAAGTTTCCTCGAACCTTTTGACAAGCTCGACTATTCAGGGACAAAATATAGGGCATTTCTTCGTCTTCAGTCCTTTCGTCGAGAGAAATTTTCGCTACGCAATAGTTGCTGACTCTCCGTTAAAATAAAACAACTTCACCAACAACGCTCGATCGGGTAATGATAACATTCTGAAAGCGAATGATAAATTCTCGAGTATCACGGCCTTTTATCGCAAGATTAATTTGCATACTTCTGCTGAACCTCTCGACAACAGCGCTATCTATAGGTGAATGTTTTAACTAAAACGTTTTTTGTTGATAAAAAAAATCCGATTACCTTGTGAGCCCTTTCGTGCAAACCGCACTTCTTTATCCCACTTTTTTCTTTTTTTATGAATTTTTAAAATTCTAACGAACTTTTACGAACTTTTGGCTCACCTCACCTGGTATATATATATATATATATATATATATATATATATATATATATATATATATATATATATATATATATATATATATATATATATATATATATATATATATATATATATATATATATATACATACACACACAACAAGACAACAAGAATTTTACTAAAAATCCCATATTGTAATCAAGTAAATCATAATTTTTCAAACATCAGTACCAAAATAATTATATTTATGTTTATATAAATTTACTGAAATAGTTTAATATGCAGAAAATCTGTAATAAATTTTAACATGATATTTAAATTCCTTACTTTAATATTTTGTCATGTTGCTTTGATAGATGATCATAAACAGGAAACGCTCTCGAGTGCACAAAATGACCCTTCAATAATAATATGTATATGATCAAAGAGATATTTGTCCGGGGATATAAATGGGTATATACGTAGGAATTGTACACGATAATTAAAAGTAAACCACTCATAATAGTGGTTCGGTTTACATCTGCATAGTCTATGGCAAAATATTCATCATAGTGTACATCACTATTCATTATTGCTTTTATATTTCATAAACAGGAAAGTTTTTTTGTGCACAAAATGATCTCTCAATAATAACATATATATGTGCAAGGAGACATTTGTCCAGGTATATAAATGGGTATATATTTTATTGGAATTGAACACGATAATTAAAAGTAAACCACTCACAATTGTGGTTCGGTGTTCTGCTGCATAGTCTACAGCATAATATTCATCATAGTTTGCGTGCTGTTTGTTGTTGACAATGTAATAAATTATCTTACATGGAATCACATGTAAGAGGTATTTTATTATAAAATAAATATAAAATTAAAATGATTCGTTTCAAGATTTAACATCTTAAACTTCTTTTTTTCTGAAAACGTACTCACGCAGATTTAATTTAAATTAATAATAATGGGCGTTTTATTGAAGTCTTTTATACTTCATAAAACCAAATTATTGAATTACTTTACTTGTTATAAATTTAATTTAACAAATATGAAATTAATACTTTTTTGCATCTTCCAGCAATTGAAATTTAAATCTCTGTACAGAGTAAACTAACTAGAATGCTTTTGCCTATAATTAATAATTAGAAAGTTTCTTGAAATATTAATACTTGTTTTCATAAAATTAAATTTTGAAGCCTTGAAAGCATGTAATTGATGGAATCCTATCTATCACTTGAACGACGCTAAAACGCTGAGAACAGAACAACACAAGTACGAAAACCATAATACTGAAAGCAAAAAGTTAAAAAGAAAATTAGAATGTTTTCTAATTAGAATAACTTTCTGATGTGTGTGTGTGTGTGTGTGTGAGGAACTAAAATTATATAATCGTAATGCTAATTGTGATTATATAATTTACAATATATCTATCTGATATATATAATATACAATATATCAGATATGTATATTGTATATTATATTGCTTTTTATTTTAAATTTTGCATGGGAAACTTATAATTGTTTATAGTGCATAATTATAATAAAATATATATCTTTAACTATTGTACATTTCAACATTTTTATAATGAATTAACTTTCAATAAAATATTAATGAAATCTCATTTAATTTACTGATTTAACATGCACCCATTGTAAATTTATCTCCATTTAAACTTAAACTATATTAATAATACTTTCTCGAAAATA
The DNA here is from genome assembly GCA_030067965.1 of Latrodectus elegans. NCBI lineage: Eukaryota > Metazoa > Arthropoda > Arachnida > Araneae > Theridiidae > Latrodectus > Latrodectus elegans. The sequence continues at coordinate 45,205,808 of CM057821.1, forward strand.
TTCTCAGAGGAAAATAAACTAAAATTGAGGTTAAGTATTGTGAAGTTTAATTTTATAATTTTTATTATATATTCTAAGAAATTTAGCACAACAGTATATTTATGTGCTTTGCGTTATTAACAGAGTTAAAATTAATAGTATTTTAAAATAAAAGGTTTGGCCTACTGATGATATGCTGTATATTGTATAGTTGATTATAAAATGTTTATTATTGTGTTAAAAATATAATACTACTGTAAAATCTATAGAGAAATAATAAATATTAGGTACATTGCATATTTATTAATAAAATTATGAGAATAAAAACTATTTATTATAATAAACGTGTGTTACTGCAAATATAATAAAATTTTACTTATAAGTGAATGTTATTAATTTTATGTAAAGAATTCAATTATACATTCAGAAGAGTAACTTTTGCTTATTACAATTTTACTATAGATAAGTAACGTATCTGAATGTGAATAATAAAATCAAATTTATTTCAAATGCGCATTTCAATACATTTTTGCATATTTGTGAGCATTTTCTTTTATATTTTGAAATATTTTAATAGTAATAATAATCAATATAATTAAATTATTCATACGTAAATTTAAAAGAATGACAAAATAAATACTTCCTAAATGACGAGCATTATAATCCTCGATTGAAAAGCAATTCTTAGAGAATGTAGATCTTTGCTTGTTTTCCATTTCTTGTTGAAACATATTAGTACCTTTTGTTTCAAATTATTTTTCCACTGACAAGTTTTCTTTTCACTTATAATTTACTCATTTTACGTGTTTATGTCCTCTCCGGTGGTAAAAACGATCCCCTCCTAACCTCATTCGGAATGCATTTATATCTTTATTTCATCTCCGAAAGACACGAGATTAAAAACAACCCTCGCGTTATTTTCTCCAAAGCCTGGGAGAGAGAGAGATGAGAATCTTCATCAAGCCCAACTTGGTGGCATTTGGCTTTAATTAAAAGTAAGAATGATAATCTTTTTGAGAGCGACAACTCGCCTGAATTAATGTTCTTCTTTTGACAGGTGAATGTTGAAAGTTTAATTACTCCATGAGCATCTGTGTCATGTATTCTAAAAATTTTAGGGATCTAACACAAATTAACATGCTACAAGTATATTAATTCTTATAGATGAGTAAACATACTTGTTTGTTTTATTCAGGTCCCCTTTTAAAGAATTCGTAGCGTTAAAATTACATTTGCTTTGCAGTTTTTGCATTTTAGTAATTTAATTTTCAAGTCAAATTACTAAAGCTCAAATTTTGCTTTAATATTGCAATATCTAATCACATTACACATTGTCAAATTGAAATTTGGTTCGTTGTTACTATAAATGTTAAGGAAAATGTATAAAATGTTATATATATATAAATTTATATATATATATATATTATATATACATATATATATGTATATATAATATATGTATATATATATATATATATATATATATATATATATATATATATATATATATATATATATATATATATACATATATATATATATATATATATATATATATATATATATATATATATATATATATATATACATATATATATATATATATATATATATATATATATATATATATATATATATATAATATATTATATATATATATACATAGATAGATAGATAGATATAGATAAGAATAGATATACAAATTGTTATTAATTTAAAATTCATTCAATATTGTCATTTATTGATGGAATGTATATTACATTTAATATGTACACATAAATGAATTTGTCTTTCAAATCATCTATTTATATGAGATACGTCCTAACTTTGCAACCATATTTGTAAAAAGTTTAAAAGTCATAATAATTTGCATCGCAAAATCGGAAAATTAGTTTAATGTAAAAGATACCATTTAATAAGTATAGTATTTTTTCTGACAACGCTTAAACGTTTATTAAATATTCAACAATTATACTTCCAAGTTGTATGAAATTTTGGACTGTCAATGCTCTTTTGCAAGTATATTTTAAATTATATTGTATTTTAATTAGATTATCTTTATACAATTCCTGTGCACCTGTTTATAAATAACTCAAAATATCTTATACTTTTAATTCATTTTCATGACGGAATGACAGAAACTGTATCAGAGCTGGTATATTTCTGTGTGGCAGATTATAATACTACCTGAACAAAACAATTATAAGCGAGATATTACCTCATATTTATTAAATAAACTAAAATATGAAAGGGTAACTCTATTGCATTCCTTTTGTTTTGCATTGTCATTCTTTGAAGTAATAATGACATGAATGTTTGGATTTTTGGCATTCGGAAAATATTTGGTAATGACCCGCTCATATATGTTACCTCTGAGTATGCTGAAAATATTTGTTGTATTGATGGTGTGTCCTCTCATAAATAATTTACTTATAAAATAATGCTGTTACTGGGCACTTAATCAATTAATAATGCATTCTATTTTTGCAGATAATTGTATTGTTAATGTTATATACTTTCATTGTTACTAAATTCATTGGCTCATTGTGAAATGTCCAACATAAAAATATGATATCTCTTAGAAACGTAGTTTCTTGGATAGGTGACGTTAGTAATTGGATTTGTACAATTCAATCAAGTTTTAAATGAGAAAATTAATACCTAGTAGTTATATGAATAACTGTTTAATACTTAGACGAACGTTTTAAAATTTTAGAGTACCTATAATGTATATATTTCCTTAATTTTATTTTTCACCTGAAAAAGATAAGATAAAAGTCCAATTTGATTACTATATGTATTGATAATTTACTCCTGAAAAAAAAAAACTATTCATACATTTATTTATAATTGAATTTCATTTGAATAGATTACTTTTAAACTAAAAAAAGCAATATTGTAATAAATTGTTAGCAAAATTCTATTATAATCATTTCATACAAGAAAAGTTAAAATTTGTAACTAATTTTGTTCAATAAACTGAATATTACATTGAAATCTTTATATATTTCTGTTTTACATTTAATAATATATGTGAGAATTTTTAAAGATATTAAATTTTATGGAGATTTTCTCATAAGTTCTGAAATTACACCACATATTACATGTTAATTTTATCATGTACCAACATAACTTATCAAACGAAATTTAATCAAATCACCTTCCAATCATTTGGAAATAGTTTCTGAATTTGTTTTAAATAAATTCTTTCTCACACATTTCATTACATTAATAATTGAAAAAGAAATGTAATATGCTTCTGAAATTGAAATGGTGAAATATTTAAGACATAAAATTTAAAAATCCTTAAACTACTCTTATCTGCAAGATTTTCACATCTGTTCCAAGTGAATCTTCTAACAGTTTCTAAAGTGGAAAAAATAGCTTGCAGAATAATGACTAAGAATTATCAAAATTTCCAACTCTACATTTCAGATATAGTTAATTATTGATACAAGAACTTAAAAATTCATTTTTTCTATATTTTAATAATAATATAGCAGATATTATTATTAAAAAGATAAGAAAATGAATTTTTTAACACCTGTGTATCATTTTAAAATCATGCATTCTTTATGAGACTGTATATTTTAATAAATAAATATAAATAATAGCTTATATATAAATGCAATTCGTTCATAGTTACTTGAAAAATAAATTTGTGATGCAGTTAGCGCACATTTTGGTTAATATATTCCAAATATTTCCGTTGTCAAAAACAAAGGCCACAATTTTTCAGGTCACTTACCAATTAAGTGGATAATAACCATTGAAAGCACTAATTAGTGACAATTAATTGGATTAGATTCTTAGACCAAGACTTGATTTCTCTGACATCACAATAATCTATCCAAAATATTCAATTAATTACTTTAAGACATCGTTTAAAAAGTATCAGTATGAGTAATACAAAAAAAGGAGGTATAAGAGATTAGAAGATAAAAAATTTCAAACGCAGAATGCCATATGAATGCATTTACATTTTTAATGATATTCATAGAGATTTTTAAAACATTTTAAAAACTTATTTTTCCTTCAAAATGTATTAAAAAGTACAACCAAATAGCTTACTTTAATGTTGGATTTTATAATTGACCCGTGACTGAGAAGAAGTTTTCTCTCTGTATGTTCCTATATTAAATAAATTTTGAAATATTTGTGAAAGCTATACTAATTTAAAAATATTTTGTGAGAATGTAAATTGAACATCATAGAATTCAATTCATTTGTAGCTAATGCAAAAAGTCATTTAAATGTATAGAAATTGTTTATGTATTGTTTATATATAGATATACCAATTTTCAAATCGAAAATATGCATTGGTATTCTTGGTACATCCAATGAATTAAATTTTATTAGATAATTAACTGATTCATCGTGATTGACAGCAGTACCTATGGATTTATATGTTGCCTCTTCAACATGTATTTCATTTATAATTGTGAAGTTTATTACATTCCTATCTATGTTTTTGGCTGCCAATATAGCACGCTCACTAAACCTTTGAAAAGTTTTATAGTTCTGCAATGAATTTAGATAAACTTTGTCAATCAATTAATTCATCAGTGGATTTTACAATGTGATAAAAGTTTTCTGGCAATGTAATAACGTGTGTGGATTTGTGCAATTCCATTTTACCATTTCCAATACATAACAATTGTGTTGCAAATCATTCAGAAGATTCTTTTTTGTAACTGAACACGCATATTGGACTTTAAAGCTATTTTGCCATAGCACTGATGGTTTGAGACATGCATAAAATTCATCTGCAGGTGTTGAACGTGGTGTAACTGATAGATTTTGTCGAAAATCACCAGCCATCAAATTAGTTCACCACCAAAAAGCTGCTCATTTCTTCTCAAATATTTTCATATGCGATTGAGTACTTGCAATGATTTGTTGTGTGTCATGGTTCATTTATGCCATATATAAGAAGATGATATGATCTAAATATTTTTTCCATCCCAGAATATTTACTAATATTACATGTTGGAGTTTCAATTACCTTTATATTTAATGGCAATTTCAATGCTGAATATGTTGCTCGATCACCATCCGAAAGAGTTTCTGCAATACCAGATGTTGCAATAGCAAGTGCAATATTGTTTTGTGATCTTATAGTTGCCAGAATAATTGAAATGAGAACATTTTTCTTCTCAAGGTGCATCTAAGAAATATAAACCAAAGCTCTTATTAGTGATTGCATTTATGATTGTGTCACATGTCGTTCGTTGTTATAAAACCGATTTTGGGAGATTAATTATAACAAATGTCTGTAATTCATAAACATAGAAGTGCGTTTCTCGCTATGTATCACTATCTTAAATGTCATTACCATATCTATTTGGAGCAACCATTTTCAATTCTCTCAGTGATTTGTGGGCTGTTGTCAAAAATACTACTTCAATTAAAATCAATGCTTCATTTTACATATTTGACTTAAATTTAATGTCGTGATTAGCATTTATTCTACGCATGCTATGTAAAACATTTTCAATCATATAGTTTTTATATTTTTCCCAAAAGTCCTTTGGATTAATCGTAAAACATGAAATTAATGTGATGGAAAATAGTGAACGTATCTGCTGCTGTTGAGCTGTATTAGAACTTTTTTCAAAGAAATATCCTGATGCGCATCATTTTCTAAGAACTGTATTGTTTTCCAAGTCCCACGAAATATAATACACACATGTCCATTGACTGCTTTAAATTCTTGGAAAGATGTTGGTCCACAAAGAGTGATTAATAGTAATTTTAGGAAAAAAGCATTCTTCTTTATATGGATGTACAGTATACAGACGACCCAATGCATCTTTGGAATATAGATTTAAATGTCCTTATACTTCTCTATCTTGTTTACGACGATCAATTTTCTTGTTTATGTATTCCACGTAAAATAAGTTAGTACCTCAGAATACAGTAGTCTCCTTTCAAAGGTACTATTTCTACAAAATGCGAAAAATTCAATTAAGGTTGGTGGTATTGACAATGCTCTTGTACGTGCATTTTTTTATTTGGGAAAACAAATATATCTCCCTGTGCACCAAGTAATACCACACAGGGCCCGAAGGTACAACAAATGCACTACATAACAAATCCAAATAAATCATGAGATGAAAAAATAATAATAAAAGAAGGCAGAGAGAAAAAAAGAGATATAAAAATAAAAAAGTAGTTAGATAACAGCATGGATAAATTTTTTAAAAAATTCAAAATTATCTTTCTTTACTAGGTCTATTAAGATCGGGGGCCACTTGTTAGTTAAGTCTTTGCAAAGCTGGTTCCTTTCTTCTGAAACAGATGTACATTCAAGAAGAATGTGAGACGGGGTTGTCACTCCCAGAGTTGCACATGCACAGCTCACTGTTTTTAATGTTGAAACGGTGAAGATAGCTATTGAATTTCCCATGTCCAGTGAGGAATTGTGTGATTTTAAAGTCAGTGTAGAACTAAAAATTCTTAACTCTGATGGGAACTGATGGGAAAAAAGATTTTGTCCACTTACAATTAAGCGAGGAAACAAAACCCGAGTTCCATTCTGTGATTATCTTCTTTTTGGCAGTGATTTTGAAAAAAAGACTTGGGTAAGCTGGTATCCAGTTTATTTGGAAGTGAAAGAGAATATTTGGCCAGGAAATCCGCTCTTTCATTTCCATACACACCACTATGACCCTTGACATGAGAGAAAGTGAAGGAAATAGTTTTGATAATGCACATATTAATGGAAGTCTGGATTTCCACAATAAGTTTTTCAAAACTAGTAACATCTTGCAGAGCTAGTAGGGATGACAACGAGTCACTGCAAATTAAACATTTTTAGTAAGGCTTGCTTATGGCATCTTTAACAGAAAGATTAATGCAGAGTAACTCTGCTTGGAAAATAGAGCTGTAGTCACTAATGCGGTATACTTGATGACTCACTTCAAACCCATTGTGCATTTTCTCATGTAAAATACAAACGTTGTCCATTTTCAAGATGTAATGCTAAAATAGCAACCATTGGCTATTTCTCATGAATGGAAAATGATAAAAAGCGTCATAAAGTCTCATTGCTAATTATGTAGCATCCCATTTGAAATTGGGTGATTTCATTTTTAGATGCAGCCATATTTTCCACTCCAAACACTGCTATATCATTTCCTTTGTTCACATTTTTTTCAAATATATTTTATAGTTTTTTTAACGAAATGCAGACTTCAACATTTATGTATGCGTTTAATATTTTTAGTAGTAGTAGTAGAGAATTTGGTACTACCAAACGATGATCAACATAATAGTATTGCTGAGTACTTTAAGTTTAATTGATATTCCATCTTTTTCTGTAGAGTGTCGTCGATAGATTGGATAACCATCATTGTCTTTAGTAGTTTCAGCAAGTGAGTCTCTCGGATACCATTATTTGCATTTTCCATTTGACAAGAATGGGGAATTGTTATTTATAGAGATACATGGAGCATGAATCATATTTTTTTGAAAAATATCGTGTAAGACTTTATCAATTTCAATGCCTGGTATTTATGCGGAGATGATTTCATGAATTCTCTTTGGTGTTTTCTTTTCCATAATCCATATTAAAATATGCACATGTGATAAACCTCTTTTATCCCATTCAATCGAATACATCCAAAAGCGCCTCTCTCCAAGTACATGATGTTTTATGACAAAATATATGAAAGATTGTAATTTTTGTTTAAATACACGTGCAGAAATATCATGACAATCTGATAATGATTCTCTAGTTAATAAAAGATCTTTCATTTCATCCCATGCTGGGTTGCATGTAAATGTGAAGAAAAGTCCTGGATGACTATGCAAGAACATGGGTCACATACCATAATGTGCATGTTCATGCATGTGTCTTTGATTGCCTGTAAATGCTATGGTAAAATGACTGTTTTTTCCAACTCACTTAGTTGGATATCATTTACAACTGCAACATGTGGATGGATGTATTCTTCAGAACTGAATTTGACTTGCTTTAGTCGTATCTAACTTAGTTTTTCACTTTCCAATTTTTCATGCATGTCAACAATGTATTGATGAAAGAACTGTCTACATTTAATATATGATTATCAGCATTCTTACGAATCATCGTTTGATATGCATAGTAATTTATAGCACTGACTAAGATATAATACCAAATAAAATGTCAAAATAAAATGGAACATTGAAATACATCCTATGAACAATCAGTTTCTGATACTCGTTGAAAGTCCCCATTTCTAAGATGAAGGATTCCTTTGGGAGAATTTAATTCTTCTTTTAACTATGACAATTGCCATCTTATCGATCGTGGCTGTGTTCAGTTATCTTCAATGTTAACCAATAGGCATTTTATCTACCTTTATTATTATTTTGTAATAGTCAGATGACATTTTAGAGGCGGATTTAAGAATCTAATTAATGATTTAATTAAAAATAATTAAATAATTTAATTAATTTATTAAGTTATTCAAACAAATTTTGTAATTCAGTGAAAATCTTTCGTTTAGTACTCATATTCAGTTGACACCATCTGTTGATTTTTTTGTCAATATTTCCCATAAAATATATCTGAAGATATTTGTGATCAGCATTTTGTAAGGGAAGTAGTGAACCATCATGGTGAAAAATTTGCCCCTGTACTTTGAGTGTTGGTCTATAATTTGGAATTATGATATTCGTTGCTCCGAATGATATCATTTGGAAGCATGAGATATACTTGCGTATATTTAAAAAAAAAATAATTAACTTGTTTCACCTGATACTAAAGTTAATAATGGTTCAGGTGGTGAACGCAAGTCTGGTAACTTTACTTTACCCAGCTGCAGAACACATACCTTAGTGTTTCATTTTAAAATTTTTGAGCACCACAATAAGAAGACTTTTTATCCATTTTTCCAAAAATTACACTTGGATGGAGACTGTACTTGTAAAGTAGTTTGTAATTTAATCCACATAAATTCAAATCAGTATGTATCGTTCGTCTTGTTTGCAAATTCGATTATTTTGCTACCTGGTTTGGCTCTGTTCACCCGTTTGTAATGATCGAGCAAGAGCAGCTGAACTCAATCTATCTCTTTTTTACTTATCTTGCCTTTGCTTACTTTTTTAATGATGGAACAAATCAGTGTGATCTCTATCTTTTACTTGCTTTTCTCTTTCTAGCTGTTCTTTGCTCACTTGTTTCTGAAGCTCGTTCTTCTCATCTAATTTTTGCCTGATTAGTTGATCGACCAATGGCACTTCACTTTGGTGGCACAATTGTGGGGCTAAATAAAATGTATTTCCAATTATTTTCTTTAGCTGGAAATCAATAATATTTAATTTGTTGAAATATTAAGGAAACATGGTTTTTGTATAGTTAAAATATTTTAAATTTTAATATATAATTTGTAATATTCAAACGGTAATTGAAAAAAAAATATTAGTAGAATAATTTTATTTTTTATTTACATTGTAATTTATATTTTTTTTTACAATTGGTGCTATGGGTATGCTTTATTTTACAGTTTAATTTGTTTTATAAAATTCAGTTCTATAAGTAAATTTCAGAAGTAAAAACTAAAATTTTCAGTTTGTTCCTGGTTTCACTTTTAAAAAATATTACTAATTGAATGTTATTTTGATTTTTTTGAGATATTTTCGCGGGAGCACCTAGAGCCCCGACTCAGATGTAAAAAAAATCAACATCCTTCCTAGTGATGTACCTAATAATTTCCCAAATTTTTACGGCGATTGATTATATGGTTTTTGAATCTATCGAGTACAAACAGATATACTAACATTCATTTTAATATATTTATATAGATAAATAAAAAAACTATTAATATCGATTTTCATAAATCTTGCCTCAATTTTAAACTAACAATTTAAAAAATTTCTTTTGTTTGCTAAGGATTTTGAAATTTCAAAGGTGAAACTCTAAAAAAGAGATATGATTTTAAATTATAAGTTAAAATTATATGTCTTCTTTAGTTTTATCTTTAACATTTGTGAATGTTATGATCAATATTAACGTACATAAGTAATCTAAGAATATTAGAAAGATATTTTGTGGTCTCAAACATTAGTATACAACAATATAAAGAACAGGAATCATCGCTTGCCTTAATTTCTATTTTTTAACATTTCGTTTAAAATTAATTGCAACTATCAAATGCATATTTATAATAAATACTCAGTAAGTTTACATTTAAATAGATTGCTCTTACACTTCTATTTAAAAAAAACTATATTTTTCTATTTCACATGCATTGAAGGATTTCTTTTTAAAATATTTTTATTATTATTTTAATTTTCAGAAATATTCAGTTGAAAATGAAAAAAGAAATTGTGAAATGATGACAACATTCAGTTAAATAAAAATATATATCACAGTCCGCACATATTGTTTAAATCATTTAATGAATAATTTTTAAAATATCTACTACCATTCATTTTTAGACCTAATAATTGTGACCTTATTAAAAATTAAACTTGTTTCTATAAAATTAATTTCAGTGTATAACGTATATACGAATAAAAAATGAAATAAATATTTCTCGCTTATGCCAAAAATAAAAACATGACATATATCACTCTAAAAATGGCAACCATAATTCTAACTAGATATATTTACAAGCTTTAATCCCACATTTCTCTTCACGCTTGTGAATGGAGAATAATCCTGCGGAGATTAGGGCACTGCAGCCATTAAGAACGGTGTTTATTTATTCGCATCGAAAGCACTTCGTAATAATGCCTTAGTGGATATTGGAAGACTTGCTTTAGATATATCAGGTCAGTATAAGGTACCATACATAATACAAACTAAGAAAACTGGAATTTTTTTACTTTACAAAAATTGAGAATGTTTAATAAAAATGTGCTATTAAATCTAAGTGTTTTAGATACATCAATTCATCATAAAATATTAAATAATTGATTTATTTTAAAAGTTTGTACATGAAAATAGTTATATTTTATTGATATAAAATTTTTTCATTAGAAAAGTAGTATCAAAAACTAACATACATTTCCATAAATAGTTTCATACAATTGAAGTATGTAATTAAAAAAAAGTAACATTATTTTACATGCAAAAAAAAAATTCAAAATAACTTCTTCCACAATTACAAATAAGCATTTAAGGTAAGGAAAAGTAGTTAAAAAAATTCCGTTTGGATGCTTTTTGGGATACTAAAAATCATCTTTATGAGTTCGAAGATACATACCTTTCACAAAATACTATTATTTTTCAAAGTAATAGAAGGAAAGTAAAGTATTAATACGAATAACCATTTTTGTAAGTTTTGCCTATATATAAATATTGTAAGTATAAATTAATATCATTTAAGCATTAAAGAAAATAAATTTGTATTTATATACAGTCTTTCATTGATTTTACTCTAAAATTTTAAGGGTATTACAAGATTAATTTCCGATTCATATATATATGTATATATATATATATATATATATATATATATATATATATATATATATATATATATATATATATATATATATATATATATATATGCTTTTGAATTAATATTGTAATGATATTACATTTAATTACATTTAATTTTATAATTTTTATTTTTTACTTATCATATAATCTAATATATTAATAAGGACAAAATTTTTCCTTTTTATTTCATGAAAATGTCTTCAATGAATAACAGACTTTTTTTACTAAATCCTTATCTTTTTGTGTTATATTGTGTGTATAAACCTGAAATTTTCTTAAATATTTATTCATAATTTTAAATAAATTTGTTTTAAAAGGATTCAAATAATTATAAAAAAGGCTCGACAAAAGTAAAGAAAAATAATTAATATATTTTAGAATATTATTCTTCATGCCAGGAAAAATTATAAAATCCAACTGCTAAATTTATTTGAAATGAAATTGGTTCCATTAAGCAACATTAATTATTTTTAAGATGTGAAAAAATAAATTTAAAATATATAAGCTTTACGTCCCGAAAAATACTATCTTTTATATTTTTCCTCGTTTCAATTATATGAATCCCTTTAAGATTGGCAAAATTCATAAAATAACGTAACATACATCGTTAGATAACAGATGTGTTGCTTGAGCAATGCAAAAATTAACAAACCATTTTCAGAGATTTAAGTCTAAAACTGACCTGATTTTGAAAACTCGCGCATTAAATTTGATAATAGCGAATAATTCCATGATTCCAATACATTTTGTTATCAAAATTACTTGGTACTTACTTGAATAACTCCTTCGAAAATTTGAAAAGCAATTTTTGATAATTTTTAAAGTATTATCTATGATAAGGAGTGACAAGATTTTGGATAGCACTTTATTAAATAATGATACGTTTTTAGGCATATGAATTTCAACACTCAAAAATACCAGTAGCTGCTGATTTCAGAAAGCATAAGCTATATTTAGATTTTATTCAAACGTGTCGCATCTACCAACAAATAATTACAATAAGAATCTAATTAAACATCTGTTTAAACAAACATCAATCTTTGCGCTTATTTTTCTCTCTATACATCAGTTGTATATACACTGTTTAATTATTTATAATTAGTTTTCTTCCTTAAGTGTATGCAATAGTGAGAAATTAGTTTATCGGACATTTAATTTTTAAAAAATTATCAAGTATTATAATTTTGAAAAAATCATAATCAGCTTTACTAATTTGCCACTGAACAAGCTGATTGGCTTGGTTGCTTTAGTGGGATTTTATTATTTTATTTCATAACTGTAATGTTTTACACGTGTGGGCTAAAATCACTGCTAAATACAGTTTAAATTGTGTCCACAAATCTAAATTATCATCCTTTCTCAAATGAAGATATTACATTTTTATCCATAATAATATAAAGTATTTTTAAACTATCTAGAAAATCAGTCACATTTTAGATACTAAACAAAAAATTATCTCAACAGATATATCATAAAAATAATTTATATTTTAATAATGTGATGTAACCTCATTTAAATGTTTATATTAGAATTTCTGTTAAGATTAGCATTTTTAAAATTTTGAAATACTATACACTAATTAAATTATGGTTTATCAATTACTTTGCACATTTATACTGTGATTTTTTTTGTGTTAATACAAATACTTTCAGAAAAATATTTTTAAAGTTATATGGTTTAAACATTATTTTTGTTGTTATTTTAAAAACATTAATTTTTAAAGCAGCAATGGATTTTGTGAAATTGATTGAAGATTTTATGTTATAAATAATGTAATAAACATTTTATCTAGAATTGGGGAACATAATAGAGAATTAGGAAAATTATTATTGAAAGAAATTGCTATAAACTATGATTCATCTTGCTGCTGAGTACCTTGAAAATGAGTTATGTGATAAATGAGAACATGTCAAAATGTGAAAAAAAAAAGATGTATTAATCTACTTTGTCTTGTGATCAAGCGATCATTTATAACTCGGAATGAATTTTTCAACAATAATTCATTCTCTAGATAGTTTATAAAGTGGTTTAATTAAAATATAATATGTATATAAAGCTACAGTTTTAGCAATTTCTTGTGATTTTGGCAAATATATTTTCTAATTTGAAATTTAAAAAATGTATATATATATATATATATATATATATATAACATAAAATTGATTTATTAAGAATGTAACATTCAGCATTTTTATTCATCATTGTTTTCCTTTATTTTAAATGTATTTAAAATATTAAACAAAAACGGTTTATATATATATATATATATATATATATATATATATATATATACATACATATATGTATTAAAATAGTGTTTTATCATTTTATTGATATGTTTTTAAAATAACATTAATTAATAAAATTTTTAATTAATGCTCTTAGAAAAACATTTTAATAGAATTTTGTTTTTTTCCTTAACTTAGATATCCAAGAAACACCATTTTTATATCCTGTTTTTTCAAAATTCAAACTTGAGATTTATAGTTTCATTACAATTATATATATACATATATATATATATATATATATATATATATATATATATATATATATATATATATATATATATATATATATATATATTATATATATATAAATACATGAAACTATAAATCTGAAACTGGAATTTTGATAACAGCATTTAAAAATGTTGTTTCTTGGATACCTAAGGTAAGGAAAAATATCAAAATTATATTTAAATTTTTTTCTAACACATTAATTAAAAATTTTATTAATTTGCAGGAAACTATGTACATTTTTTTCACAAATAACTTGAATGTAGAATTTATTATGAGTGACTAAATATATTTTTATTTGCTTAAATAAAATTAATTTTTAAATGTAAAAATATTTATTTTCTTTTAGTCAGAAAAGTTCCAAATGTGTTTGAGTCTTTCAAATATGTTATCAAAAAATGTCATAAACTTTCTTCTTGATAAATTACGATTATAATATATTTTAATTTCTTGCAAAATACATTTTTCTTTTTAAAAATAATAAGTCATCATAATGTTTCATTATGCAAACGTATGATTCAATCTGGAAACAAATCATTTCTTGAAAATTACAGCTAAAACATATATACTGTGAGTGTAAAATGTATTCGTACGGTATGACAACTGATTTAAAAGAGATCCGTTCATAAAAATTATAAATATAAATTCCATTGACTATATAATATTAACTACATTATATTACGCGTATAAAAGTTATACGATTTATACAGCATTTTTTATTGTTTCACTGTAAAATGTCACAGTCTTATTTTATCTAGAGGTTCATGGGTTCATATAAGGCACCAATAAAATAATGAAGTCAATGCATGATGTACAGAAGAAAATCTAATAATGGGTTCATCTAAGGGGCATTAGTAAAATAATGAAATCGATGCATGATGTACAGAGGAAAATTTTAACTAACTATATATATCTGACAGAACATATTTTCACTAGTTTCATGCGAAATTTCCACAAAAATAATTTTATACATGAATAAGTACTTACAAAACTGAAACAATCCAACATCTTGTGATGTAAAAAGTATGCGTACATTATGCATATATTGACCATTACAATCACAATATTTCAGCAAATACCCTGTAGGTTATTTTTTAGCTTGAATAGCTTCCTTGAATCTCTTTGACTTGGATTCACCAATTTTGCTGTTATTGAGCTAGATATGGCGTCCCATTCTTGATTAAGAACTGATTCCATTTCATTAGAAACATGTCTCTGAACCATTTTTATTAGAAATATGTCTCTGAAACTAATATTTTTATCAAGAATGTACCATAAATTCTCGACGGTATTGAGATCCGGCAATTGAGAAAGAAATTTCATGAACTTTTGGGGTATTATATATTATCCAAAACCTTATGTTTAGGGCTGTGTACATGGGGTTGTTATCATGCATGAAAACGTAATCACCATTCAAGCACATTTTTGTTGCAGTAGTCCCTGAACTATTGTTTAAAATGTCAATATAAAGTTGATGATTCATAATGCTTTTAATAAAGACTAAATTGCTCACCCCAGAAGCACTCATACACCCCCAAACAAGCAGACTTCCTCCCCTATGCTTCACTCTTGGTACTAAATTCTTAGGATGCATATCTGTATTGCGCTTTCTCCATACCATTCGTCTCCCGTCCTATCCAAATATATCCTTTACTTTCTTCTGCAAAGATAATATTTTTCTGGAAATATGGACTATCATTAACGTATTGCTTGGCGAAAGACTTACGCTGCTTCCGATTCTTCTCACTAATAAAGAACTTTTGTCTCACAAAACTGGCATAGAAACAATCCTTTCTTCATAAATTTCGAACAATACTTACTCTGCTTCTGCTGAAGATTGCTATTCTCATGTTCTTCAGTGATGATGTTAATGTAGGAGCACTTATTTTGAGATACTTCTTTATAATGAACGTATCAAAAGCCATCTGTCAGATGATGTCAATAGACAGGTCGCCCAGTACGAGAAATATTTTGAACCGTTCCTGTGTCAGCAAAATTTTTTATGATTGACTGCACAGTTAAACGGGGTCTACCAACCAGATAAAAAATCTTGCTGTATGATTTACCATTTTTACGTAAATTTAAAATCAGTTTTCTTTTTTTAAACACTTGTCTCTTTACTTTCAGTAGCCATTACAGAATTTTTAGTTCCTTACTACATTAAAATTTCTACTGAAGAATCTTTTAAGTAACTTCAAGGATTACGTCAATAAACTACATCTTAATGGCTAAATCAATCACAAAATATAATTTTAAAAATTTGCATTTCTTTTAATGTACGAATTTATTTTACACCACAAGATGTTGGATTGTTACAGTTTTGTAAATGTTTATTCATGTATAAAATTATTTTTGTGTAAATTTTGCATGAAGCTATTGAAAATATGTTCTATTAGATATTTATAATTAATTAAAATGGAAATTTTGTTTATAAGTTTTATGAACGGAGCTCTTTTAAATCAATTGTCGCACTGTACGAATACTTTTTACACTCAATCTCATAAATAGACAACAAAATTTCAGAAAAATATCATTTTTCTGAAGTTTTGTTGTCTACTATAATATAATTGTTGAAAGTATATTATAAGCGTTGTGCATCAACTTTTTTATAAATATACATACATATATTTGTCTATAATTTATATTAACTGCAATCAAATACAATAAATGCAACAAAGAAATTCAATTGATATTTTGCTTTATTAAATATAACAAATTAAATATTAACTAAATTAGGCTAGGAAATACAGTTTTTAACACCGGGAAAATTATAATGATATTAATTTTCCTTTTGTTAAAGTAACATGTACGTTAATTTAGATAATTTTTCATTAATATTAACGTACATTGTTTAATTTTGCAAAATTATGTGCCAATAATAGTGACAAAATTAATATTTTAATATTCTTACACAAAAAAGCAATTCATACAATCGTTTTTAAATAGTTGGATATTAAAAAACTTAATTTGCTTTGATAATTAAATTTCATAGAAGTGACTAAGTTATTCCCAAGAATTTTACTGAGACAAAAAAATATGCTTGAACTGGTTTGAAAAAAAAACTGATTTTTATTTTGATGCAGAATGTTTATCTTATATAAATACACCACAGGTCATTAAAATTGAAACCCCTTAAATGAAAGATAAAATACATTTACTATCTGTAAGCAGTAAGGCGTAGTCATAAAATACATTTCTATAAAAGCAGTTTAGTGGCTTATGGAGGTGCGGAATTACCAGAGATGGTAAACCGTGACAGTTAAAAATGCTCTTACCAGTTAAACAAGGAGTCAAAGTGGACCTGGGTGACTAAAATGAGCTATATGCCTCATGTTTCTTCAAATCGATGCGATACTTCAAGACTCGTATTAAATGATGTGGGGTAGTTGGTCAGCTTCAAAGCAACTCATGACCTGGTGTTTTCAATTTTTTGAAACAATATTGAGAAATTGAAGTAAGAAAACAATCAAACGATATTAAAATCAAGCTGATGTGAAACGAGTGCTTTTATGTTTTCTTGTTTAAAAATAGTGTATCTCTGACAATGAGGAAAATACACGACTACTGTTAGTAAAGTATCTGAGAAAAACCGATTGTCGTTCAACTATCAACTTGAACTAAAGATGAGAAACTCATACATCTAATTATTGACCAATCTATCACCAGGTGCTGGTTTCGTATGGAAATGATGAATGCTGCCACCAGGCGATGATTTTCATTCGAGACTCTAGACATATATATATATATATATATAGCCATTATCGTGGAAAACCGTGGCTCTTCTGAAAAATGTCATTGTGCCACTCATGTACCTAGTTTCACCTTTGTAATAATAGCCATTTTCTGACTGCCAGAACTACTACAGAGATCGCCATGAATGGTTCAGTGGTTGGACAGATATCTTTTGTGTATACTATCTCGAGTTTGGTCCCTAATGTTGTGATCAATTATAGTTATTTGTTGCTTTTTTTATATGCATGGACGTCTGTTAGAGGGTGTGCGAGAGCTTTGTTGGTTTCCTGAATAGAGACTAAAATATAGAAGTTATTATCTGAGAAAAATCCTCCTGGAAATTAATTTATGAGCTTGATATTTAAAAAAAAATTTGCAACAACTTTGATGGTGGTTCACTTACGATTGAGATATTATTCAAACATTGTAGTACTGATTAACTCTTGTCTAATTGTAAAACAACGATATTCAGAAGAAGATTTATGTTTTTTTATATAAGCCATTGCTTATTATTGGAAATGGCTTAGATAAAAAACCTACCTTTCATGGTAGGCTTAGATAAAAAAAAAACCTACCTTTCCTTAAAACCTAATAATGGGCAGTGAAAAATTGATTTTTTGCCTTCTTCATGTTAATCTATCAAGTAAAATTGCAGTTTTTTTGGAGTTTCTTCTTCTTTAACATGAATAACAACTTTATTGGAAGGTAACTGATGTTGCAGACACTAAGGATAAAACAGCTGCACAGCAGCCTTATTTCGTTAGACGAGCACCACTAGAGATAAAAAAAATATTTGTCGCACTACATTAGTGATACCGAATCAAGTCCATATCTTAAGCAATGGTTCGTCATGTGATTGTACAACGATGAACTAACAATACATCAGTCTAGTGATAACAGAGAGTTGAGATCCTTCATGCTGTTCAGAAAATAAGCAATTCCATATTTTTATGGTTTTAATTGGATTTTTACTATGAAACACTAATTAATGCCATCATATTTTTATAATATTTCTGCCACTTTCTTATACCAACACTCGAGAGTGAGCTATTTTCTTATTTTTCAAGGCTTAACAAGATATTCTTACGAAACTCTAACACAAGAAACAATTTTTAATGGTCAAATATGTATATATATATATATATATATATATATATATATATACATATCATAAATTCTGTATTCTATTTGGAAAATAATAGCTTTAAATAGGAAAAATGAAATGGCATGAAATAAAGAGAGGATGGATATCCAGATAATGACACATTTTAAATAGTATACCAAAAATAATTAAAAAGTATATATTTGTACAAATTGATCAAAATCTCTATATCAGCAAAGCTGAATTTACATAACACATGTACCAGATATGATATATTGAGCAAATAAAAGCTTATGGTTTTACAAAGATTAGGTGATTTTAAATTTATAATTTATTATTGATTGAAAAATCTTCAACTGTATTGTAGAAAATACTAATACATCTTATGATCTTTTGTGACTTTAAAACGAAGTCAAGCCAGATATCTGTTGAAATATTCCTTCAACAGATATCATCAAAATGAATACTTTTTTATATTTGTAAGAGTTTGTTGAAGTATACTAAATATCACATCTGAACCTAATTGGTTTTAGAGATAGCAATGGAGATCGTTCAGAAATATTTAGATATTAGACAATATGACGCTTTTGGTATTTGATCAGGAATTTTCGGATCGATAGCAGTTAAATAATGGATTACAAGATGAGGGTTTAATACGATGTGAGTTTTCTGAATTGGACCCTAGGAACTTTATTACTAAAAGCCAAAAACATTAGTGGTTTTGTTAGCATGCCATATTGGACAAATTATTATAGGCTTTTCGTGGTTGTTGAGAATTTCCTAATGTATGATGTCTAAGCTTGCTAAATACGGAATAAAAACTTTCCTAGATAATTCTAAACTTACATTTATAATAAAAAATAAATGTAATTCAATCTAACATAAAATCATCATAAAAATGATTAGGGAGATTCTATTATTTAATGAATCACACAAATCATAAGAAACTAAATTTTACAATATCAAAATATACAGAAATAAAATTTGCATATTATGATAGAATTAAATTTCAGATTTTTCCCACATATTATAGCAATTATTTATCCATATGTTTAAAAGAAGAATTTGCATTTTTATTGATGAAACAAATAATATTAACTAGAATTTAAAATTTAATAAAGAATAATGAAATTCTAAAAGGGAAATATTGTTTTAAAATGAGGTACCGTTTTACTTGATAGTTTTAGAAAAGTAGAAATGCTCTAAAGAAAATTATTCTTATAATATATAAAACGCCTCATAAATTGCTTACAAAGTATATTCTAAATTTTCTGCCTAAATTTCCTATTCTAAACTAAGCTAGGTGCAGTTTGTATGTAAATAGTTGAATGTACCATTGTGAATTAAGAAAATATTTTTTATTGACGTGTTTATTTTATTTCCTGAGGTCAAACCATATGAGATTACAAAATTAATAAGGTAAATATAAACATAATATACTTTATTAGAAGTTTAAAATAGTTACAAAATACTAATTTGATGCGAAATAAGGAGTTTTTTTAAAATCTAATATTACTTTATCACTTTCTGGGAAAACCTTTGGTTATTGTGTTATATGATAATTTGACATGTATACCAATATCAAATAGAACTCTTTATGGATTAAATATATCATGTTCATTTCAAACTTTCAAAATTGCATGAAATGATATATTTTAACCCCCAGAAGAGCCACGGAGGAATTAACAGTGATCTTGCATTCTGCTATATTCCTGTATTTAATTAGTTGCTGTTAAAATTAATAACTTTAGAAAAATTAAAAACCATTTGCAAAATTGGAATAAATTGACGCTGAATGATATGAATTTGAATAATAGAAGCGTACTTCGAAAACGAAGATGGAAAGACAGGAACTTAATACGAACTATTTGTTTAATAATTACAGTACTTTTGACAGTAAAATTAAGTTTCTGAGGTCAAAGTTATTGTTTTACTATCCCAATGAGACAAAACTTATGAAATGACATTCAAAAACTAACGTTCCTTTATTTAACAGAATATTTTACATTATAAACAGATAAAAATTTATAAAAGCAAAAAAAAATCCTCGGGAACATATAATTATTGAATTAATTTCAATTCTCTTAAAATTATAAATTCAAATTCAGGAAGATAAAATATATCCATTATTTTATTTAAATTTATTCTTAATATTATTTCTGTCTTTTATTGTAAATTAATTGTATTTATAATATAAAAAACAACATGCAATTCAAGCAAATTTTTTTTCATTCGATAACTAATATATCATTAGTATCCCTTTCATAACTATAATTTACTTTTATTATTTAAAATTAGAAATATATATATATATATAAATATGTATGTATATATATATATATATATATATATATATATATATATATATATATATATATATATATATATATATATATATATATATATATATATATATATATATATGCATTCATTGCATAAAAATAAAATAAAGAAATATATTTGAGAAAATTTCATAGATCTTCTGATGAAAAAAACTGTGATAACGTTTTTATTTATTTATTTATTTTGTTATTGGATGTTAAAAATATTTCCTGGGTGTATTTGTTTATGATATTATTGAAGGAATGCTTACAATTGATTTAAAACTTTCAGCAATATACTTTTACAATTATTATATTTATGATTTTAAGATAGGTACCACTTTACTTACAAAATTGGACATAAATCCATCGTAATATCTTTGTATGAACTATTATCACTGAAACTTTATTTTGACAATATTATACTGTTTTTAAGCACATACATCCTTTATATTACTCAAAAATAGTTTTATTTCATAATATATCTAATCTAGATAATTTGATAATTCTTATTTGCTGTTTCAAAAATAGAATTACTGAATCTTTTTAAATAAATCTGAAGTACTTATTACAAAATTATGTATGAAATTATTTGACATTAGTTACAAACTTATACAGAAAATAATCAATTTCTTAAAAAGAAGGATGTAATTAATATTATAAAATGATTAACCACGAAAGAGATATACAAAACAGATTGGAGTTACCTGCATTAGTATTGCCTAATATTACCTACAGTAGTACCTTTTTGGAACCATATTTTCTATTTCTGCATCATACTTTCTATGTTGGAAAAGACATATTGAGTAGATGAATTTTCTTATTTGCTGAAAATCATATGAAGTTGATACTGCAGATACTTCTCTCTTTGAATTAATAATTTTCTTTTAATTATGCATATTTTATTATAATTTGAATGTTATCGTTGTTTCATATTTTGTACATACATTTTTAACAGTATTTATTTTAATCTGACAATTAAACTGATTATAATGAATCTTATTATGTTTTTATGTAAAAGATTCAATTAAATGTCATTTAAGGAAAATAACTTATAATTTCCATCAATTAAATAACTAAAATATTCAAAACCCCTTACAATTTAAAGTACACTATAAAAAATCGAAATAAATTTCTCCTTACTCTAATTTTAAATTTAGATGTCTCTAGATATGCAAATATCCAAAGTCAGAAAACCCGCATAATTTAGTTCACATGAGGAAAATTTTAAAAAAAGGTGCTAAGTGTATTTATGTTTATTTTAAGCAAAAACAAGTCTTGTTTGATAAGAGTTAAGAAAATTAAATGCAAACATCTTAGTTTAAGGCATTTATCACCCTTGAATGAATATTCATGAATGTTAAGATAGCATAAATTATACCTTGACATGAAAAAGGTTTTAAATCTGACAAATTTTCGGTTCATAAAAATTCCTAAAAGTGAACGGAAATGGCTTTTTAATATTCATTGAAAAATGTTATTAAATACCTTCAAAGAATCTGTGATTGAATTAATGAATATCAGTATCTATTTTGTTATTGAGTGTTACTTAAAAGTAATTCAGTTAAAATAAAACAATTTATTGCATTTATAGGTTCTTAATTGTTAAGTTGTTTTTCAATGTCCTTAAACGTTGCTCAATGCTACTAAACACATTAATAATTAATAATTATACGTAATTATGATTTAAAATATTTACTTATTATTTTAAAGATTATCTATAATATGCTAATAAAGTTTCAGGAATTATATTGCCAAAAGGACACATATTTGAAATTTACTAAAAATTAAAAATTATTTAAAATTGAAATCATAACTAAAAATATCTACCTACAAATTGTCTTATCATGTATATTTAGTAATTTTTGGTGATTTAAATTAATAATAAAATTGTTCTCATGAAGAAATGGATAAAATTATTACTTATATCAAAATTTTAAAAATATGAAACTATTAATTCAATGAATTTATGCTGGTATTTTTGGAAATATTATTTCGCATTTATTTAATTAAGTAAAAACATGCTTACTAAAAAGTTGAATCTTAGAAATCCATTTTTTATAAATTCCCATGAGGATTATTTGTATAAAATATGCATTTTCTTTTACAGCTTGCAATTTATATATTTTCTAATAAAATATAAAATATATGGTAAATAAAATATATCTCTAATATTATATAAATTTTCTAATTAAAAATGGTGAAAAATTAATGGAAATTTATTATGTTACTTAATTAATATTTCAAAATTCTAGAAAACAGTTGTATAAGTCCAAAATTATTTTGAATATTGTTAAATTTTTAATAAATATATTGCATAATTGTATAATTAAATTCTTAGAAATATAAATAATTCATAGCTTTTGAGAATACTAATATTATTTTTAATTTAAATTTCTAAAATGAAAGGAAATAAAATTAGAATATGAAAGTGAATGCGTATTTAAAACAAGGTATTCTCTCAAAATATTTTTTCAGTATTATTTTTATAGAAAAAATTATGTCTATTATCAGAAAGTTTTAATTCTGTGTTAGTCTTCATGAGCTTTTGAAAAATATGCTTCTATTAAATCAAAAATATTTTTTTTTCAGTAGTATTAAACAAGTTTTGCTTTCTTTTTGAAAACCGTGTTAATATTTTTCAAGTTAACGAAGTTGAATTGTATTATCTTTCATTCTTCGTTTTTTCTTCAACTTGATATATAAATCGATTGCTTTGATATTTTAACATTATTTGTGTGCTATAAATATAAATGAATGTTACATTTACGCTCTATATGTTTTATAACATGTTTTATACAGTTGGGATCTTTTCCTCGGTATATTGTAGACAATTTTATAATACAATTCTTTATTTTATGAGACTATGTAACATTTAAATTTAAATGTTACATAGTCTCGTAAAGTAAAGAATTTTCTTTGTCATTATCAAATATGAAAATTTATGAGCTCATATATGCAAGTTTAGAAAATATAAGTTTTTATATCTCCTAGAAGCATTTTTTTGATCTTATAATTGTCAAATACTGGCCAATATTTTTAATTATACGTAATTTGTTGAAATTTCTTATTCACATAATATTAAACAATATTTTTGATTATTAGCATTTGCTGAAATTTCTTATGCACAAAATATTAATATATATTGTTTTATAATTTCAATATTGGCAAATTATATGAATTTTATTAAGTTGTTATGAATTTTGAAAACAATGAAATCAAATTCAAAGTCCATGTGTATTTATATCAATAAATTGTATTTAATTTGGTAGTATTTAATTTCATGCAAAATTTAATTTCCCGATTGCGCTTAGAGTGAATGTTAAAGTAATAAAATTACTTGTAGAGAATTTATATTACTGTAAAAAGGAGAAAACATGTTTATTTGTTTTCTAAAATTAATTATTATTCCAAAAACATATTTTCATGTTTTATTTGCATATAAAATATCCGGAAATATAATCTGATTTCCTGAGTCATCATGCACTAAAAATCGTAAGTAGAAAAAAATATTGCATAATTTTAGAATGCAATGAATTATGTATTAAAAATATTTACTATTTATTTTATGAGACTATGTTTTAAAAAGTTTAAATATTGTAAGTTAAGGAAAAACTAGTTTTGTGTGTCATTTTCCAGAAGGTATAAGTTTTTTTTTAACTGAATTAATCATTAGAATCCGATATGTTTAAGTGTTTTGTGATGAATTTACCTTTAAGCAGTGGAATATTTATGGAAAATTTTATTTCAGCAGCAGATATATTGTCATATATTAGAGACAAATTAATACTATAATTTCTATATGAAATGTATTTTTACAGAGATTAATTTTGTGAAATACTAAAATCACAGAAACAATTGAAATGCAATAATTTATAAAATAAATTATTTTAATGAAGTTTTTAAAGTCTCATTGATATCAGAAACAATTTTTAAATTTCGATTATGAATAATAAGTTTTCTAATTTATAAGTTAATGTTATGAATAGAATAAATATGAGTAAAATACTTTGGAATGCTAAAACAATTTATTAAAATGGTAAAGTAAATTACAAAATTTATCATAACCTAAATAATTATTCTTCAAAAATGATTATTTAAATCGTGAATTAACAAATAAGCAATACAATATCTGACTCATGAGTACATACACAATAAACGAGGACATATTTCGCTTATACTATATATATATATATATATATATATATATATATATATATATATATATATATATATATAAATATAAATGGGGCCATGTTAGCCTAGGGGGATAGGGGGTGAGGTTCCATATCCAATGCCGCCAAAGACACACCGAGTACGTAAGCACATGCGATATATGTGCTCATTAAATCTGTAGAATCGAAAATCCTGAGGTCGTTCGTTGAGCAGTTACCATGGGTGCAATGGTCCAAAGACAATTTCTTACCCCTTCATATCAATGTCAAAATAGAAGGAGTGTGTCCTCTATTGGTGCCATCTACCGGAGGAAATAAAAGCAAAAACTTGCTTTCTTGTACGTGATGCTCCGAATAAAAACGAAAGACCTTACCTATTGCCTTAAATTCGCATTGAAAAAGCATAGAGAGCTTGGGTTGTCTGAGTGTCCTAAGTAACAACGACACATTCACAAACACACATTTATATATATATATATATATATATATATATATATATATATATATATATATATATATATATATATATATATATATATATATATATATATATATATATATATATATATATATATATATATATATATATATATAAATAATATATATATATAATATATATATATATATATAATAATATATATATATAATATATATATATAATATTTTATATATATATATATATATATATACAGAGAGAGAGAGAGATAGAGAGATAATAATAAAGTGAAAGAGACATAAGGAATAAGATAAAAATTTTGAGTTTATTTAACTAAATAACCACTTACATATTTTTGTATTTATTTATTAGTACGCGCTAAATTTTGCTTAAAAAACATTACCGAATATATCTAAAATTTTGGTGATAAATATGAATTTAATATAACGTACACGATATCAAAATATATACAATGTGCAATAATAATTAAATTATATACTTATTTTGATTTTGTTATCGTGTAATGGATCTCATATATATGCGCATTTAGAATGCGTATAAAATATATATTCTAGGCTAATTCCACAATACGAATTTGGAAATTTATTAAATAATAATTATGATTATTAACCATTTCTATATATTTGTATTTCAAGAACATGTCTGTGGGTAAATTTGTAAAATTCTGAACTGTGCATCCTTTTACAATTTTTGAATTAAACATTAAATGTAAATCTTATGTGATAATTTATTGTGGTATAAGATGCAGTAAAAATGTCTGTATATATATATATATATATATATATATATATATATATATATATATATATATATATATATATATATATATATATTATATATATATATATTTATATATATTTATATATATATTTATACATATTTATATAGGTATTTGGAAAAAACCGAATAGTCATATTTAATTTCCATTGTTCATCATGGTTGGATTTGAACCGGGATCATTATGTGTTGAAGATCGATCACTTAGTATTATACCATTTAATCTTTAATTACAATTTTCAATTACAATTTTCATTCAATTAATTAATATTCAATTAATCTTTAATTACAATTTTCAATTTTATGCATCTATTGTAAAACGACACTCAATGAAATACTTCAAGAATTTCATTTTATTCAAATCTTGAAATTCTTTTAACGGTAAATTAATATTTTTTGGTCAAATGATATTTTCAAACGTAATTTTTTGAAGGTTGTTGCTGTTGCTTTAATTTATTTAAAACATAGTTTATTTATTGATTTTTTTAAATATGTTTGATTTTCGTAAAGTAATATTGTATTGATATAAATATGGAGTTTTGTAATATTTATTAAATATGTAAATCTACAATAATTGAAATGACAATTTTCCTACTTTTGTTTTTGTTATTATATCCATTTTAATAGAAAAAAAGTAAATGGAGGGAAATTATTAATTTTACCATTATTTTTATTCTTTTCCTGTTTCGTTTCATTATAACATTCTTTCTCTCCTATGAAACCATTTTTCCTGAATTAAATAGATTATTTTTAGCTTAATTCATTGCAACTTATCCTTCTTTATAAAATCAACAATAGAATGAAATATTAACATTGAAAAGCTAAATTAAAAGTTCAATAAAATGCGTGTGAATGCTGTAGAAAATGCGATAAGAAAAGCGTCTTAGCAGGCGTAAAAATGAAGAAAATGCTTACATTTTTAATAATAATTCATAAACAAAAACAACCACAGCCCTTTATGAAAAGTTTGAAGTAAAATTGAATTCCGTTTTACTAAATATTTGAAGAAATATGGAAGGTAATGAAAATGTTAAATAAATTACAGCTAAAATTTTAAATGAGTTATATTTACAATTATTAAATTTAAGTACAATTAATGGATCTCATTATAAAATGTATAGAAATATAAATGGATTAATTAAAGACTACTGGTATCAATGACGTTTAACACAATAATTTTTCACACTTTGTATTTTAATGTAATGTGTATTTCATATTGAATTTAGCAAATCGTTAAAAATCCAGGGCTTAAATACGAAATTTCAAAATTTAACCTATTTAATTGACTATATTCTTAAAAGTTAAATTCATGCATTTTACTATATATGTATATATATAATTTTACTATTTAAATTATCATATATATACATATATATATATATATATATATATATATATATATATATATATATATATATAATTAACAAAATATAACTCAACATCGAAAGAGATAAAGTGTTTTATTGAAATATGATAATGATTTGTGGAAGTAACTAACTTTCTTTGGGTTAAGCGAAAAATACATCAAGTATTTAAATTTAGATCATTATTAACGTTATTTAAAATATTTTAAAGAAAATGAATCTATTAAGAATAATTAGGGCCCTTAGGAGTTCCATTTTGCTTAAATGTAGTACTCAGATATCAAAATAATAGTCAAATAAAGAAACCCACATATCTTTATTGATAATATCTGAAATATACACTATAAGAAAGAGATATATTTCCAAATAGTGATCTTAAAATGATACTCATCATGTTTATTTTGGTATTTTTTTAAATTTAGAATTTTCAATGACAATATTTTGGGGCTATTAAATTTGATTTTGCTGTATTTTCTATGTATTGGTCTTGTTTTTAGTTGTTCGGAAGCCCATTAGTATCAATGATTTCTTTAACTTATAAACCAATATTTTTCTCATATAGTTTAGTAGAAAGAAATGATGCAACTGGTTGTGAGAAGTATTTTTTTAAGAATTTCAAAAAAATATAAGAAGAGAAAATATAGAGAGAATGTTTTATTTTTATTATAGAAATGTTTGTTTGCTCTACTTATAATTCTGTGTATGAAACTTTATTTTAGTGTATTTTGTGTTATGGCAATATAATTAAAAACCACTTCATATTAATGAATGATATAAATTAAATCTATATTCAGTGAAGAAATTTGCGAATGATTATTATTGTGTTAGCATATTTATTAGTTAGCTCTAATTGACTGCAATATTTCTTTATTTTGTCGTATTTTGTCCACAGTGTGTGTTATTTAATATATAGATTCTGAACGACATTTTTAAGTATAAATGAAATTATTATTTTAAAATTGCCTGTTTTTATACTGGTGTTCTCCCTTTAAAATCTGTATTTAATGTTCAGTAAAAAATATCATTAATATTTTGTTGTTTTTTTTTTCAAAAATTTGTATTTATTTTTATATATTGTGGCATGTTTATTACATTAGAAACTTACGCTTTTCTATCTAAATTTATTGTGAATGATACTAATTTAGTATTTTTAAATTAAAATGTTAAGCATATGTAATTTATTTTTCTATGAACATGAAGCTTTAAGAAAATTGTATAAGGATTATTGTAAACCGGATTTAAAATAGTTTGATAGAGAATTAATTATGTGCTTTAGTGCCATGTCAGTAAAAAAAAGTATATCCTCAAAAGTAAACATAAATGTAATTAAAAGCACTATATTCTGTATCTTTGTTTCCAATTAAAATAAGAACATTTAGAAATTTTAGACATTCTAAGTATCATAAATTACAAATTACAATATTTTATGCATTATATCTTAGTCTATTGAATAAGTTCTAAATATTTCAAATATTTCAATAACTTTATGTCTACATATAGTTATCTGCTACAAACTTATCCATTACGGAATTTATATTTCTTGAAATATTACTAATTCTTTATTATTGCTAATATTTAAGTTACATGTATTAAACTTAAATAATCTTGTCTCTCAGGATTTTTGTAATTAAATTTAAATTTAATGCTAGTGTTATCTTTATTTATTTTGATTTTAGATAAGATATTTTCTATAGTTACACAGTATTATCAAAAGAGTGCTTACAATTAAGGTCTGTAAATATGATAAATATATGCGCTATTGAGACTTGCATAAATACATGCAGTAAAAATACATTGAAGCATACTGCTGCAGAATAAGTATTCTCTGTTTCAATTAATAAACTTAGAAATGGGAAATATAGAAATTCCAAAGCAATTAGATTTGAAAAACAGAAATAAAAAAAGCAAATAACATCCCTTTTTCAATAAGAAGACATTAATTTATATTACATGTTCTGTATTCCCCCCAAAAGTTGTTCACTGAATGTAAATAAAATCAATGGTAAAAACATATAAATGCAAGTATGCATCAATTTTTAAAGGCCCAAGACTTTGATATTAATATATATTCAATTTAAATTTGTATATATGTAATATTCCCTAAATACAAAGAGAAAATAATTATGATGTTTTCTAATACTGAGATTTTAAAAGTTTTCAAATATATTTTAAATGAAATATCAAAATAATAAATACATCGTCTCTCAAGTTATGTCTCAAATTTCATTTTTGTTTTCTCTTTTTTTTAAGATAAATAATTTTTTGTCTCATAGTAGTAATTAGAAATGCAATAATTAAGATAATATTATTATTGTTTTCTAATTTTAACAACTTTTTCTATTTTTAAATATTATTTAACAAATAAAATCATCGCAATGTATTCCTCTTTTGACAAAAAGTAAAATAAATTATGACATTTTTCACACTTAAGAGTTATGTTGAAAATACAATTTACACTATAATGAAAAAGGAATGATGTAGTAGGCGCTATTTACAATTATTTTTATCCTCTTTGTAATTTATAAATGATACTTCTAGCCATTTTCTTTCTTTCATACAAATTAGAATTCTTTAGCTAGAAAGAATACTAGGGAAAAGAAACCGAATAATGAAAAATAGATTGTTCTTCTGCGTATATTATGAACCAAGACTGTATTACGTTTTTCTAACTAAATTTATAAAACAATTTTCTTTATAAGCAAATCTTATACCAACGTAAAAATTATAAATTTTATGACAAAAAGCAAGTTTATTCAATTTAATAAATTAATATTTACTTTCAGTTTCTATTTTCCCAAATTCCTACATTTATATAGAAAGAGTAAGTTCAATTTGATATCAGTAACTCCGGAACAAATTTACAGCACAAAAACAGGTACGATAAAGTCTCATTAAATGCGAAAACAAGAATGATTAATTGACTAATATTGAATTATTTAATATTTTTTCCTCCAAAATGTTTTGAAAAGTAAATTTTACTTTCACCAAAACATTGTAAATTTTGTAAGTTGTTGCAAATTGTATTTAAAAACAAATTTTAGTGTTCAAATTGACATTCACTTCTGTCGCTTTAATATATTCTAAACTTAAATTTACAACTCAATATTAACATCTCCATTCTTCTGTATGTAAATAAGTATTATGTAACTCGTAATTAAATATCACTCTTTCAGAAAAAAAAAACCTATTAACCTAAGGATAAACTTATAAATTTTTGTGAGTGAGTGAAATAACTTTAAAATAGCTTTCATAGATAATTTAAAAAGTAAATTCTTCACAAAATTAGCTTTTCGAAAAAGGGAATTACGTGAACACTCATTATGAAATCAATAAAGTATTTTTGGTATTTACGTATTATTCCATAGATGGTATCTGAGACAAAATACATGTCACTTAAATGCCAGAATTAGCATCATGTAAATAGATCTACTTGTGTGAAATGCAAAAAAATAAATAAATATGGCTTTCATTGAGAAAAAATTCGGCAGGAAAGTAACATAACATATAAACAATATAAATTTTTGTAAGTTATCAAGCAATGATAAAATGAAGATTTAAGCAGAATTATGTATAAAATGAAAATAAACAGCATAAAATTAAAAAAAAAAGACATTATAAGGTATGAGATACCGCCTAAATTGTATACAAAGTTTACATCTTGTGATCATCCTTTTAATTAGGTGCTCAACAACCTCAGAATAAAGCAATAGTCATTCTTCTTGTAGAGCCGCTTCCAGCTGAATAAGAATGGCTGTAGATGGAAAACGTGAATATAAATCACGGACGAGAGCATCCCCAAAATTTTGAATGGGATTAAGGTAGAGCGAGTATGCTAAGCACGCCTTACGTGCAATCCCTTCACTCTCCAGAAAGTCATTGACGAAGTCAGCTCTATGGGGACATGCGTTATCTTTCATTAAAACAACAGTAGGGCCAACCGCTGTATCGTACAATCTCGTAATGGGTTCTAGGACTTCATCTCGATAACGAAGATCGGCACAAACCCTGTTTATAGATGTGCAGATTGGCGCGATATCTTAATGAAATCCCTTACCACACCATAATGCTTCCACCTCGGAATGCGATGATTTAGGGTTGATTGCGTGTTCCTTGTACGCTAGTCATCTGGCTCCAGAGCAAATCTTGACTCGTCAATAAACATGAGATTGCTCCAGTCAGACACAGTCCAATTGATATGTTCCCGGCGCCACTTTAATCATGCCCCTTTTGATTATCAGATACACAAACTCAAGGTACCCAGGCGAATAGTTCCCTCATATGTAATCTTCGGCGAACAGTAGCTGCATATATCACCTTATCAAAGGATGCTGTAATAATAGATGTCAAATGTGTGGAAGTTGCACTACGATTTCGCTTGGGTAAAATCGCAAGATATCGATCTTCCTCGGGATTTGTAACCCTTGAGCGACCGGCTACGGGCCTTCGGACAAGTGTGTGTGTGGTTTGGAATTGCTTCCATAGATATAAAATTACAGTATGATGAATGTCGAAGAAAAGAGCAACACCTGAGATCAACGGTCCTGCTTCAATGCACACCACAGCATTGCAGAAAAGGAATCATCCATTCATTCTCTGAAAGTCATAGAAACAAGTATATCTTGAAAACAAATTGTACGATAGTTATAAACACCTTCTGTTAGCCTTTACATTCAACTTCTGCAACTGTTCATAAAGTTGGTATCTTATAAGACTGCCCTGTTTGTGTGCATATTTCTTGACACGAAAGCGCGATTGCCTGTTGCCTTGCATATTTGCATACATCTATATACCTCTGGAGCAATTTGTATCTTCTTCAATTCTGATTTTTTTTTGGAAATTAACATTATCCTCTCAATGCTTAATTTTTTGAAGTGAATATATATATATATATATATATATATATATATATATATATATATATATATATATATATATATATATATATATATATATATATATATATATATATATATATATATATATATATATATATATATATATATATATATATATATATATATATATATATATATATATATATATATACAGGTGTCCACTAAAGTCCCTTGCGACCCTCTTAACTTCAGAACGGCTGCTGCTATATTCATAAAAGTAATGTCAAGGTATAGTAAAGCAGCCATGCGCTACTGAATAAAACAGACTACAACGCCAAATGGTGGAAAAAAGCGGAGTTAGCATTCCTATTTCGAAAACGAAACAAGATATAGAGAAAAAGTAATTTACAAAAATGTAGAGCATCCTCGATTTAGTACAAAACGATACTTTGTGGGTATGAATATGAAGAATACAACGGTTAAAACGCGAATTTATTGTTTCATACTGTGACGTAGCACATCGTACGTGTGCATAATTAAAAAAAACAAAAATCATTTTTCTACTTAAATTTTTCACTTTTATTTCGAAATTGGAAATACGGAAGCATTAAAAATAATTCCAACATTTTGAATTTCAGTAAGAAAATACATAAGAAACATCACCCCTGTTCACCTGAGACCGCTATAAAAGAATCATCTTCTTGGGGTTTTAGTATGTTGATGCTAATGATCATGGCTGAGTACTCCAAAGTTGAGTATTGTGGTTTTACTGTACGGTGAATGTCAACTCAAGGCAAGATCAGCAGCAAGGTTCTACCACCAACTTTTCCCTGCAGGCCCGCATCCTTCTCATCAAGCCATCCTTACTGTTGTAAAACGTTTAAGGGAGACATGTTGCATTACTAGTCAACCTCTATCTGGCAGACCAGCTAAGGTAGGGCGGCAAGTTGAACCGGATGAGGTATTAGCATAAGCATTCGCACTTCCGAAATGCAGCGTAAGAAAGATCAGTCAACACTGTGGTCTCTCCAAAAGTCAGGTTTGGAAAATCCTAAGCGAATCATGTGCTCATCCACACCGATCAACGCCTGAATAGGTTTTAATAGACGAGAAGACCGAGCGACGATATGCATGGTGCAACTTTGTCATGAATCAGATTCAGGTCCAGCCAACATTCTTGGCAGATATAATGTGGACGGATGAGACATGTTTTCCACGGAATGGTATGTACAATAGGCAAAACACCAATTACTGGTCCCTGGAAAATCCTAAGTGTTTTGTCGACGTTCAACATCAAATGCGGTATGCTATTAACGTTTGGTGAGCAATTTACAATAACAAGTTGATAAGCCCAATATTCTACAATGGCACGCCAACGGGTGCACAATATTTACGATTGCTACAGAAAGTATTACACGATTTTGCGCAGAACCTGCCGTTGTTTAATCTTAAAAATCTATGGTTTCAACATGACGGCGCACCTGCTCACAAGGCATCTGCAGTGAAGCAGTACCTCGTCAAGGAATTTGGCAACCAAATACTAGGGGATGACGGTTTCGAAGAGTGGCCTCCACGCTCTCCTGATCTGACTCCACTGGACATTTTCCTGTGGGGATAATTGAAACAGCAGGTGTATGCGACCCCTCCACTCAATTTTCAGGACCTTAAATGACGTATTACGGTCGCGTGTTCCAACGTATGCAACGTTATCTTCAAGAGAGGATCCAAATGTGCATTGGAGCTGACGGTGAGAAGTTTGAAAATGTTAAATAAAGTATATCGTTATAATTATTTCCTTTTTTCTTTCTTAGATCGTTTTGTGACGTCAAGGCACGAAACAATAAATATGTGTTTTAACCGTTGTATTCTTCACATTAATGCCTACAATGTACCTTTTTGTACTAAATCGAGGATGCTCTACAACTTTGTAAATCATTTTTTCTCTCTATCTCGTTCCGTTTTCGAGATAGGAATGATAACTCCGCTGTTTTTCACCAGGTGGCGCTGTAGTCTGTTTCATTTAGTAGCGCATAGCAGCTTTACTATTCTTGGACACCACTTTTATGAATATAACAGCAGCCGTTCAGAAGTTGGAGGGTGGCAAGGGACTTTAGTGGACAACCTGTATATATATATATATATATATATATATATATATATATATATATATATATATATATATATATATATATATAAATAAATATATATATATATATTTGATATATATATATATATATTTGATGGAATAATACATAATTTTTTCATTCAACATGAAATCTTCTTACCTAAAATATACTTCTTTCAAAACTTGTTGCAATGTATTAACGCTTACATTAATTCAATAAAAATGTCAGAATGTACTAATAATAACAGTAATATTCAATGCATGTTTCTGCTAATCATGTTTATATTATCATTCACTACTTTTATAGTTTCTAAAACCTCTTTGCAAATTATTTGTTATTGACATAAATTTTCACTGCAAATGACAAAATTGTTCAGAAATCTCATAATATTAGATTTTTAACTAAGCGTCATGATTTTTTGAACTTTCAAATGAACTTTCAAAAACATTCAATTTTCTGAATCTTTCAAAAGTAGGAGCTCAGTAAATTTTGATTATTGCAGTAGGTTGAATAATTATCCGGTTTTAAGGAAAAGTAATAAATTTATACATTTAAACTTATAACCCATGGAATTTCGATAATATGAAGAATTAGATTTATATACATCTATGGATACACACACACACACACCACAATAAGACAATTTTTTTACAAACTTAACTTTAAATAAATGTGATAAAATTTAGTTAAATCTTAAAACTTAACTGTGGAATAAACAAATATATTTCTTATATATGCTAATCATGGTCACATTTTGCAATGGTTCACATTTTTTAATTAAGCAGCTTCTGAAATATAGCTTTTTGTTTTAAGCATGTGCTTATTATCAAAATACAAGGGTTAATTGATACTTCATATTTTCTTTATGAAATACATACTACACCAACTAATAGCAATTTTAAAATTTTACGCGCATATATGTGAATGTATGTGACGGGGTAAATGTGGACTCCTAGTAGGCAAAAGATAACGAATAGTGGATGAGAAAAATATATATATAGCCTCAGCTTTTCTGTAAAATAAAATTTTAAATGTAGTTGTGTATCGAAATTAGAGAAACAGGATGCATTACTGTAAAAGTTGTTTAGGAAAAAAATCATAGGAATAAAATATCAATATTTATTTATGTAAATTTTTATATATATATATATATATATATATATATATATATATATATATATATATATATATATATATATATATATATACATATAAATCTCTCTATATTTCGATTGGTATTTTTTCAATAAATATTGAAAATTTAAATCATAAATATTAAACGTTTTCCAATCAAAATTTGCTTAAGTTTTTATTTATCAACTTAAAAATTACTATTATTTAAACTCCAATGCATTTATAAATTATTATAATTGATGAATGGTTATTCAAAATAATTTAAAAGGAAATATAAAACTTCTATGACTATATTTTAATTAATTACAATTTTATACATTCATAATAATTATAGTTTTGCTTATATACAACAATTATAAGATGCTGAATAAAAATGTTTTCAGAAATATATTTACATGCATATAAAATACATTTATTTATTTAATTAATAATACATTAGATAATCTTATAGATATTTTATAGAGAGGAAAAATCATTTTCTTCCGATACGATTTATTCTTGTATTATGCGAAAAATCTTATTTGTCTTGGGAGAAGTTTCAACACATTTTGTTGAATAATTTCAAACCCCAGTTTCCATGCAAAATTTTCTTCTTGCGATATTTCTGTATCCAACCAATATCTGATATGGGAAATGTATTCTCCAACGATACATGATTTGAAAGTGTTGGAATGTGAGAAGGCTGCAGAAAAATTTCTATATTGATCAAAATGTTTGGTCCCTATGGATAATATTGCTTTGAAACTTAAAGATTACATAATAATTTTTTTTACTTATAAAGATGTACGATATTTTCCCAATGCGAAAAATTTAATATTAAAGATAATATTTGATTTATGTTATATCATTTTTCAAATTTCCAATAAAGTATATAAAAAATGACTGTAAAATATTCGTAAAGTTAATAAAGATGCTTTCTTGTGTAAATTGAAGAGATTATTTCATTTATGTAAAATATATGATATAAGTGTTCCAAGTGTTTTAATTCTCTCTTTAAAAAAATCTTAACTTCTCTATTCTTTAAAAGTGAAAATAATATAACACCAATCTATATCTATCTATCTATATATATATATATATATATATATATATATATATATATATATATATATATATATATATATATATATATATATATATATATATATATATATATATATATAATATATATATATATATATATATATATATATTGTTAATAAATTATTTTCTACATATATATTCATAAATATTCCTTCATGTTGCGATATATGAATAGGTATTAAATTAAAAAAAAAAAAAAAAAAAAAAAAAAAAAAGAAAACTTACACATTGTGTAAAGCATTATGCGTAAAATAATTTTAAGACAGTAGTTAAAATAATCGAAAAGTATTATTTAATAAACAGTATTTTGTGTTTTAAGCTACATGATTAACTTAGAACTACATTGAATTGTCACCAGTTTTAATCAAAATTGTAGTTGCTGCTGTGCATGAAAACTTCTTTTGATATTTTGGTTTCACATATTCCTCCTAGAATGAAATGCAATGAATAATGTGTTACAGATGCATAAATTGTTTTCAATTGAAATGTAACCGTATATTTAAAATTTTGTGTAGTTTTTTTGTTATAATATATTATATATACAGGGTGTCCATTAAAGTCCCTTGCCACCCTCTAAACTTCAAAATGCGGCTGCTGTTATATTCATAAAAGTGGTGTCTACGTATAGTAAAACCGCCATGCGCTACTGAATAAAACAGACAACAGAGCCACCTGGTGGAAAACAGCGAAGTTTGCATTCCTATCTTGAAAACGGAACGAGATAAAGAGAAAAATTGACTTACAAAGTTGTAGAGCATCCTCGATTTAGTACGAAATGATACCTTGTAGGCATGAATATGAAGAATACAACGGTTAAGACGTGCATTTGTTGTTTCGTGCTGTGACGTAGCACATCGTACGTGTACATAGTTAAAAAATCGAAAAATCTTTTTCGTATTTAAATTTTTCACTTTTATTTCAAAATGGGAAAGACGGAAGCATTCAAAATAATTCCAGCATTTTGAATGCAGTAGGCAAATGCGTAAGAAACGCCACGCCTGTTCACCTGAGACAGCTATAAAAGAGTCATCTTCTTGGGGCTCATGAACATGGTTGAGTATTCCAAAGATGAGTATTGTGAGATCGTTTTACTGTACGGTGAATGTCGAGGCCAGCACGATCAGCAGCAAGGTTGTACCGCCAACGTTTCCCTGCAGGCCCGCATCTCTCTCTTTCTCATCAAACCATCCTAACTGTTGTAAAACATTTCAGGGAGACAGGTTGCATTAGTAGTCATCCTCGATCTGGCAGACCAGTTAAGGTAGGAAGGCAAGTTGAACCACATGAGGTATTAGCATATGCACTCGCATATCCGAAATGCAGCGTAAGAGCGATAAGTCAACACTGTGGCCTCTCCAAAAG
This sequence comes from Latrodectus elegans, assembly GCA_030067965.1. Classification (NCBI taxonomy): domain Eukaryota; kingdom Metazoa; phylum Arthropoda; class Arachnida; order Araneae; family Theridiidae; genus Latrodectus; species Latrodectus elegans. Next base: position 45,244,208 of record CM057821.1, read on the forward strand.
TCAGGTTTGGAAAATCCGAAGCGAATCATGTGCTAATCCATACCGACCAACGCCTGAACAGGTTTTAATGCACGGGGATGCCGAACGACGCTATGCATGGTGCAACTTCATCATGAATCAGATACAAGTCCAGCAAATATTCTTTGCAGATATAATGTGGACGGAGGAAGCATGCTTTTCACGGAATGTATGTACAGTAGGCAAAACGCCCTTTACCGGGCCTTCGAAAATCCTAAATGTTTCGTCAATGTTCAACATCAAATGTGGAAAGATAATAACGTTTGGAGTGCAATTAACAACAACAAGCTGATAGGCCCAATATTCTACAATGGCACGCTAACGGGTGCACAAGATTTACGATTGATACAAAACGTATTACCCGATTTTGTGGAGAACCGGCCGTTGTTTAATCTTAAAAAATCTATGGTTTCAACAGGACGATGCGCTTGCTCACAAGACATCTCCAGTGAAGCAGTACTTCGTCTAGGAATTTGACAACTAAATACTAGGGTATGGCGGTTTCGAAGAATGGCCTCCACGCTCTCCTGATCTGACTCCACTATTCTTTTTTCTGTGGGGATACTTGAAATAGCAGGTGTATGCGACTCCTCTAGAAAATTTGTAGGACCTTAAACGATGCATTACGGTCACTTGTTCCAACGTGTCACGCTGTATGTTCCAACGTGTGCAACGTAATCTTCAAGCGAGGATCCAAATGTGCATTGCAGCTGACGGTGAGAAGTTTGAATATCTTAAATAAAGTATATCGGTATAATTATTTCCTTTTTTTCTTTCTTAGATCGTTTTGTGACGTCGCAGCACGAAACAATAAATGCGTGTTTTAACCGTTGTATTCATCACATTAATGCCTATGATGTATCTTTTTATAATGAATCGATGTTGCTCTACAACTTTGTAAATTACTTTCTCTCTCTATCTCGTAATGTTCTGGAGATAGGAATGCTAACCCCGCATTTTTCAACCAGGTGGCGCTGCAGTCTGTTTTATTCAGAAGCACATGGCTGATTTACTATAACTAGACACCACTTTTATGAACATAGCAGCAGCCGTTCCGAAGTTAAGAGGGAAGCAAGGGGCTTTAGTGGACACCTAGTATATATAAAAAGGGTTAGCCCAAAGTTTGTTATCATTTTAAAAATTCATAAAAAAAAGAAGAAAGTGAGATTAAGAAGTGCGGTTTGCAAGAGAGGGCTCACAAGGAAGTCGAATTTTTTTAGCAGCAAAAAAGTTTTAGTTAAAAAAGTCACTTATAGATGGCACTGACATCGAGAGATTTAGCAGAATTATGCAAATTAATCTTGCGATAAAAGGCCGTGATACTCGAGAATTTCTCATTCGCTTTCAGAATGTTATCGTAACCCGATCCAGCGTTGTTGGTGAAGTTGTTCTATTTGAACGGAGAGTCAGCAACTATTGCGTTGCGAAAATTTCACACGACGAAAGGACTGAAGACGAAGAAAGGCCCCATATCGTGTCCTGGAATAGTCAAGCTTGTCAAGAGTTTCGAGGAAACTGGCTCTTTGGAGGATCGGCCACGAGTGGAAGACCCTCGTTGGCGGAGAGCCAAATTACTGCGGTGGAAACCACAATGAATGATTTAGAGGCGGAATCGTCCATTGGGAGTAACAGTGCTCGCGAAGCTATAAAAATATTGGATGTGCCTCAATCATCGATTCGACTTACCCACCACGGGATATTGAATCTCTATCCCTACAAACTGCAGTCACTGCAAGAGTTACAACCGGGAGACACAGCTATGCGGGAATCATTTGCCGAGAGGGCTATGGCAAGAATCGAAAACTACCCTCAATGGTTGTTCAACGTTTTCTGGACGGATGAGGCGCACTTCACACTACACGGTGATGTCAACACCCATAACACTCGTATATGGGCAACATCTAATTCTCGTGAATACACGACGAAATCTCTATATCCAGCCAAGTTGACAGTCTGGTGTGGCTTCACCTCATCTTTCACTGTCGGACCTTTTTTCTATTAAGAACCTAGTCCCAGATTGGGCTGGAAAACGTGCACAGTAACCGCTAAGCGTTACCTCACTGTTTTGCGTGACAAAGTCGTGCCCGAATTAAATCAAAGAGGTGTTTTATCTGTAATAAACCTTATGCAAGATGGCGCACCAATATATTATGCCAATCCAGTAAAACGATTCCTTTTGAGTACCTTTGGTGAAGAGAGATTGATTAGTCGAGGTTGCAAGATCGCATGGACTCCACGATCACCCGACTTCACTCCGGTCGACTTCTGGTTGTGGAGCTATTTGAAATCACGTCTGTACCGTTTATCACCTTCAACATTGGCCGAACTCAAAGATTCCAACTGTCGTGATGTTTCCGCAATTCATTCCAACATATTGCATTCAGCTGTAACAGGCGTTGCGAGTCGGCTTAGTTGTGTCGTATAATGTACTGGAAGTCATATTGAACAACTGTTATTATCAGAATAAATGAATGGAGCGTACTGTTGTCCTTTTCATTGTGTTTCGGACAGTCAGCGCCATCTATAGGCGACATTTTAACTAAAACTTTTTTGCTGCAAAAAAAAAAAATATCCAACTACCTTGTGATTCCTTTCTTGCAAACCTCACTGCTTTATCTTACTTTCTTCTTTTTTTATGAATTTTTAAAATTGTAATGAAACTTTTGGCTCACCCTATATATATATATATATATATATATATATATATATATATATATATATATATATATTAACATTATCACGAGAACCACTGATGTTTTAGTTTATATAATACCATGGACAGGATTATGTATGTTTCATGTTTCTATAATACACTGATCATGCACATTTTGGGAAACATCTTATATTTTGTACACTTTCCACATATCGGTATTTTACAATCAGAACAAGCTTCTACAGTTTTGTTTCTGCAGTTGAAAACTTAGCAATGATCTCTTTTTATCATCTGCGCAGATTCTTCAGTAGTGTCAGCTTTTGTCTGCATATTTTACGATGCAACTCTTCAATGAGTTGTGGATAATATCCTCTCTTCGTAAGGTTTTTCCAATAACTTCTTTATATAAAATCTATGAATTAATCTCTGCAAGATCAAAAATATTGTAAAATACATGAACTGCTCATTACCTTGATACCACCTTCTCAACATATTTCCAAACCTTTTGTTCGGCAATTTCGGCGCCAAATTTTTTGGAGCTCTAAAATGATTTTTTTTTCTGGACTCTTGTTTAGGATGATTATTGTTAATATAGAATGTTTGATGAAGAAGTATTAATAATAATGTTGTTTTTTTATCTCCTATAAACTTTCAAAGTTATGCTATCATGATCCAGTAACAATGTATCGTATAATGACATTTTTACTTCTTTCAAAAATTTACATATTTCTTTTAGATTTAATTTCCGCGTTCCAATAAAACTAGTGTTCTTCTATTTCAACATTTGTATTACCGATTTAGTTTAGTGAATAATAATCTGTAGCAATATTTCTATCTTTATTTTTAAAAAACTCTATTAAATCTAAAATGATATATTCGGAGAAAGATTCTTATCATTATCCAAATATGGAAAATCATGGAGCATGTACGTATTATCAGATTAAGTTGCAAGCCAGTACTTGATAAGACATTTATCTTGTTTACTTGGGTTATATTAAGTCAAATGACATCTGCTTTTGACTTAAATTGATGTGTATCAATAGTTATATAAGGTCTTGGTTAAAAACAATTAACCGAGTTTTCAATAATTTCCTTCAAAACTTTAGAAAATAGACATGCTTCATCTGTTTGAAGACATTCAGATCATGCACTTGTTTTGTCATATCGAAGAAACCCCTTAAGTTCTTTGAATCCCCATCTCTCCATTGTATCCCGAAAAAAAGATGGGTACTAAAAAACAGACTATCAATCTCTAGATTATTTGTACCGAAGACACCTCGAGCATACAAGTTTGATATAGAAGCATCTTGCTCATTTAAAATGGTTGACAATTAATTCTTCTCACAAGAGCCGGTGAGCTTCTTCCTCGGTATAATTTCAGATATAATGAAACGTAGTCTCATGTTAATGAAAATTCAAAAAGATTCTAATCAATTAAAATTCAAGAGGAATTTCACATCCTACCCATCACATGAAGATTCAGGAAATGACTGGTTTATCTTAGTTTTTCAAATGCAGCTACATTTCTAATCTTGAAACTGTTATTAATACAACTTTTAACAGGACATAATATTCTGAATAATCATTGTCTTAAAAGTCGAATTAAAATTTCTTCTATCAATACTAATAATAACTTTGGACCATCCAAAGATAAAAAACGTATTGACGAAACATTTTACTGTAATATTATCATTCGGGGTTCTTAATTATTAAGAAAATATATTTAGACACAGTGGTGAAATCTCTATCCTTTGATTAAATAAAGAAAAATATCTTGAGTTAGAAACTATTTTTATTATATATATATAATATATATATATATATATATATATATATATATATATATATATATATATATATATATATATATATATATATATGTATATACCAATAGCAGCAGTGGTTTCTGGGCTTTTTTTATATATATATATCAAAAGCCGAGAAGCAACTACTTGCATAATATTATTTGTCTTTTATTTATTAGAAATTCATAGTTTTGAAGTGATGTAACTATTTATTGAAATTAATAATAAAATATGCAACCAAATTCCACATTAAGTTCCCTTATTATTATATCTAATTTGGTCTTTAAAGTATGTTAGTTATTTAGAAAGCATTTCAAACTAAGAAATTGGTTTTAATAATAGAATACATGAATTCAAAATAAACCCATAAATCTCAATTCCCAGCTTATGTTAAATTGACTTGGAATAGAAGAATTTTAACGATTTCCATTCATTTGCTGAAAATATTGTCTTTTGTCTTTCATCAAGTGTTTCTCCTGAAGAATTTAACCCTCATTTCCTGAAACACAAATCATTCATTGTCAAGTTCCTTTTAAAATTCTGCTTTCCGCACTTTAATATTCCCTTTCCGGCCTTTACTCAATCAGTCGTTTCAAATAATTCTTCCCGTGGGACGGTCAAACGCTTCAAAGTACCTCACTGAAATTGGAAAGAGAAATGAAGGGATGTCAGTAAGCCCTTGTGGGACTTGAATCATTTCAAAGGCTGTCAATGTGCCATAGCTTTCATAAAGAATCTGAATTAAATAGGAAAGAATAAGCTTGTCGATATAAGCTTTACATAGGAATTAATTAAAATGTGTTTTACGAGAAATAAATTGTGGTGCAGCACAAACAGAAGTTTTAATAGGTAAAGTATGCACTTACTGTGCGCAGGATGAGAAAATATTAAAATCTATTTATGGATTTATGAAGTATATCATTTTACTCAATAAAGAAAGTTAACATGAATTCATTGATTATTGTAATAATTATTGCAAGATTTCTGAGTATGTGTTATTTCCATTTAATGTGATTATGAAGAGGTTTTCCAATTTTAAGAAAATGTCTCAATCAGTGCAGTTATTAGGTTTATTATATTAGAAATATATTTATCTGCAGTATTATAAATTTAAGTATATAGTACGTAATATACTGACATTACACACATATATATATATATATATATATATATATATATATATATATATATATATATATATATATATATATATATATATATATATATATATATATATATATATATATATATATATATATATATATATATATATATTTATATATATATATATATATATAACTTATTTCAAAGAATATTTACTTAAATTTATAATTTTATACAAATTTTAGATAAAATTACAAAAGTGTTTTACTAAATTCATGGTTTAAATAGGGAGATACATAGTTTTAATAGATTTATAAAACTATAATATATTTATTTCGTGTTTTTATATATATTATTAATATATATTCTATAATATATTTATTTTGTGTTTTTATATATTTATTTTTTCAATTAATAAATTAAGGAATAAAAAGTAGCACATAAAAAATAAAAATCTTACTCCTAGAAACTTTATATATATGTGATAGAAATACTTAGATGGAAAATATTTGAACGAAAATAAAATTAATATTGTTGATAGAAAATGCAAATTAATGAATATATTTATGAAATTTTTATAAAGTTACACAGCAAATATAAATTATACTAAATATAAAACTTTTCATAATCAATGTATATATATTAGTCTACATATTATAAAGTAATTAAATAGCAGAATATATTATATAATTCAACTGAATCCCTTTTAATCTGCATTGTGTTGTTTTTACTAATCCCATCTGATATACTCCGCTATGTCAGATCCATGAGGCCGTAAACCTTCAAAAAAATTGAGGAAAAGGAGAGGTCTGTCAAGAAAATCTTCCATAGTGAAATCCAGGCAATCAAGTAGGTGCTGAGGACTAGCCTCACTGGAATTGCACTTCTTACAGGTTTGGAAGAGCTTAACTTGCCCCCTGAAAGTGAGAATCCTGGTATGACCAATGGCAAATCTACAGGTAGCGGTCTGTTCAGCACGAAACTCTTGCATGATGAGGGCTCCACCGTGATGCCTGTGGCGATACCAGTTGTGACTTGGAGGGACAATCCAAATTTTTAGTTGACAATAGTTTTGGGGAAAAAATAATTCTGAAAAATTGAGGGTCAAATCTAGAGAGGCTGGAAGAGAAGTACCGTCCTCAGCCAACTGGTCAGCACGTTCATTGCCAAATAGGCCCACGTGAATAGGTATCCACTGAATATGGATGCCGTGGGAGGCAGACAGGGCAATTAACATATGAAGGATAGAAACACCAGCTTGGTCAGTTATTCTATCCCAGTGATGGGGAAACTACGTCCCGCGGAAAAGTTTAATCCAGCCCGTTTAAGAATGCCGTCATGAGAATATTTGAACGCGTTCTTACTTCGTAATGTGACAACCCGTATAAAAACTACCTGCGGCGATATTTAAAACACAATAGTATTCTGGACAAATCCATCCGACCGAAACATAAGACATTTTAAAAGAACATAACATTTTAAAAGAATATAACATTCAACGCCATTTCAAGAGTTAACATGAAAATCATTCCTACTCATCGTTAAGGGAAGAGGTGAAAAAAATTAAATCGAAAGGTTTAATAAAAAATTTATCAAGTCAACAACACTTATTTCAGAGAGCCAATCATTCTGAAAGATGCGCTACGAAAGCCAGTTATGTGTTTGCTTATAATATTGCTAAATCTAATAAAGCATTTTTAGATGGAGAATTTATAAAGCAGTGCATGATAGATGTGTGCGATATTATGTGCCTTGAAAAGAAAAATGATTTCTAGTCATTGTCTTTCTCAAGAAGAACAATCACCGAGAGAATTGAAAATATTGATAAAAATCTAATTTCACAACTGACTACAAAAACTTAAAAATTTATTTTTTATTCAATTACCATGGATGAAAGTGCAGATATCAGCCATACTGCAGAGTTACTCATATTTGTAAGAGGAATCAACACCCACTTTGAAATTACAGAAGAACTTGCAGGGCTGCAGTCAATTAAAAGAACAACAACTGGTGCCAATACATTTTGTGAATTTAAAAATTGCATCGATAAACTTCGTTTACCTATTGATAAGTTATGTAATGTAACTACAGATGGTGCTCCTAATATGGTTGGAATCAATCAAGGATTTGTTGGGAAATTTAATTTTGAGTATCCAGAAAATAATGTTGTTTTTTTGCATTGCCTTATACATCAGGAGGATCTCTGTAAATCGGCTTTAGATATTGACTATATAGTTAATATTGTTGTAAAACTAGTATATAAATATGATTCATTCCAGAGGAATATTACATTGCCAGTTTCAACAGTTTTTGGAGTCCGTACATGCTGAGCATTCCGATATCCTGTATTATTCAAAAGTTCGTTGGTGAAGTGCTGGAAAAGTATTTGAAAGAATTTGGAATTTAAAAGATTATATTGTGAATTTTCTTCTTGATAAAGACATTTATAATTAATTTGACGTCTTAGAAAACATAACGTGGCCTTCTGATTTCGCTTTTTTCACAGACCTCCTCGTACACATGAATAAACTTAATCTAAAATTGCAAGGGAAAAATCAGTTTCTTTACGATATTTGGTCGTACCTGAAGAGTTTCAAATTACAGTTATTATTATTTGCTAATCAGAACTCTAAATCTGATTTTTCTCATTTTCCAAGAATACAATCTTTAAAATTCACTATATCAAACAATAAGATTAAAAAATACGAAATTAATTTGAGAAAACTATCTTCAGAATTTGAAAGAAGATTTCAGATACATACATTAAGTTTATAGTTTAGAAAACTGGAACCAGAGTTTAGAATTTTTGCGACCCCATTCAATGTTAATTACGAAAAAGTTGATGCAAAATTTCAACTTGAGTAAATAGAATTGAACTGTTATACTCTCCTGAAACTTTTCATACAATACCATGACTAGAATTTTATAAAAAATTAAGTCAAGATAATTTTCCAAATCTAATTACTCATGCAATGAAGATAATGACAATGTTCGGCTCTCTTATATATGCGAACAAATCTTTTCAGTAATGAAACTTAGGAAAACTTCTTTAAGAAACAGAATTACAGATGAGCACCTATCATCAGTTTTAAGAATTTCTGCTTCGCAAATGGAACCGGACTATGAAGAAATTTTGATAAAACAGTCTCAATTTCATTTTTCTCATGTAACATCAGCCAGTAATGAAACCAGAAAATAAAGTGATAATACTTCACATCAAGAACTACACTAAATTTTATATTTTGTGCTTATAATTTTTTAACCTTTTGCTTTTTTACTATTAAAATAATAAGTGCATGTAATAATATATGCATATGTTTATCAATCAATCAATCAACAATGACACTTCAACCATGTGTGGGTCCTGGCCTTCTCAATGAGCTTATTCCATCTTGGCCTGTATTCAGCAGCACTTTTCCAATTAGATGTTCCAATAGTGTTAAAGTCCCTATGAAGACAATCAATTCATCTGATTTTGGGCCTACCTCTGGAACGCTTTCGTATTGTCCTTGCAAGAAAGATTTTTTTAGGGGTGCGTTCAGTTGGCATACGAATAACATGGCCAGCCCATCTTATCCTTTGTATTTTAATGTATTTGACAACATCAATGTCCTTAAAACTTTTATATAATTCATGGTTATACCTTCTACGCCATACCCCATCTGTCTTCACTCCACCATAGATGCTTCTCAAAATTTTCCTTTCAAAAATAGCCAAGTGGCATTCATGTTTCTGTGTCATGGCCCAAGTCTCTAAAGCATAAGTTAAAATGGGTCTAATAATAGTTTTACATAGTAAAATGTTTGTCCTGTGTTTGATATATTTGGAGGTAAGATATTTTTTTAACCCATAAGATTTATATGTTTATAGAACACATAAATTTTTTAACGATTAAGCATTATTCTTTGGCCCATTACGATCGTCTAGTTATTACAAATGGCCCGTCTTAAAAAAAGTTTCCTCACCACTGCTCTATACCTATTGCTCAAGTGTTGAATGCAGCTTTGACTGTCAGTGAAGATCCAGATTTATTCAAAGGTGGCTGCAGATTTGATATTTTCCAGAACTGTTTGAATGACAAGAAGTTCACTGCGAAACACAGAACAAAAATCTGGGTTTCTGATGGATCTTGATTCATAAACACATTCATTGATTATAACATATTTGTTTTCTCTAATACTGATTTTAACGAAAATTACTTATTTTTTGATTTGTTGACAAATAATATATTATCGAAATTTGTTATAATTGTATTTTAGAATTATGTAAAGTTAAGTCATTTTTGACATATCTCAATCTTTTTTGCAAATTTATATATTATTATTAATATTAATGTTTTAGTCCTTATGCTATATTCAGATATATTCGTATGAATATTTTGCAAGCTAGATATTAAAAAAGCTCTCACAGGCTTTTGTAAATTTTCCCCTTCACAGCACACAATTTTTTCTAGCACTGAAAAAGTAAATATCATATATTCAAAAATAAATAATTTTGATTTGTTAAATTTATAATAGAATATATTTACGTAGCATAATATCTTTACAAAACATATCTTGAAAGTAAATAGGGTTATTTACTCACGTATTTTCATTTCAGTTTAAAAATAGGCATATACATTTATTTTTAAAACATATATATATATATATATATATATATATATATATATATATATATATATATATATATATATATATATATATATATATATATATATATATATATATATATATATATATATATATATATATATATATATATATATATATATATATATATATATATATATATATATATATATATATATATATATATATATATATATATATATATATATACTATTTCACTATTATATATCACTATTTCTTTAAAATTATATATATAATTTTAAAGAAAAATATAAATTGGAACGAAGAAACAATAGGGTAACGAAGTAATGACAGCTTGTCAGGTGGTGTTGATCATATTGGTATGAAATATTGTATTTCAATGTATTTCAATTGTATTGGGTGACCCTTCTGCAGTATACAATTACGCCTTACTTTAATCTTATATAAGCAATGTTCTACTAGCCAATTAGTGTTTAATAAAGTTAATTGGAATGTTATTATGAGATAGAATACTTTCTAGTCTATTTATTTGCATATTGGTATTGTTTTAATCATTACATATTTTATTAATTTCTTTAAAATTAACATTTTTATAAATTTTAATTGAAATATTTGAATTTCAAAAGTTAACTTTATTAGCCTTGAAATTAAAATCATTATTTTTATCATACATGTAAATATATGTGTGTGTGTGTGTATGGTTATCTTTTATAGAAATTTAGATATCTAAAAATTCAGTTTTTAATTTATCGTTATTTTTTGTAATTAATTGTGATTCCTCAGGATATATATTATTGTAAATTTTATCAAATTCTAAGTAATTAAAAGTTATAAAATCATCTATATATCTGTAAGCAAAAGGCATTTATATAACAAAGGATTTTTCATAATAATTTAGAAATAGATTTGATAGTAGACTTAAGAATGTAGATCCCTGAAGAATAGCGTTAAATTGTAAGTAAAACATTTCTCCATAATAAATGTAATCATTATAAATGCAAAATAAACTAAGGTCTTTTTTAAAAATCTTTATCGATATCCATAACTGAATTAAAATCATAAAAATAAAACAAAATAACATCAAAAAGTTTTTCATGTGGAATGCTAGTGAATAAGTCTTTAAAATCATAAGAGGAAACAACATTAATTTTATGGGCAGAAACCTGTTCAATTATCGGTTTTTTATTTTCAACTATCCGAGAATTATTTGAATTAGTAATGTTATATAAAATTACATTTAAATAATAAGAATATAAATTACCAAATTTGCCTGCGTAAGTGTTGCATCCACATTTAATAAACCAAAATTTAACAGGGTTAATATGGAATTTGGGATAAACTGTAACATATGGAATTCTAAAATTTAAACTTTTAATTTTGAGTTTTTTAGTAAAGGCAAGACTTTTTTTAAATATTTTTGTTTTGTTTGAATTAATGATTTTGTAGGTAATTGAATTATATATTTTTTCATTTAGTAATTGGTAGTAATTTTTTTTTACATAAAAAGTCATAATTATTCGATGCTTTATCTATAGGAGTAATAATGAAAAGATTTTCTAGTTCTTTTACATACTTTTTTAGATATTTTTTATTTATACCTTAAAATTTTGAATTATTTAAATTTGTTTTAAATTTGCTGTAAAAATTCTATTTCACCGTGAAAAAAATTCTATTCGAATATAATAAGTATTAGAAGTATTAAAAATAAATTTATCAATATCATTGAGAAAAAAATTAAGAATTTTTTATGGTTATAATAATTAAATGGTTGAAAAATTTTTAGTACCTTTATGAACAATATTTCTTAAGTCAGCATTCAAAATGATATTAGTGCTTCTGGTAATTTTATGTCCAAAAGTGAAGTCTACGAATTTATTGCATTTAGGGACAGTACAGAAACAATCGTCATTTTCTTTATTAATATTTATATTACTACAGAATTCATTAAAATTAAAGATTAGTCTGCCAAATGATAATCATGATTAAAATTACAGTTAATTTCACTATTGTTTGACGGAAAAATATGCTTAAGCTCTTTAATAAAACAATAGAATTTAATTTTATCATATAATGGATGCTGAAATGAAATTACAAAATAATCTGATTTAATGATTTTATTAGAATTTATATTTATACTTAGTTTATAATTAAAAATATCAAAAATTAAAATATTAAAATGTTCATTATTAAAATTAAAGTTATTTAAAAAATCTGAAAGAAAAATATATAGCTTTATATTTAAACTCATAATAAAGATTTTACAATAAGAGATTCCAAATTGATTTTCCAATTCGAACAGTTTATCATTCGAATATATAAAGTTATTTATATTGTAATTAATATATGTTTTAGTAATTTTTCTACCAACTCTTTTATATCGTTTAGACTTTTTAATATTAGGAACATAAATGATTTAGTATCTTCATACTTAATTTTCGAATTATTAAATAGTTTATTAAGTCCAAATGGTACCAGGATTTTATAATGAATAATAAATTGATTTTCTTTAGTTAGGTGTTGATTAATATCGATTTCAAAATCTAAAATGGTTTTAACAATATTATCAAAATTATGTACTTTGAAGAGCTCAAATTCCATGTTAAAACTTTTCTTACATTTATAATATTTAATATAAAATCTGTGTAACTTTATGCGCAAATTGATAGTATTAGATGTTTGTCCAATATATTTTAAATAGCAAATTTAATACTCAATTGAATTTATAAAAATGTAAGCTTTACAAGTTTATTTAAAGTAGAGGAGTTATCAATTTGTGATGTATTTAATTTGAGGCAAGCCTTACAGAGTTTGGAATTATAAGTATTAAAAATGAATTTCCTCGTTAACATAAAATTATGTTATTAACAAAATCACAATCCTCATTACCATCAAAAATATGCTTACTTACTGTATTCCAAGGGTCGTTGTTTATCGATCCAATTCCATACCCTTTATAGGAATTGTTCTGGACACAGGCAGCAAAATTATCTACTGTTTCTTTATCGTGTGCTAATATGCTAATTAATAATTTTCATAGTCCATATTGTTTAAATATATAAGATAAAACGTGATATATATATATATAACAAATATATATTTATAAAAATTTGGAAATTGTATACATAAAAATGCGAAGAATATTTAATAAGTGAGCCAGCGCAAAGCAGCAAGAAGTTTAAACTTATTAAATTATAAAAATATAAAATGCAAGATTAGAAGTATCATAAGTAAAAATTGAAAAGTACAAGCCTATATAGGAACATTTATGTTTAGCAATATATTCAGTGCAAAAGCAGCTAAAATAGAATTACTAAAATATAATTAAAAGTATATTTTATAAAATTAATAATCAAATATTAGATGTGGAGAACAATATATATATATGTATATGTGTGTGTGTGTGTGTGTGGTGTGCATGCGTGTATATATGTGTGTGCGTTTGTGTATAAGTGTGTGTATGTATGAGTGTGTGTATATAATATATATGCATATAAATCGATTATTAAATATGAAAATTTCCCAGACAGACTAAGATAATTATATAGACGTTATAAAATCAATAGTTATATTTGAAGTTCACTGCTTATGTTACTATATTCAAGAATATCTGTAGCAGTTATTTGTTTTAAAAAAGCAAAAATAGTCAAAGTGTTACATCTCATTCAATAAAATAAATGGAACTACTAAAAAAATTTGAATAAAAATTTTAATTAACAGATAAAAAATATTATAATCCGAATGAATTTAGAGCGTAGAACTTCTGGTATATCGTATTTGCTGTTATAGTGAAATACGATTATTTTCCTTTAGTCTTTCATAAGCTTAATATTAGAGGATATGGAATTTTAAATGCGTAGTGACTGATTTTATTTCATAAATCTTGATCTATTTTTTATTTGATAAGTCTCATAAATTTACATACGAGCTTAATTTTTTTTTATAAAAATTCTCTAAATTATTATAGTATTTATAATTTATTGAAGAGTCTAAATATGGAATAGAAATCTTACAATTTTAACTCTACACATTTGTAAAAGTGTATACGTAATAATTAAACTCAAGTATTGGGATAGCTTAAAGACACAAATATTTTATAATTAGAATATTTTTATATTATATAAAATGTATATAATACATAAAGCTACAAAAAGCAAGCAGAAATATTTAATTTTTATAGGTAAGTCACTCATTACTTATATTTTACAACATATTGAAATGCAGTATTGCTTATTAAATTCTAATATTTAGCTGGAAACCAACTTTTTGCTTCATAACTAATTTATTTTCAAATATGTATATACGAGAAAATTCATGCATTTGGAAGCATAATCTCAAATTTCTATAATTCTTCTTAAAAATTTCTTCCACGTCTTATTCTACGAGATCAATTGGTTATGCATAATGGTATACTATTAGTGAAATGAGGTAAAATAATATTTCATGATTTTAAAACGCTTCAAAAATATATGTAAAAAGATTTATTGGTCCCAAAAGTTCAAATTTATAGTAAAATAAATGTATTCCTCTTAGGACTTAATAAACTTTTAAGGTTTCTATTGATTCTAGAAAATTGTTGTTTCAAACTTTCGAGTTGTGAACATTATGTGAAAATAATATGAAATATTTATGCTTAGAATATAGCTTGGAGTAGCTATTTTTTTATTTATTTTTATTTAATTTTTATTTATTTTCCTTAAATTAATTTTCTATTTATGCAATTCATTTCTGATAAAAATCCTCTCATTGGACAAATTCATGTTTTTCTTGAATAAGTTGTCGATCAAGGTTTAAACTTTCTTCTTATAACCTGATATTTATATATAATTCATAATTCATAGAAATTTTATATATACAAATATATATAAAATTTCTATATATAATTATATATATATATATATATATATATATATATATATATATATATATATATATATATATATATATATATATATATATATATATATATATATATATATATATATATATATATATATATATATATATATATATATATATATATATATATATATATATATATATATATATATATATAAATATATATATATATATATGTATGTATGTATATATATATATGTATATATACACATATATACAGCAGTTTATTTGATGCTCCACTATCATTTGTTGCTCACAAGTGCTAAGTAGCCCTGGAGCATATTTTAATTTTGTCTTATTGGATTTGTAATCATTGACAATATCCAAGCTCATTCTGAGATTCGAAGCCATGAGCTGTTGAATCGGCGTCCAATGTGACTTAATTATAGTTTATTCTTAAACATCCCGGTGCTTTTAGACACTATGTAAATAATTATCCACAATCGAGGACTATAACTTATGAAAAAATTGGAGATCTACTATTAAACAGTAAAATATTATTTTTGATGAAATTTAATTGTTGCATTTTTTCTATCAATTATATTTACTTGATTAGTTTCTGGTATTGTCTTTGAAAATAATGATTTTATATTTAATTGAAACAAAGTAAGTGAAAAATAGTAAAAAAGGAACGCATTATTCCATCTAAAGACAAACGTTGCCCAATAGTAATAACTGAAAATAATTAATGCTGTTAAATACTCCTAAAATAATTTTTCTAATACAAAATGTTCGTTTTGAAAATGCATTACTAAGAACAAACTACTGCAATGTTTCTAAATTTCTTAGAAATAAAATATATGAAAGATATAAAAAGGGAAAATAACGTGAATCTATAGTGTGTGTAGTAGGAAGTTATTCTATGTTATATTAATTTTGTCTGAGATGAGACTATATCGAGAAGTAGGAATATACCTTGTGAATTTTTGAGATACCTCCAATTGTTACTTTACTATTAATCAGTGATTTTCTTTCAAAGCATTTTTTACCACTGTTTTTACTATTTGTTTTTACTATTATCCAAATAATTAAAAACCTGATTATAATGAGAATTATGCAAAGCCAACCACTGGACGACGGTATCTTCATATTAAAAACCTGGTAGATTTACCATTTTGGTGCTACCATTTGCAAATTGAAATAATTCTACACAAAATTTTATACTTTTGAAATTTAACAGTGACTACTTAAACATAAAACTTCCCAAGTGATAACCTATAAACAAAACTTTTTCTAACGGTATTCTTATGATAAAAAATAGTTTTTAGAATTTAATATTCTTAAGATACTTGTGGATGTAAGGACTACAATACAAAAATATCATTAATGTAGATCTTGTTCAGACTCGAATGTATCTGAGACATAGTAATCCTATGTCTTAAGCTTTGATAATATATTTCCCGCAATATCAAACAAGAAATGTATACCGACAATGTTACAGGAAACATAATACTCAAAGTACATTGGAAACTGAAGTCCAATGTACTTTGAGTATTATGTTTCACCCTCGATGTACTGAAAATTCGTTGTTAAATTTATGCAATCACTATTTCAGTTTTATGGATATTATTGGAAAATGTTTCACAAACACATTAGAAATATGTATTTCATTATTCTCTTCACACTATTAGTTCAATATCTTTCAAAATTAGTTTTATATTATCATAATAAATATTTCTACAAACTTTTTGCATCTCCAAACTCTAAACTTTTAGCACATTTAAGACATTTAGAGTGCTTTAAAGGTTAAATTCAATTCAATAATTAATGATTATTGTAGTTAATTTACAATGAAATATTTAAATCATACTTAACATTCAGTATCTATGCAACTGAGCTACACAATTAATATAAAAACATTTTAGCAAATAAAATTTTTGAATAATCAAATTTAATGATTATTCCATTCTGGTCTTGTGATTCCAGCTCTCAATTCTGTATAGTTCATAAAATATGTCAAAATATAAAGTTCATAAAATTTTATTTGATTTATTTGAGCAGTCGAATTTTATTTTGCAAGAAAAATTCATGATAAGATGTAAATTTTGCATTGTATTTTTCCTAAGTTTTCTGCAAAATAATATGTTCACACTGTAATTTATATGTTAAATGATTTATTTATTCACTGCAGTTAAGTCTAAATCCAAAAAATTAATTTTTTAAACAATTTAGTTTTTTTAAAAAATTAAATTATACATATAAATATAAATATAGATAATTATAAAGTTTAAAACATTTACAAGTGTTCTAAGGCACTTATTTTCTAAAGGAATACATGAAGAAATCTTTAATCCAGATTTCTTGATAAAGCTAATTCTGCTGTTATTTGGAACTACTACATGAAAATTTTAAAATGTCAAAATCCCTTTCATTTTGAATAATAAGATATTAAAATTCCCAGACAATTAAAAACGAAAATCTTTAGAAAGTAGTACCCAAAAAAATTCACCTTTGACAGCAATAACAGCATTTATACAACTGGGAATAAAGTGAACCATATTAAATGTCATATACAAACAGAAATATTTTTGAATCTTCAACATGCTATTACGTCAACCGTTGTGTCAAAGATATTGAGATGTGCCAATCACTTCCTAATCATGGATCAGACTATTTTTCTTTGTGAAATAAATTTTAAAAATTATGGTCGCAACTGAAAAAAGCCAAATTTTACTTATGACAAAAAAAAATTTTGCACAGTATTAACATTCCCTTGCATGTTATTGAGCTGGCATGTAACTGTTAACAGTGATCACATAAAATTATTTCCACATGGTTGCTGGTAATGAAATTGCGGACAGATTGGCTAGACCCGATGGTAGCCATTTCACCACTCCTGCCACTTCTCTCACTTATATGGAGCATTTTTCTAAATTTAGGGCAATTACTATGGCTACCTGGATTTTCCCACCTGTTCATCCTTGGTACCAGGTGAGGTGTCCTGGTGGCTCCTTGGCAGACGCGATCAAACTGCACTTGCAAGTTTTCTTAGCGGCCATCTGTTTTCTGTGACTTTCATAGTTGGTAACAGACATTTTGAGACCTGCACTAAGTTTTTTTCGGTGCAGGCATGTCCTGACAGCATTTTATCTTGTTTAAGGCTTACTAATAGCGACCAGATTCGGGATCTTACTAATAGCGACAAGATTCAGAAATTTGAATCATGTCTACTACACTGCAATTTGATATCTTTTAAAATAAAAAATGTATCGGTAATCACTTTTTGCCTCCAAATTTTACTTTATTTCTATTCTGTGTGTAGCACATTTCCATGATTTTATATCAGACAAAGCAATCAAATGTAGTTTGTTCATAAGAAGTTAAATATTTAAAATTTCTTCACCTAAACATATTACACGATAAATAAAGAAATAACAATGAAAAGCTAATCACTTGCATACTTCAATATTTTCTTTTTAGAAAGAAATTTTCAATATGAAGGATATTATCTTTTCTTCTAAAAAAATTAAAAGCTGTTTTTCAAAATGCATTACTTTATTAACGCTATCCATTCATTTATAAATTAAAAACAGATCACGATTTCTTATAAAAATTGTATAAAGCTAAAGGAAAACACAATGGTATCGAAAGCATTTTCCGAAACACATTGCAACATTTTTACGCAATTTCAAAAAGGGAATTAAGTGTTTCATCCTAATCTCAAAAGTGAGTCTTATCATAGGCATGCTTGATGGAACGAGAAATGGACATCCTTATTGTGCCCAAGAATATTCACGGAGATATATCTGAGATTTGCCATTGAGACATGATCTCTCTCCTGCAGAGATTAGTGGAACCCAGCCAGCAAGAATTCAGTTTATTTACTCGTGTAGAAAACATTCCGTGATAACTTGATATACGGTGAATAGCGAACGTTTTCTTGACACGAGTTCAAGATAAGGTATCTTGGACATACAGGATATCTTAATAAATCACCTTATAAATTGAGACTTAAATGAAATCCACTGTGTGTTTATTGTTGTTTTGTATTAAGTATTCTATTCTGAGATAGAAATTGTATTAATTGAAGAATATAATATTGTGCGTAATATTTTACATTTAATTTAAAAATTAGAAAATGTATAAGCGAAGAATTGTGTGACTAGTGAAAAAATTTAAACATACTCAAAAGAAGCTGGCAATGATTTTAAATAAATTTACATTTTAAAACTTATTATTTTAGATATGTATCAGATATGGGATTTTCAATACTGCAGTGCATGGAAACCATAAATATTAAAAATTAGTTTGAAACGAAATCACTAGTTTAAAAAATATATATATTTTGAATAAAACTTTGAAGTTATAGTTAGAACTAATTTAGAGAACTTAAATTGGTTGTACATTGAAACTATTTTACTTACTTTAACTATAATATATTTAAAAGAAATATAAATAAAAATTTGCATTAATTTATTAATATATGTAAGTTTAGTTAAATATTCTAATATTAAATAAATTATATATCTCTTATTTAAAAAATAATATAATAATATAAAATTTATTGTTTTACTTGCTGATTAAATTTGCTGATTTGTACACTGTTAATTGATGTACAATGTAAAAAGAAAATAATTACTTTATAAAATAGCTCACACAGAGGTGTTATAATTTTGTCAGAAAAAAATACAATTAGCTATATTTATAAAACACTTTTACATATATTTTATTTTTTGAAGAATCTAAATTTCTTTTTTAGTTAAATGAAACAATTTTAATACTAAATTAATCAATAATTTTCATTTATCTAGCATAGACTATAGAAATAGCTTATAAAAAGAAAATATTGCAGAAAATGAAATAATTGAAAATGATAATTGTGAATAATTTGAAATTATTGTAATCAAGTTATTTATCTATAATATTCATTAATTGATTTCTATACTATAATTCTTTCGTACGAATATAATCATTTATTAACCCATTACTAGGTAACACATTTAGACATATATTGAACGTTAGAGCATTTTTTCTATAATTTGCATCAATTTAGTTTATTATTGTAAAATAAATGGTTCTTTATTAACAATATTGTGGGTATTGAAGTGCTTTATACACATTTTTTCATTATTTACACAAAAACGAATTCCTTACCCAACTATATATTTAATGTTCATCGTAAAAATGTGTATACATTTTCTGAATCGAAAATATTTTATAAGGATACCAATTTGGATTTAAAATTTTCTTATAATTTAAAATATATGGTATCAAGGTTATAGCTATTTTATTTATTTAAAAATTCTAACTATACATTCATTGCAGAAAAACAACATGCAATGAAGAAACATTACACAAAAATATCGCTTTGTTTAATAAGACACGTTTTTTCAAAAATGATATTTCACTTTAAAAATAAAAATAATTTTGCTTTAAAATGCCACTTATATTTAACTATTTATTGAAATGGATGTTTAATTAATTTATAGATTTTAAAATAAAAATTATTTGCATGTAATTCACATTTATAGCACCAATTGAAAACTTAAATATAGAATTAAGTTGTTTTAATCATTATTTACAATAAAAATATATATTATGTACTTAATTAATATTATTTTAATGAGTATTCAAAATAATATTAACTAAAATATGTTTCATTAAAACTTTGAATTTTGGAAATTTAAAATTATGAATTTGAAATATTTTAAAAAGAGGAAGTCCAATATTCAAAAATCATATACTTATATCATGAACTTTTAGGAACAAAGTAACTATGAACAAGTTTAAGAAAAAAAATTGGAAGCATTGATCAAAATAAAAATTTGTATTTTTCTTTCAATAAATCAATTTTAATTTAAAAATATTAATTACTTCTTAAAGCCTCATTTATCCGTGTAACATTATGTTATATAAGAAAATAAGAAATATATTTATGAATAATTATATGAATTTAGTTTTCTTAAGTAAAGACATTATATTACAATTTTTGAGCAATAATAAAACAAAAAATATTGATATTAGAGAAAGATTTTTCGTCGTAACATTACGTTTTCCGCAGAAATGTAGGGCAAATATTTGATAGAAATGATTTAGGATGGAAATCGTACAATGGCACTTCTACTCAAATTGAATATTCCTAGTGGGAAATATTCAGGAAATCAGTAAAAATATTAAATAATTTAAGATAAAATCCTAATAACAAAAGAAATATTTGTATATATATATAATATTGGAAATATTCAACATATTACATTGTGTAAAATTCATATATTATTAAAGTATAATTTTTCCGCCTTTTTAAGTTATATCTTCTTAATTTATAGCATCCAAGTAATAGAAGACTATAAGTTATTTCAATAAAAATACTTATGTACATTTCTGCAGGTTTAGTGTCATTTAATATTTAATTTTTCAATTCATTTACTTCAATTTTGCTCTTTATTCATTACTGTTTTATCAAACATATATAGCTGTAAATAAAATTAAAGAAATCTTTAATTTTAAAAATTAAAAACATTTTAAAACTGACTCAATGGACGGGAATGGATGTAAATAAATTCAGAAATATTTTAAAGTTAAAAACAAAATAAATTCTAAAACTGACTCCAATTTTGTATTAACTTTTCAAATATTTAATTTTATAGCTTATTTTATAGACTGGACTTAAAATCTGAAATTATAAAATATGATTTCTATAGCTTTCCTAATATTACTATTTGGCTTACATAAATACTGCTGACATGCTGATTATATCAGGATTCAAAGAAAACATTTAAACAGTATATAACTAGACCAATAATTCAATTTTCTTTTATCAATATATTTAAATATTGATATAACTGAGATTATTACCCAACATAAGTTTACAGGCAGAAAATGTTTATGAAAAATTCACTACTTACATTCTTTTATAATGTGTATTATATATATATATATATATATATATATATATATATATATATATAT
>CM057821.1:45273702-45292244 GCA_030067965.1 Latrodectus elegans
CAATGTCCTAGATGCATTCATTGCAATTTTGATCTCATTTTTTTTATCATCTTGCATTTTTGTAGTTGATCAGGGATTTTTTTATCATGCAGCAAATGATTAAATATAAATTAACCTTAAACTAACAGAATATCCCCTATTCTCTTTGATAATTCCCCATGAATTAAATGGTAAAATCATGATTTCGTTTACATTCATTATATTACTATTTCCAGTTTGTTTCAATCTTAAAAAAATTTTTAATTTTAGTTTTCCCAAGTATGCTTTTGAAAGTAAAAGTTATAACATTCTCTTGTAAATGATAATGGTGTTGTTGTAGTTTTTATTTAGCTCAAATCAATATTTTAAAAATATTTATTCGATAAAATGTCTGAATTGGTATTTATCATTCCTATAAAACTTAACTCAATGTTACAAAGTTTAAAGCAATATATAACAGAAGCTAATTACAGTACTGAAAAATAAAAACCTCCCAATTAAGAAAAAAATAAACATTTTCAAGGGAGTAATTTAGATATACGTGAACTACTCTTAAAATTTAAAATGAAATACACAAAATAGTAATATTAATTCTTCTAAATTATACCTACATACATGAAAAAATATTTACGTTGCATAAGTTCACATATCCTTAACTTAAAATTGTAAAATGTTTAAATTTCTTTTTAAATACTACTACTAAAGGAATCATGTAAAGAAATAATATATTTTTATCTTTTTTATTACTTTATCTAACAACAGCTTATTTTTTGGTTTAAAATACAGTATTTCCTGAAACTCTCAGTGAAATTAATGGCATCGAAAGTTTCATGAATATTCATTTAAAGTCCCAAATAAGAGCCAGAAAGTAAACTGCTGCCATTAAATTTACGCAGTTCTTGTCAAACAAACTTGTTTTTGCCTTAAGTGTAAACATAAATGCACTTAACACTTATTTTTATGCTTGACTTATTCAAAGTAAATTATGCTAGTTTTTCTCACTTTTCAATACTTCTTCTGTAAAACAATATTCATTTAAATTAGATCAAAGCCAATTTATTTTTCTAATTTTTATTGGCCTTTCATGATTTAAAAAAAGAACATTTTAAAGAATTTATAATTGGATGATGTAATTTAACTGAATTTTTAATGAAATAATGTTAATTTCTTCCTTTGAACATAAATTAAAAGGTTAATTACAAAGGTTAAAAATATAAAAATACCAATTTAAAATTTTAATATTGAAACATATGTATTTATATTCATGAAACTAAATTATTTTTAATTAAATAAGTAAGTATCCATGAAAATTACCAATAATATGAAAAAAGAAAAACATAATTTTGAAATTTAAAGTAATATTTCGAAATATGTTTTCTTAAAATTAATCAATGAAAAGTATTTTTAAACGTTTATATTAGTATCCATTTTTTAAATTTATTAAAGTATTTGGTTAAATTTATTTTACATATACTATATTAATAAATTAATTATAATATTAATATTTATTTTGTATACGAGAAAAGTACTTTGAAAAAATTTCCATTATATTTAGAGTTATTTCTGGTAATTTTGAAATGAAAATATTATTTATTGTAATTTGTTAATTAACTCAGAGGGAGAAAAATATAAGTTGACAAGGAGGTAACCATTTTAAAAGCAAAAGTTAGAGTACAATATCTAATCAAATAAAAAAATGTAGTGATGTTTTTTATATTTGTCAATTAATAATTTATCGTAAAAAGCAGAACATTAGAAACAAGCAGTTTTATTAGGATTTTCGCATTAACTTTTTAAGAGATGTAAATTGGATCATAACTACTGTTCTTTTTTTTTTTTTTTTAACTAAACACATGTCAACAATTTTATATCACTGCGCAAAACAAAATTAAACATATAAGAACTTTGTAGTATGATATTTTAATTAAAAAATGAACTAATATTTCTCTCAAATTTAGAATATTGGGGCAAATTTATATTAATTAATAACTATAGTTTTTTAGCTAATGCAACATTTTATTCATTTAATACATTTTATCATAGAAAATACTGATATTCTAAGCAGATATGTTTGTTTGTATACTGTCATTAACAAGATTAGTATGTGAACACTATTACACCGTTGTATTGGAATCAGCAATAAATTGACGTTAACATGTTTTTGTATAAAATTATATCCTAAAATATTTAATAATCACTTCTAACTTCACCGTATTAACGCAAAAAGCAGTTTCACTGTTATTAAATTTATTACATTAGGCTTGTTAATAAAAATATGTTGGCTGATGAATAAAAAATTAAAATAACTCTTTAAGCTTAATTAACAATTTTAATATAATACATGAATATTGGCAATATAAGACAGCTTAGATAATAAAAACTTAAATTTAACCATAACATAAAATTCATTTCGTACATTAATAAAATATCAGTGACATGTTAGCACAGATTAATAATAATAGTTAATCACAATATGTAAGTTCAAATTTAATCATTTTATTTTTTATTATGAAATTTGTAGCACAAATATTTTACAATTTAATCAATTAGAAAACTATTATTAATAAATTCTAAATATATTGCTAACACAACTCACATGATTAAGCTAATTGAATGTAAACAAAAAGTAATTAATTAGAGAGCACAAAGGATTAAAAAAATTGAAAAAGAATCACTCTTGAAGTTCACAGCCAATGTTCAACGGCCGCGGTGGTGTTGCTCTCATTATTGGAAGACAGTGAGTTCAAATCCCAGCCAAACGAAGATCCATCATGTTCACTAAAGTTGTCTAAGACACGTCTTTTTCAAATGTCTTTCAAGTGAAGTGATAAATATGGGGGTGATAGGCTTCTGCTTCAAAATCCCGAAAACTCCTTTGGTTACTTCTGTGTGGCTGGTAGAGCCCGATTCAGGGCTATGTACAGGGAAGCATGCTAGTGCCACAACAATGGCTAGCGTTCAGGAGAAGAAGAATGTGCAATGACAATATTTGGAATCAGAGAATTCTCAAACAAAAAAATATTGCTTGATTCCATCATATTTATAGGTTGACAGGACAGATGGTCAGAAGAGATAAAACCAAATTATCTGGAATTTTGGCTTCCTTTTCCATATAATTCTCAAGAAAAAAAATGGCGACTATTCGGTTCTCATGAGATATTATGCAAATTTCGTCGGTGTATCAAATTCTTATTGATTCAGCAGCAGCCCCAGTTTTCATAATAGTCCACACAGATTTTATTTTAAATTTGCTTACTTCATTTTAATAAAATGTTCCTAATGCTCTCATCCATATCGAACTTTGTTATATTATTTCTTTTAAGAAGCATACCTCTGGACGCATATCTCTATTATTGCCCCTCCTTTTGACAATGTTCGTTTCGACAGCAAAATAGCAATCGTTTCACCCCTCCAGAAATATTAAAAAAAAAGCAAACTAACATATGCGTAGGGGGGATACGAGAAAATGGAAACCAAAATCAGAGTTTTTTTTAAAGAGAGGATGGCAAAACGGTCGGCTGTCACTTTTAGACTAGAAGGAATACAGTAAAAAAAATTGTAATCAAATCAGCAAGCAAATTATAATAGTTTTATATAAGGATTGTATTACCACATCACATATACTCGGACAAATTTAAGTTAAAAAGGAAAAAAAAATATTAAGCACAATAGAAATTAATGCTTTTACATGAGAAAATATTTAAGTACAACCACTATAAATCACATCACACATATCATCATTCAAAATGTATTCATTTGTAAAATTTGTTATTATAAGCTAGAAAAATCTCATACATTCAGAACAAAATAAAAATTTTCATGCTATTCATGTCTCAAGTTATTATGACAACAAATTTTAATAAAAAAATATTCAAATCATCCAACAAGTATTAGAAAATGAAATAGAACAGTACATTGTATAAAAGTAAAACTATTTAACCTGAATGGCAGCGCAAAGTAACAAGAAATGTAGGTTATTTGTTATGTATATATATATATATACATATATATATATATATATATATATATATATATATATATATATATATATATATATATATATATATATATATATATATATATATATATATATATATATATATATATATATATATATATATAAATATATATATATGTAAATATATATATATTTGTCTGATTATTGCCAATGAGTATAGTATATTGTCATCTATGATGCTGACGACCTACTGAATGAATATCTATACTCTTTAAATTTAAATTTAGAATCATGGTACATAAGAAATATATTTAATTTAAGGTAAAAAAATGTTGAACTACCTCAGATTTGCCAGCATAAGCAAACTAGTAGCTATAGGTTCCATAACATTTTTTATAATTTATAATATGTTGATCACAAGAAATTTTACCCGTAAAATCTCTACGATTCAACTACACTTTTTAAGTTAAATTAATGAGAAATCGGCTCACCTCAAATTAATTAACTTTTTTACATGTAGCATTTATTTCTCTATACGAATACAGTACAATTATAAGTATTTATCACAGAAAGAATGGCTTAGAGATAATTGATAGGTAAAGAACAAAAATTTAGTTTTAGCCAATCACTAAGTTCAAATGCAGTTAAAAGTACAATTACTTAAATTAAGCAATATAAAAATATTCACATGTCTGGTATATAACAGAGATACACATTAAGATTAGATACTATCAATCAAATACAAATGAAATTTAAATTCAATAAAATGAACAAAATGAATATATAGTACAGTAAAGAAGTATCAAGTAAGAATATTAGTCATTATTAGTTATACTGGCACAAAAGTATGATTTTGTTGCAATGACTTAAGACAAATTATTAAAGGCAAAATTAAGCCACTATTTCCAACAATTAAATGAAACCACACAATTAACTAAAACAAATAATTAGACTATAAAGTGAAAAGTCATATATATATTGCCAAGCAAATACAAAATTCCATTTCTGTACTAAGTAAAATTACATATATTATATAATATGTTATAATTAAAATAACTTACTAAGGATAAATGATATTTGAAGCTTCTCATATGATTGCCTTTAATAATTTGTCTTAAGTCATTGCAACAAAATCATACTTTTGTGCCACTATAACTAATAATATTCTAAATTTGATGTCGTTAATAACATTGCTTTTTTAACTTTCCGTTTAAAAGCCGTAGTTCCTATTTGAATAATGTTTAATTAAGTTTGTTGGGACATAGAATTATTCAGAAGATGAATTTAAAAATAAAATTGTTTACTTTTGTTTTGTATATACCATACCTAATTGAATTATATATATATATATATATATATATCAAAAATAAATAAATATGTATATAAATAAATTAAGTAAAATTTTGTATTTTAATAAAAAAGATTTTCACATCAACTAATTATATTATTTTTCATTTTCATTTGTGCTTCATATAGTAGGTTTAATCGTTACGTTTATGTTAATTTAATGTCACTACACAATTACACAACTTTATTATACGTGTGCAGATATATAAACTGATAAGAAACATGTATTAATATATATGTAATTTTATCTGTAATTAATATCTTAGGAACAAATTTAAAACAAAAATTTTTCAATGGATGTGTTTTTCAAAGATTTAACATCATAAAGACTGTTAAATAAATTTGGCTATCAGAGTAAAACTTGTTTTAAATTAATAAAACCTTTAAATATGATATGCAGCTTAAAAATGATTTCAAAATGTTATTAATTATGTATGAAAAGTAAAATCACTGTCAAAGTTTCATATTTTGACCATGTATGCGATATAAGTAAATTTTTTATTTACATTTATATTTTCAGAGGGATCTCAAATTCAATAATTATGTAATTATATCTAAAAGAAAAATAATTCAAGAAATAGGAATTATCAATATTCTTCCTTTTTGTCCGTCTCTCTCTTCCTCGACCCATATTTTATATGCTTAAATACTTTAAACTTTATTAACTATTTGATTTTCATGCCTAAATAAGCAACATCCCTTTAAAATTAAATCGCGATAAAATGACTTTGCTCTTAAAATTATTTTTCTTAGCAAAACTTTGTAACTTCTTTTAAATTTGCTTTTTCTTCACCAGAACTCATTTTTTACTCGAATTTACGAGCTACTTGAAACAATTTTCCCTATGGAATGGTCAAATGTTCAGAAATAATCCGAGTGAAAATGGGAAAAATACAGAAACTGAAGATCGTTCTGTACCTCTTTTGGGATTTCAATTTTTCCAGCATTTACCACTTTGTCACTCAGAAAAGAACTGTAGATTAATTTTGAAAGAATGATTTCTGAGACAAGTGAATCTAACTATTAATTGAATCGTTTTATTCTTAAGAGAGCTGATATGTCAGCATATAAAATGTGCTATATGAAAAGGATACATTTTTTCTATTGTTATTATTTAATGAAATATTCATCTCTTAAGAACAAAAAAAATATTAAAGAACAAGTAGTATGAAAATGTACTTTCTAAATCTGTTCACATTTCATATACAAAATATACTTATTTAAAATAAACATTTAATTACAAATCTGTGAATTTCCTAAAATGAAAATATTTGAAATATACGGAGTTGTTCGACTATAAGATTCCTTTCCATGAATAATATTTTCAAATCATCGTGCAATAGTATATGATAAAATCAACAAACTAATTATTATTTTGAAGCAACTTATAAAGCTTGGTTCTTCATGTATAATCACTTTCAAATTTAAACTTCATATAAAAATTCAATTAAAATATTGGCATGATTCAACTTGTTGATGTATATAGTTTACCACTGTTAAATAAGCAAATAAATCATGTGAAATTTATAGCACACGTT
Organism: Latrodectus elegans; assembly: GCA_030067965.1. Taxonomy (NCBI): domain Eukaryota; kingdom Metazoa; phylum Arthropoda; class Arachnida; order Araneae; family Theridiidae; genus Latrodectus; species Latrodectus elegans. Next base: position 45,280,525 of record CM057821.1, read on the forward strand.
TCTACTCATAAGTTATGTAAATCGTTAACATAGCAGCGAGATTGGTCATTATACACTCTAGTGCTAACCGCTTTCGATGTGTAAAGTAAAAAAAAAATTTGCTGACTGGAAGAAGGACAATAGCTTTTTCCCTGTATTTTTTGCATAAGCTTTTTAACTATTTCTCGAACGAAAATGATAAGATTGCTTAAGTTGAGTATTGCCAATCACTTTAATCTATTATGGTGTAAGATGAAATCAAGGAACCATGATATAAGAGTAAACACTGAACCTTCGTGACTGATAGCATTTATCTCTGCTCATCGTAATACTGCACGTAATGTTGTGCGCATGACAATAATGGATAGCGTATCCATAACACAATTGATACAAACTACCGAACATCATTTTGTGTTCTTCATTATCATTCAAAGTCGTTTTAAGCTGAGAAGAACGTTCATAAATTGTAAACTGGTTCATTTATTCTTGAAGCAAAAGAATAGGCGTTTCCAATGTTATAATAAATAACGGTCATAGAAAATACAATGAGAAAGACGCTGCTGTCTCAGTTATGCCTACAAAGATTTGATTTTTAGATTCTCCTGTTCATAAACTGAACAGTGATACCTGAAAAGTTGCTTTATGCTTCGTTACTTTGGTGGCACCCGAGATCATACTTTTTAGTTGGATTAGGTTTCACTTTCTCTGGAACATATTCCCTGGACAAAGATAGTAAGAGTTACATCTCTGAGGTGATAAGTCCGTTTTGTTGTCCTAAATTCAACACATGATAACAATCATATTTAAACAGAGCAATGCTTGATCTGGCACGTATGCAATGTTAATTTTTTTTCTATCTCACTCGCATTTATTCATTGATCTACTTGTTTTTCCGATTCATCACTAATGGGAATTATATAGTTCCTGCTTGTACAGTAATTATCACGGCATTTTATACCTATTTATACACCATATCATATTTGGTACTATGTTGAAATGTATATTAAACATTTATTTTTATTGTTTTACTCCAAGAATACATCTAAAGTTTATTTATTCTATTTCGGGGCGTATGACAGTAGTTATAGGAAACAATGGAGACAGCTATTACTACAGTTTTGTAATCATATTCACTTCACAAAACTCTTAAAATTCATTTAGGTTTTGTTTATCTTACTACCTATCAAAAAGTTTTTTTTTCTTTTATGTGTATGTAACATCTAATCAACATTAAAACACAGTCATCAGTCAATCTCCGACCCTGAAGAGACTGTGAGTAAAATTCCTACTTTGAATCAGCATCAGCAAAACGTTAATGTTTGCTTATTGCTTTATGTAAATTTTTTGTGTTAAAATTGTATCATTTGCCTATGAATATGTTGGATTATTTAAACTTTGAAGTTATTAATGATTCAAGTAATTTGAAAGGTTATCTTTTTGTTTCACAATGTTCTTTGTTTCGTTCATTTCTCTTATATGACATTTGTCTTCACATGACTGCATCATATCATTATTTTCTTAATGTTGGGATTAATAAAGCAATGTTTGAAACGTTTTATGTTGTTTTAATCTGCTTAAATAAATAAGCTAATTAAGGCTTTGTTTTGAATTGCATTAAAAGCGAAGTGTCAAATATAGTGTAAAATAAATTTCCTTTCTGAAAAAAAATGCTCAAACATAGAGAATTGTTGTTCACATTAATAAAATAATTCAACATCAAAATCTTTTTTTTTTTAAATTTTCTTATAAATTCCTGTTTCATTCCTGTTATAAAAAGCTTTATTGTTATTGATATTTCATTTAATGACTATATTAATGAATATATTTACGTCAAGTAATTTTCTATTATTCATTTTATTATCTTACCATTTATCTGTATTTAAATAATTTATATGTAAAGACTTTCAAATATATCATTTCATAATGAAATTTTTAAGTATATAAAAATATTTCTATCTGAGAGAAAAACAATTCATTAATGTGCATCTTTTGATACGAAAATATGTTTTGAAATTATTTTTGATTATAATGTTGTTTCGTAGATTTTATTTAATATTTTATTGTGAATGATTTACATTAAATTATGATTGAATAGTCAATTTGATAATATAAAATTACCGCTGCATATATTATTAAATATTTTAATATATTATTTAGGTATTGCATTCTTTCTCTTAATACTATCTATAATTTTTGCTTTATCATTATTAAATTTGAAAAATTTTTCCTGATATGTGTTAAAAGTATACAGAAAAAATTATATTTTTTCACAAATATATATTACTGTTTGAAAAATATTGAATTGAGATCTTAGGTATTTAAATTAATTAGTTTATTAAATCAGTTGAAATATGAAAACTGCATTGTTGAAAAAAGAAAGAGAGCCTTTAATTTTATGAAAAATTGTAAGATGTACTCGTTAAAAACGATTTAGAGTTGGTTAATATCAACAGGTGGTTTTTTTACAACATCGGAAAATTCAACACAACATGGTAGATTATTTCTGAAAATCTTTTCTTTTTTTTTTTTTTTTTTTTTTTTTTTTTTAAAAAAAAAAAAAAAAATAAAGCAACAGACAAAAATTTCACTATATTTGATCATTTCAAAAGTTTTCAAATCAGTGATCAGATTATGGAAGGGACTTTAAATATCCTCAAAGATCTTGTGATCTTGAATATTTAGGAGAATATTCCTCATGGAACCAAGAAACACTTTAACTAGTTTCAAGTGTTAAAAATAGAAACAGCATTCTTGTTAGTAAATTACATCCAATGGTATACATGCAAAAAATATCAAAAGTAGACATTCATATAATAATTCATTCATTGATATTTCACTCTTAAATCCAATGAAAGGTACTCAATTCAATGTTCTAAATGCTTAGCTGAACACCATGATTAGTAAGATGACTTACTGTCATTAATTCATATGTTCAAAACAAACTTGTTACGACAATATTTGAATATAAACGTAAAGCATAACTTAAACAACAACAGTGATTAATATTACTTTCAATGGAAATGGAGGCACAGTTTTGTGTGGACAATTAATTAAATTATTCAAATGGTTGGGAAAAAATTTTTTAATCTAAGAATAAAATGAGGTCCAGTTCGTAAACACTTTCAGTACTAATAATGTTACTGAAGGCCTCCACATTAAAGAAAAATTACAAAATTACTTTTTAAAAGGAGAACCTTTGCTCTAACTCTGTTAGATATTCCTGACCTTACAGATAAGAAAACATTTTTGGGTTAGACTCTACTTGATTGTGCCCCTTGAATTCTCGCGAATTTTTCGCCAATTTTGGGTGATGTTGTTCTGTTTGTGGTAACCCTAAATGTTATTCTGAAATCCATTCACGTTTCTGATTGGTTTAGATTTAACCATTATTTTTGAATGTTCAAACAAAATCACCAATCTCACCAAGTGGCATTCTCAATTATATTTTTACCCATTTTTTGACAAGGTTTTTTCTGAGAAAGCAGGGGTATTTTTAAATATTCGAGAAGAAAAGTAGTTGTTTGATGACAATTCAAACAAATAAAACTGTAGAGACAAATATTGGACAGGAATGTATACTAATTCTTCAACAAACCAAGCAAATTATTTCATTTACTGCAAGAATTCATGTCGATTCTTACGACTTATCTATACATTTATACCTTCTTAACGCAGAGAAAAGTGAAAATATAACCAAAGAACACATAAGATGATTGAAAGCTTTATTTTTAAAGCGCGATGCAATGTGCTATCACAATAAGGAACCACCCTCTTTCGAAGACCATTACATTCGGTGAACGCAAACAATGTATCACCACCTAATGTAGGAGTTTCACTCGTGAGTAATGAATGGGATTGGTATTGATTTGAACCATACCTTCAACATGTTAGCGTATCTCCAAACCTTTATTGGCCTTCCAAATAAACTCCCATTAACTTTTCCTTCCAAGGTCTGTATCATCCAATTTAAACTCTAGAATTTATTTTATCAATTCCACTTATTAACGTTCTAATCTATCATTGACGAATAATTTTACCAGGAGATCCGGAAATTTCCTAAATTTTTATAAACATCCTTCAGTAATTTGTTCGTTGCCCTTCAATTTCTTTGTCTGACTATTAGGTGCGTGATAGATAGGCAAAAAAAAAATCGGCAACTTCTGAAAATGATGCTGAGTTTTCAGGAAGAATGAAATGGAACAGAATTGAATCTTTTAATATTATTGGTAGTTCAAATGAAGCTCATTCAGATGTTTATTCCCTTACAAATTGAGGGAATCCAATTTATGTCGTACAATCAAGTGTTGCTACATCATCGAGATAATTTCTCTGCACTAGTTATTTAATGTAGTTTGTTTTTTGTTGTACTAATTTTTGAAATAACGATCTGTTTTAATTTAAAATAACATAAAAGAAACATTCAGTCATATCTTTTTTTCAGAGAAATGTTAATAATAATAAAAAAGACAGATTTACTATGCTAAGCGTTATATATTTATATAAATTTTTTATGTAATTTTTGGTGCATAAAATAAAATATAAGATTACAATGAAAATACAAAAAAAACAATTCCTAAATATAATTTTTATAAATATGATTTTTAATTTTTTGCGTTTTTTTTTTCAGAATCCTATTATTATAAGAGAAGATAAAGTTTTATAGTTAAAATTGCATTAAAATCAATACCTTTGAAAAATTGTTATATATCGATTGAGTTTCGCTTACTTGAGAAAAAACAACATTTCCATATAATACTTGTGCAGAATACAGTTGCTTGAAAAAGGCAATTAAATGAAATCAAATATAATGTACGCCGGCAATTCATCCTGCTTAGATTATATAAAGGCAAATAAATATTTCGGTGATTAACATAACATTACCATTTAATGTAGTATTAAAAACTTACAATTTAAAAATTTTAATATTTCATTACACCAAGCAAATATATGGCACTTTATATTTTTTTGAATAATTGACAGAAAATATATATTTGTGATATTTCAACATTACATACCGCATGACATAATATCTGAACAGCATTTTTATGGAAGGAAAGTTATCTGGCATTTTAATATTCATCACTTAAGTGTCCTCCCGGGTAAAAATTTATTTGATATTAGTCCGTATTCAGGTGTCTGTAAAATAGTATATATGACATAAAATTATGGGAAATACATCAGAAAACCAAAACTGTCTACCAAATCCGAAAAGGAAACAAAAATTCAAAGTAGCAACACCAAAGAGAAAACCAAAAACACTATAATCAAAACAAAAGAAGACAGATTTGGCGAGAAATCTCTTTGGGGAAGAGATTTCAGTTTTTAAGTATATTCTAAGTTTTGCGATTAATAAAATTGTAACATTTTATAAAATTGTAAAAATGTATTGCTTTTTTAAGCTTTTTTACACACATAAAAAATGCTTAATAAAAAAATTTTATCAAGTAATTTACATTTAATCAATAACCTAAATTTACTCCAACAATATGAATTTTATGATACTTATTGATAATGTTTCATAAAATATTCTATAAGTATGATTCAATTTATAAATAATTAATCAGTATTTGTTATTGTAATCACAAATTGGAAAAATAATAAAAGTCAACTTATGTATTTAATGTTTAAATTATCATACCAAATACTAATCTGGATATTATCATAAAATTGTAAAAAAAATAATAGATAATTTACTTCCTCCATACTTAAACATTAATAGTGAATTTAAAAATATTTGAGTTTGAAATCAAATGTAAAATGCCAGAGAAATAAAAACAAATCATTTAATATCATGATAAAAGTATAAGAAGTATTCCAGATAAATGTTCCTTTTTAAAACGAAATATCTCTAGTATTATAATTATGTTTCTTCTTTGAAAATACCTATTTTTGTGTCTTGTGTCGGCTAGGCTCACAATATGGGGTGCGCTGTGCTCCACTTTTTCATACCGAACCATATTTGGTGTGGACTTTTGCAGCTTCAGTACGCATTGACCATAGGGACCCGTTTATAGGGTAGACAATCATTCACACCTCATTCATACACAGAAAGGGCAAACGATAGATAGAGAGAGAAAGTTCATCCATGCTCGAACCGGGATTCGAATCCAGGACCTCCCTATCCGCAGTCAGGCACTTTAACCACTAGACAGGGCGGTCGGCAAAATTCCTACTGAACTCATTAAATATTCGATTTTAAGACAAATTTAAGAAAATTAAATTAAAAAAAAATCTTTTAAGTGATAATTCAAAATTAATGCGAAATATTTTTTTTTGTAATTTAAAACTGCTTAGTAAAAATTATTTGTATGTTTTATAAATACAGCATATAATTGTATCTATAATATCATTAATATACAAACATAATAGTAAATAGATTTTGTCTTGAATGACACATAAATGATAAAATATGAAAAATAAGTTATTCATGTAGAATATTATTATAAAATATGATGTATAGAAACGCATAAATAATGATAACTCAAAAAGAAAGGGTGCAAAAAAATTTTAAATTATTGTTTATCATAATTTTATCAAAAATAAATGCATGATTAATAGTAACATTGGAATGAGATTTAGGAAAACGCAATTGAATTTAACCATAATATATTTATACAAAAATGTTATTTCAATTAAGCAAATGTTATAATTGGTAATAATAATAAAATGCAATAATATCAAATTGAGGTTTACAAGTGTACGATAATCATATTCTGAAAACTTATAAATTCTATGTTCAATGATAAATTGCCGCACAGTGACACGTGTATTTTAAAACGTACGTCATCAACAAACTCAACTCTAGAAGCCATTACGTTCGTCGTCCTGCTCTGTCAAAGTTTTCTCAAAGTACTCTTTCCACCTTTTCGATTGTCAAGCTCGTCAGAAGCCGGAAATCTTTGGAGAGGGAATTTGTATCCTCAAAATCTGTAACTGTGTTCAAAAGTTTTCAGAAAACCGCAATTATCGCTTTGGAAAAGCGTGGCAATTTTCCAGATATTTTCCCTGCGATTAAGGTGCCACAAATGGAGATTTAGATATGAAAATAAAATTAGAAATATTGGTTTAAGATATTTAAAGAATAAGTGCTAATAATTTTCTAAGGCATTTAGGGAAATTTATAATTATGTTGTGTGTTAGAGTGTAATTAGTGTACTAATGAAAAGATTTATATCATTTTATTTTTGCAAATCAATGATTTTATGTAATAAGATTCCTTTTTCCATACATTGTTTTCAAATATTAAAATTATATATTGAATACAAAAATCTGACAATTCACACTAAAAAAAGTTTAAATTGTTTCATGTGGTTTATTCATTTAGAATAGTAGTTATATTATTAATAATAAAGCACGGTAATTATTTGTAATTATTCTTACAAAAACGCCAAAATTATGAAAATATGTGTAGTTACCGAAAAATATTTTCTGTTAAAAGAATTTTATTTTAATTTTTTAAAATTGAGTATATAAATGGGAGTATATAATCTGATATCGAATTTATTATCGAAAAGTCAATCATTTTCTTAATTTAATAATGAAACAAAATTAATCTTTTTCAAAGAAAATGTATTTTTAAATAAATGTTTTCTTTATCAAATTAAGTTGTAATAAGAGTTCAAAAATATATTCTTTAAAATTTGAAACTTATTATATGTTCTACGGAATTCTTAATTCAATTTCATTTCTCATTTCAATATTACTTATCATCATTTAATGAAGAATTTTGTGAAGTAATATGTCATTTACATACATATAATTGGATGAAATTTTAAAAATATTATTATCAGAAACACATTTTTAATGTTAGATTTTTTATAGTATCTCACTTAATGTAAGTTTATCTAATAGCTGAAGAGAAACTATTAGATAAACTTATTTCACGTGAATCTAACAGCAATTTTATTTGTCACAAATAACAGCATATTATCCTGTAATACTTAATACACTTTTTAGACCAAATTATGTCATTAAGAATGAAAGTTAACTATGAAGAATTGAGCAAAAACATGTTTGATGTAAAGTCTTGACAAACTTATTAACCATGAATTGTAGTTCTTAACTGAAGAGAGAGAGAGAGAGAAAGAAAGAAAGAGAGAGAGAGAGAAAGAGAGAGAGAGAGAAAGAGAGAGAGAAAGAGAGTATATTGTATAAAGGAAACGAATTTAAGAAAAAGTTAAAACACTTTGAGAAAGTGTGCAAAATTGTTAGGTTATTTTTGTATTGCAATATTGTACCTAATACTCAACATATTCTACTTAAAAACATTTATTATCTACAAAAACATTTCATGAATTATTAGCAAATAAAAATAATAAATATTGCTTTCTTTCGAAATTGATATTTAAATATTCATAGAAAATTGTATTTATAGCAATTGTATTTATAGCATTTCAATGAAATCTTTGGTTTAACTGTTTTAGGTTATATAGTCATTTGAACTTCTTAAACAGAAATACTGTCTTGTGAGTTACATTTTAAATATATCTGAAATCTCATTTAGGATAATAATGACGTAATAGGACGCTTATATTCGTAGAAAAAATAAAACATTTCGTTTTGTCAAAGATTGATTCAATTTGATTACAAAATCTAAAACAATTAAAATTAATATTTATCTTTAGATTTCTTTTAAAAATAAAGTTTCAGGTGAAACAGACAATATTTTCAAATGTTTTAAAAAAATTTTATTAATAATAATTTTTAATTTTTCTTGAGAAAAGTACTTTCGAATAAGTACAAATACGTCTAAAACAAAAACTAGTAGGTTTTCTCTTTGTATTTTGTAAAGAGAATTTCCTGTGAAAATGTATTAAATATTTATAATCCATAAGAAATACTAAAAGAACTTTCGTTTAAGCATTATTTATTCTAGAATATTTAAAATCATAAAATATTTTAACAAAAGTGATTTAAAATTTTTCTAAGTTTTCTTAAAAATTTTTCAAACCACATGTAAGAAGCCCATAAATCCATTATCAATGTTACAAAACTTACAGTAAAATAAAATAGTGATATGTATTTATTATTGAAAAAGCTATCCAATTACTACTATAATTATAATTGTAATAATTCATTTGTAAAATGCATTGAATGAATATTATCCAAAATATAGAGCAACTAAAACTATATTTCTTTTACATATTATTATTTTTCGTTTTAAAACTCCATTTTTTCAAAGCTCTGCTATTGTATAATAACTTTCAAAGTGATATTTCTTAACAATGAATGTACTTTAAAATTATTTTTTCTCTCTATAATTTTATTTAAAATAATTTTATAACTAGCATTATGATAAATCTATAGATGTAACAATATATCAATCACGTTAACAATTTCATTATTTATTTTATACTTTTTGATAATTAAAAGAGGGCTTTTCTACAACGTATATATATATATATATATATATATATTATACAACGTATATATATATATATATATATCTTTTTTATACAACGTATATATATATATATATATATATATATATATATATATTCGTGGTTATATTTGGGTCGTGGTATTTGGGTATTTGGTATTTTGGTCCAAACATAATATATTTGGTCGTGGTATTTGGGTATTTGGGTCCAAACGTAATATAACCACATTATATTCCAAACATAATGTGGTTATATTATGTTTGGGTCGCATTTTGTTTAAACTGCGAATTGTGAAAACGTGAATAAAAGAAGTGCGAGAGAGGAAATTTTACTGTATTTCAAAATTTGGTTAAAATAACTTGAAATAAACTAGCATAATGAAAAACAGTATAATTTCTTTTTCAACATATTAATATTTTTAAACATTTTATAGATTAATAAATTAAGTTATTTAGACTTTTAATAAATTACTTACTTTACATTCAGTAAATTAAAAAATAAGATACTTTTTATCGTTTATTGTTTAATCAAAGCATCTTGAATAATTAAGAGAGAAACTATACTGAAGTAAAATTATAAGAAAATCATCATGAAATTACGAAAGAGTATGATTGCTTAAAGTTTGCTTATAGCATTTTACATTTAGTATTGTTATATTTTTAATTTATTTTGCAACCGGCTTACTAATATTTCATAATTTTAATTTCTTTTTACAAATTTAAAACAACATTATTGTTATTTCGAAATATTGAGTTTACAGTTTCTATTTAAAAACAAACATGATTTCAGGAAATGAAGTTTAAAATTCATTTACAATTGAAAAATTATGTGCTCATTTTCATTTTGTAAAATGATGATTATGTTTACAAAATTGAAAGGAAAATTTTGGAAATGAAATAATTTTGTCTCTTTGAATAAAAAACAATTTAAAGATTTCAATACATGAGATAAAATAGAATTTTAAAATCACTTAATCAGATTTGTCTCAAAGGAATATATATTAAATATATTTATAAATTTCAGTATTTAACAGACTTATGAAACCTGAAATCATGAAGAAAAATATCTGAAATTAACAACTGAGTTATATAAAAACAGCTTTAAAAGATAAATAATTAAACAGCGTATATTAGTACATTTGGTTGAGATTTTTGAGTAGATGATACGTTCCTCCAAGAATGATATCATCATTTCTGTAAATTATGCGGACAAAAATTTTTAACCTACAAATTTCTGTGTGGGCAACAATTAATCATTATATATTTCATAATCAAATTATAATATAAATATTTGTAGATCTAGTAACATCAATGCTAATCAACAAAACTAAACCCTAGAATTAAATTGAAAAGCCGGTAATTTCTCTCCTAATTTTGTATTTGTGAAACATATCTCTCTCAAAATGAGATCCTTATTTATATCTCATTTTTACAAAGATTAAATAATATTACATATTAAATAATACTTAGTAATTTATTTAATTTTTTCCATCAAAATTTCAACAAGACTACATTACATCAAAATGTGTTTTTGCACTTTTAAATTCTGCGTTGTAAAAAAATATCTGTGTCGAGTTAAAAGCTTACAGATGTATCCTAGATTCAACAACTGACTTTTGGGTTGATGAGAAATATGTACATTAATTAGAGTCATTTCTTAGTTTCCCCATGTGTAGAAAAGATGATACTAATAAAGTTTATGTGTGTAACAAGCTTTCTCTAAATCTGTATCATTCTTATATATTGAAAAATGTAACTAATTTTATTGGATGAAAGTGGGTTCGAAACATTTATGTAACTTATCAATATTGAACTTTACACTATATTAAAATGAACTTAAATGACGAAGTTTCAGAGTTTTTTCAAGGATCATAATGTATAGAAATGTATAATTAGTAGAAATTTGAAGTAATCTGGATAATTTATAATTTCATTCTAGCATTTATTTTTGAAATTTTAAATATTCATTTCCAACAATTTACTGTCGCTCTTTTTAGCATTAAAGCAAACAGAGTCAAGATATTATTCACTTAATCGATACCTGTTTAAAAAATTTACTAGCTTTTGATGTCAATTGGAAAATTATAATATTAATGGAATTATTCATATTAGTTGATTTACAAATATTATATTTTATTGAATAATATTTAATAAAATAAAACCTTAGTCTGTTATATTTATATAACATTTTATATATGAATCGAATTTTTTATTTCATCATTTCAAATTTATTACTCTGCTCTTATATTTTAACCTACGTTTCTAAGTAAATTCACAACTCGAATGAAAGAACTAATAACAATCAAATTTTTGAAGAACTTAAAATCTAAATGTATAGGCTTAATTTGCTATAATGAATATG
>CM057821.1:45292344-45324844 GCA_030067965.1 Latrodectus elegans
GTTAAAATATTCATTTGGAAATATTTTAAAAAAAAAGTTTTAATCAATTTCATTTCATTAAATATTTGACCCATAAATATGACATCATGAACAAAACATTTTAAAAACTATCAGCATGGTGTATAAATATTGCTTGTAAATATTCTATAATAAACAATTTACCTATAATAAATAATTTTTATAACGAAATTTTACATTGACATGATAAGAAGCGTAATTTCATAAATCAATTACTAAAGAATGAAGTTGAAGATGATGTTTAAAAGAGGGAAAATAAAAATGCGAAATTATATAATTGATTGCAGAATCATTAATTGAAAAAGAAAAACAAATGTTTTCGCAGAAAGAATTTAAGTAATCTAAAACAATTTAAGGTATGACTGTTGATGTGGTTATTGATACTGAGTAGTAAGTCACAATTTTTAAAATAAGAATGGAAATATTTTATAAAAAATGTAATGATAAATATTTACGAAAAAATATATAATTTTTGCTATAAAATTATTTCAAAACACCTATTACTTTATTAACTGATAAAAAAGTATTACTAAAAATACGAAATTAAAAATGAATAATATTTTTATGTATTATTATGGATGAATGTTGTTGATTTGTACCTTATTTTTATTGATTTCGAAATTAAATAAATTAAAATTTTCTAAATCTGTGAGTTATATTATTTAATATAAATTACCATTTTGTACTTAAAAAACACACTGTTTAAATCAAATATAGAAGGATTCACTTATTTAATCTAGGAAAAGCAATTTTTAAGTTCAAAAAGATGGTTTTTTTTAGCAATACAACTAAATAAGGCAGTATTATCATCCTTAAAGGCGGAAATCTTCCTGAAAGATAAACATTTAGAAGAAAAAACATGTTTTGCTCTCAGCATTTTGTTGAAGTCATTACCGATCATCATCCACTCCAAAAACATATACTAATTTGAAGCAGCTGTGTGTCTCTTTAATCTGTTCTTTAAATGTATTTATTCTTTCGCAGAAACTTTAACAGTATTCCAAAATTACATAGTGGTTAAAATTCAGCTGCTATATAAACAAATCCAGAAGTTAATGTTAAGTTGTCTATGTCCATCCTTCTTATTAAAATTTTAATGCTAATACATTTTTTTATATATTGATTAATATAAACATGCATGCTATATATGCATAAATTAATGTAAAATTTCTTTTGAAATATTTTGATTTAAAAATATTTTTAATGTAATCTTATTATGGATATTAAATTTACTTTTCATAATATAAACTATATTAAAAGTATATTTTCGTGTAGCCATGCTGAAATTTAGAACTTAACCGAATATGACATATAAAATACAGAAACTACCTCTATCTGTGAAGCCTAAAATAAATGGTTATGTTTTCCTTTGAAACCGGAATATTAATGGCAAATATTTCCAAGATAAAAATGACAAGATTAAGTTTTAATGTCCAATGTAAGATATTATATAGAAATAAATTAGAGAAAAATATATTTAATATTAGAGAAAAAAACGCAAGAACTGCGTTAATTACTTTTAAGTATAAATAATAGGAACTTGCTTAATGAAATTTTGAATGAGAATTTCTTTAATGTCGGTAAAAATGTAACATTTTAAATCATAAGTTTATAACCTAAGTTCAAAGGAACATAAACTTATTTTTAAAATAGTTTAATGCTACTTAAAACTGAAATTTAAGAACAGAAACTGAATATTTATTTTTAGATGAGTTATGCAGTGGACTATTCAAGTACATTAAATCAATTAATGGTAATTTGTGGACTATACTGATCACAATCATTGGCAATATATTAATTAAAATTTTAATACTTAGATATTATCCAAAGGGAATATATTCAAGGTAAAACAAATATGTTGAAAATTAGAAATTTATGAATGATCCTTATTATAATCACAGTTGTAGAAAAAGGGGAGCAATTTTTAAAACTTTCATATCAGATTCATATATGAAAGTTTCGTGTTTTAAAATTTAATAATATAAATACATTTCAAGGATAAATATGTATTAAAAATTCCATTTTCTCCATATTTCCATTCTCTTTCTGTGGAAAACGTCATTACAAAGATAATTCAAATGATTTTTATCGGAAGGCTCAAACTTGTATTTAAAAAAACTCTAATTTATGACTGATTATTACAATATGTGCTTCTGAAAGCAGATTTCGTTTACTGGCGTCTCCAAGGCAATTAATTTTGTTTGTTAATATAGCTAAAGATAATTTGATATATTTTGAAACTTATACAAGTTTTATAATTTTAGTTTTATCCTCTTAGTTTTATTTTTTAAAACAAAATAAAAATATGTTACGAAATAATATAAAACAAAAACACAGGGCTTCATTTCAATAAAAAATATCTAATTTAGATTAAATTTCCTTTTTAGGTGTTACAGAAAATTGTTATACATTTTATTTTGTACATATTCGCCATGTGTAATTTTAAACATGTTTCACTGTAAACTTTTCAAATTTCAAATATCTGTTTTTTATGCTATAAGACAAAGAATCATATAACAAAAATTATTGATAATGAAGAACCAGAACCTATTAATTTAAATAAATCATCATTTGATAAAAGTTTAATAAGTAGTTTTTTCTACTAGTTATTAAAATTAAGAATATTTTGTCTGTATAAGCTAAGTATCAAAACATTTGAGCTAATGTGGAAACTGATACGCTTTATAGGCATTTTTTTCTTGATATATTCATGTAATACGTCTTTTTGAATTTAAAGAAATCAATATTTAAAGATATATATCGTTATTGAAAATAATTTAAGGGAAACTAGTGAATGTCATTTTATACTTATATATAACGTCATCTCATCTTAGTGGACGAAATTTTCTCTATTTTCTACGAGGAAATTGAAAACATGCATGAGTTATATATCATCATGCGAAATATATATATATATATGTATATACATACATACATATATATATATATATATATATATATATATATATATATATATATATATATATATATATATATATATATATATATATATATATATATATACATGTTTATATTACCGTAATTTAAATTATTTTTATTTATTTCTTACTGTAGTTCAGAATTTTCTGCTAAATTTAAATTTAAATTATAAACGGAATTAAGATGTACAAATGAAACATGAAATTCAATAAAATTTCCCTTAAATAAGCAAGATGTATTCTTATCCCAATGTGTGTACAGAAAGAAAGATTGTTCGCCTTGCAAAATTAATAGAGAGTAAAATCCCATTGGTTAATCGATACGAGCGTCAATGGGATTGTGTATATTAAAGGATATCATGAGTCTTTTGAAGCTCTGTTGGAAGTCTGCTTAAAATGGAAACTCGAAATGGCATAGAAGTGAATGCATTGTATTCCTTCCACATTCTAACAATCCTACGATTCTAGTAATGCAGGATACATTTCTCCAATTCAAAGACCATAATGTTCAATGAGATATATAATACACTGGCTGATGATATTGATTATAATGGTATATCCGCTTCATTCAGACTGCTGGATGACGGGAATTTACTCATAGGTCAATACTTTAGAAGATGTATATGCAAATAGAAATAAGGAGTTTTCATGATAAAGGTTATAAATGCCTTATTTGATTTTTTAAAATTAAATACGAAGCACATAGCGTTATTTTACGACCGTATTTTAAATTATTATTAAATTTAATTTAATTCATAATTCCATTACATACTACAAATTATTAGACATTTTATCAGTAAATGAATGTGAGCATCAATACCAAATTCTCTGATAATTTAATCATTTTATACGTGTTGTGTTTAATAGTGAGAAAAGTATCGGTGTTATCATTTTAGTTACTTATTAATGAATTTTTAAAAATGTGGTAGTTACATCGTTTTAAACTACCAGCTTTTTTATATATAAAAGAATTTAATTGTTTAAATTTAAAGATATTATTATTTTCTTAAATTTAAATAAACCAATAAAACCTTTTAAAGTTACATTAAATAAATTACAACATTTGTTTTTAATTCTGAAACCATTTTAATAAAATTGGAACAATAAATATTGAAATTTAAGAGGTTAGAAACTAGTAAATATTCAAGAATTTAACACCAAAATGACAAAATAACATTTATGAATGCTCATGCAATTTGATTTTCAATTATAGCTAAAATAATTGCGATTTCATATTAAATTTAAATTAATTGTTCGTAAAATGCATGTTTAAATTTTAAAGGATATTTGATTATGAAAGAAGATATTTAAATATAAAAAAGACTACAGTGTTTTTTTCTCTTCCTTTACAAAAAAAATTATTCTATAGTTTGTTAACCTGCTTAATCATAGTTAAATTTATTTTAATTAAATTTTACATTTTCCATTAAATAAGATAAATTGAATAAAACTAGTATTTTTTTGATAAACTTTGAAAAAAATATTATTTCAATAATTTTGTAAAATGTTAAAACTGAAATCAATTTAATTTTCCTGCACATAATAAATTAAATTTTGCATTAAAATTTACGATTTAATTTATTGTTCTCATTTAAAAATTTTATGTTTTTTACAAAATATTGGTGGTAAATCAACAGCATATTTTTTAAAATCTTTATAGGAGTATGTGCAGTATTATAGATCATCATAAGCAATGTATCACAAAATTATTAAAAAAAATCATATTGAAATGCTTTAAAATAATTTTGAAGGTAAAAAAATATGTAAGATTATATTTTTACGTCACCTTGACTAAAAGAAAAAAATTTCTTAGACGTTTAGTGAAATAAAATACTGGTAATTTTATTTTAATCTTATTTTGAATTTGGTATATAAGTGAAATAATTCATTTAGATAAAAAAAGGATATGTATTATTTAAAACACAATTGCTTTGAAAACTATATTACTAAACGGTTGGGAATATTTGTATTTAAAACAGCATTTTATGTCACCTTTAATCATAAAATAAAAGAAAATTTCACGATCTAAAACATAGTTTCAAGAGTAGAATAAATAATACATTCATTATCAATTTATATACTATCTTCATAAAAAACAAGAGTTGAAAATTATAAAATACGGCTACAAAGATTTGTCGATCATTGTATTTGTACGTACCAAATATATATTTTTACATAAAATTAAAAAAAAAAAATATTTTGCAGATTGAAAATCAAAACCAATGAACAATATAATGCAAGGTACTACCAACTCCTTTTTCTCCTTTTTGATTTTATTTAAATATTTAAAATCTAAAGAATGCTAAGGAAGGATTTATAAAAAAGCCTAAGAATTTATACTCAGAATATCATATATCACTTCTACCTTTTGTAACAAATATTAATTTCACAAATACCAGAAATATCATAAAAATACTTCAGCATGCTTCAGTGCAATGTGTAAAAACCTTCAGGAAACTCCTTTTAAAAATGGATGTACATTATTTAAATTATCTTACAGTGAAATCACTAAAAGCTCTCTTAAAGAATCAAGCAATCTTATTATCTTGAGTATCTCTTTTGAGTCAGTATTATCTGTCTACTGGATTGTATCAGAAATTTTATTTCCTGTATTGTGATTTGCATTCAAACTGAGAACAAGTGTTTTAAAATAAGACTTAAAGTGCAAAACACCCCTCAGGGAAGTACTTGCACTTTGTTGATAGCGAAAGAAGTGTATTCATAAAGAGTGAGATAAATGGAAGGTGTGCTTGCACTTACGGAATTCATATCAATGCATAGTGATGGAGAATCCTTAGAATAAAGGAAGAAATAAAGAATTTTACATTATGAATAAAATGTTTTTATACAAAATGTGGTTTGAATGTGTCTATAATTCAATTCCTCACCGTTTCTCAGAAAATGTATTTAAGAACATAAACAGTAGGCAATACTGTTTCTTTTAACATTCTTTAGGAAAAACATTTATTGGATATCATATAAAATCTATAGACATGTATATTATTAAAAGTAAAAATGCAGACAATAAAGTCTTAGTAAATCTGCATTTTTATGGGAAAACTACATCATTACAACACTAAATATGCAAAACTTATTAAGGAAATAAAATAATATACCCACAACCATGAAAAAAATGCAATAATCAAAACATGTAGCTGTAAATTTGTATAATAAATTAATTTTATATAGTTTGATTTTTACTTTATATTTAATTATATAATTTAATTTTTAGGATTTAATGAATATTATGCTAAATATGTATAGCAGATATTATTTTGAGAATCATTTAACGAAACATTATTGTTATAGAAGAATAATAAAGTGTACAAAATGTCTTCATGTAAATTAGCAATAAATTTATATAAAGCAGTATTTTAGAAAGGACTAATAGAATATTAGAATTTTAATACTTTAGGATCATATTTCCAGAAAAAGAGAATCATATTTTATAAGATATAATGTCTATAAAGGTATGGACAATTGTTCTCATATTTTATAGATAACGCTTAAAAGTTTATGTGAGAGCAAATTAACATTAGTTATTAGCTAACTGTCATATTAATAGGATTAATAAAACATTGTTAATAATGAAGTTTCAATCTAGAAGACGCATTAGAATGTGAGATACCATTTTGCTTATATTAGTATTAAGGAAATTTCATTAAAGTATTTTATATAAATTTAAATGAGTCAGAAAATTAATTTATTTTAACATTTGGAATTAGTTAAACAATGTTTAGTTGCACTATTGTATATTAGATCAGAAGAAATGATAGTGTTTTAACTAATTTAATATATTATTGAAACTTTTTAAAATAATATAACGAAATTAATAGTACAAAAATGGTAATATTTATCTTTAATATTTGGGCACTACATAAAGTTTGTTGCAATTAACAATATAAAAACATTATATTCAAATGTATTTTAGTAATTAAATCGAACGAAAATAGGGATTAACTAAAACTGCGCTAACGGCATATAAAACAAATTGTCAAGTCATTGAATTATGCTTTTTATTCTTATGGATTTAGCACACAACATGCGTTGGATAAACTAAATATGCAATAATTAATTTAAAATTTTGTATAAGTGTAATATAACTAAGCACACACACAAAAATCTATTTGATTATATCCTTAAATACAAACGGATAAAAATGAATGAAATAAAAAAGAAATTGGTTCATCAGTGCCAAGGACTGAACTACAATACATTAGTTTATTAAGAATTAATATCACTTCGTAACAAACAGCAAATTTTGCTTAAAGATTATACATTTATTACCATTGATTGTAAAATTCTCTTAATTTCTTTTTAGTTACGTTGCTGCAGTATGTCAAGGTGTTGTCTTCAAAATGTGTTTTATCTAATAGTCAATCATAGAAATACTATCATGCTGAAAACGACAATTAAAATTTTGTTAAATCATCTGTACATATTGCTCACTTACAATTCTTTACATTTTGATAATGAACTGTATTCTTACTTCTTAACAATTTTTTATAAAATATTAAGTTGTTTTTTTGAAATGAAAATACGTTATTTAGGAACGACAAAAGATAAATCCGCAACTCTTTTCTGTTCATATTTTATATTTATTATTCTTTACATAATTAATAATCAAATATATATCAAATATTTGAACTAACATGTGATACTGGAGTATGTGATGTAATTTATATTAAGAGAGGAAATACTGTAATCACTATACCTGATAAAATGTATTATATTTTCTTATACCTACATCTTTGGTACTAATAATTTATAATAATATATAATTTAAATCAAAATAATTTATAATTTTTCGTTCAAAAATAAAAATGATATATTCAA
Source organism: Latrodectus elegans (assembly GCA_030067965.1). Taxonomy (NCBI): domain Eukaryota; kingdom Metazoa; phylum Arthropoda; class Arachnida; order Araneae; family Theridiidae; genus Latrodectus; species Latrodectus elegans. The sequence goes on from CM057821.1 coordinate 45,300,138, forward strand.
TAAATTATCACTAATCATCTAAAATAAATCATGCTTAATTTTTGTTTTAAAACTGGTATAGGTGTCATTTTATGAAAATAATAATTTTAAATGTATGATTTTTATCGACCTGATTTACTATACAAGTTACGCACATACCTTAATTTATTCAACATTACACCTAGTATAATTGTTGCATCGCAAAACACTTTTAATTATTTATTTCCTTTAAAGTTATCTTTTATTACTTGTTAACATGAAAAAATATTTCTAAAAATATTTTCCTGTGTCACAATATGTTCTATGTAGTTAATAGAAACTTCACATTAATATTTCGCATGATGATTTTAGTATAAAGCCGGCCAACTTGTCTGGTGGTCAGCGTGCCTGACTACCGATAGGGAGGTCCTGGGTTCAAATCCCGATTCAGGCATGGATGCACTTTCTCTCAATCTTGTCTTTGTCCTTTCCTTGTGTGTGAATGAGGTATGAATGGTGTCTATCCTATAAACGGGTCCTTATGGCATGCGTGAGGGTGCGATGGTGGCCCACCCGCTGTGGTGCACCCGGGGCAACATCTCTATGGCAAAGAGGTCACCGTCTCTAGCCGGTTTCCTTGGCTATAAAAGGACAATACATCCGGATATACCCCGACCAATGTTAAAAAATTCCTATAAATTTTAAACATATAATTGTAATGATTTAATATATTAATTAACTGAGAAAGTGTTGGTACATTTATAATACCTAAATGCAATACTTCTTATTTTATAGAATTATGTATGTTTTTACAGATTTTGACCTAGTATTTACTACCACATTTGTAACTCTAAGTCAACTTACAAGGAACTGAAACAAACATTTGACTGTAGTTGCCAAAGAAATGGAGACCAATTTCTCATCGATGGCTTGATTTTATTTAATATTGTAATTTGTTTCCACACTGTTATTTTAACTAGTTTTAATAAAGAAATAATGTGAATTAATACATAAGTATGTTTAAATAATAGATAATTGATTAATATATAGCATTTGCGATTTTTCAATAATATGAAATTGATACATTTTATCAAAATCTGTTAGGTGGTTCTTGCCGTAATTGAGTTTAATCTGTTCACCTTGCATTGCTGATTAAATATTTATGTTAAGCAATTTTAACAACAATACCAGTTGAACAATGACGTTGTAGGAAAAATAATATATCTACTATTATTTTGATAAATATGGTTTCTGCGTAGAGTCATAATAAATATGTTTATTTAAGAAAGTAAAAAAAATCATGAACCATCAATAATAATTAGAATTTTAAGTTCATGATTATCATAGAAATAAAAAGCATTTCTATTGATTTTTTGATTTATTATAAAGTAAACATTCTCATTAAATTTTTAAAGATATCCAACGAGGAATACAGACAAGCTTATATTAGAAATTTAAATTTTGAATTTTAAGTTTTATTAATATACCATATTTAAACGTGAAAATGCCCATAGAAAAATGTTCACATTTTTCTTGTCTACTTAAGGTACACGTTAAAATCGTCAATTTCGACTAAAAATGATAAATTTATTTTATTCTTTCGTTAAATAAGGAATTTAAATAGCTTTCTAAAACAGGTTTGTTTTTGTCTCTCTGCATTAATTAGATTTTGAGATATAAAGGATTTCGTAAAATTTAGGAAACCAAAAGTGGAAATATTTAAAGGACCGGATATAGGCGTTTAAAAGGCCAGAATGAGGTTAAAAATTAGTTTAAACAGTTTTTAATTTTGAAATATAAATTTAGTCAGCTTTTAAAGGATACATAAAATAATTGCTGCTCCGGAAATCAATCAGAAAATCAAATAAAACAATTAATCAGCAAATGTGAGAGTTTCTTATAAAGATACAACAATTTAATCTTTAAATGCGATTTTCTCAGAACTGGCTTTTACCTATAATTTTCACGCTTCAAAAACGATAACTCAAATCTTTTTATAATATCGCTAAACAATTTCATGAGCGTGATCTGTATACTGTATTCTAATGAATGTGCGAAACGAATTTTAATCACTAAAATATTTCCCAAATTATGGCCTGTTATGCAAATAATGGCATAGGAATTTTGGCTAAAATTTCAGTAAAAATATTATACTGGCCATTATTTTTTTAACAAAAACTTAACATTTTAGTATATTTTAGATAACAAAATGTAGATTATTTGTATAATTTTTTTCAAATATGTTTAATAATTTTTGATGTAGCATTTTTTAAAGTTTTTTAAAAAAAATCTTAAAATTGTATACATATTTAACTCATCTGAAGAATAATATTGAAATATATCAAATTTTAGTAGCTCAATATTTATGTTTTCTAAAGTGAAATAAGAAAATATCGTTACAATGTATATATGCAGTGTATTTAAAAAAAGTGCTCCGAATGTGTTCGGGTACCTTAAATATGTTGATAATTTACTTTTGGCTTCTCTCTAATTGAAAGGCCGTTTTATTGAAAAGTAAAGATATTAGCAAGCCTGATGAACTTTAATGTGAAAAATTCCATGAACTTCTTCGTTAAATTTCGCACTTTTATCATACAAATCACATAGATTAATGTTGTGTTTAAGGTCTTTCATATATTCTTTGACTTTTATGATAATAAAAGTCATAATTTAATAAGAATTGCTTACAATTGTCAATAAAAAAACAACTATGTATTTTTATTAAGAATACATCATTTTATTTAACACATATGTGCTTTTTATTACAAAATTCACATATTTTCTAACATCTTTGATCGTATAAAGTAGTGAGCAGGAAACCTTTTACAGGGAATAAATAATTAAATTTTATAAACAAATATTTTGTGTGCTAATTGAAAATTAGCACACAAAATATTTGTCGGAAATGCATTCATAAATATCTTTACAATTTATAATTTATATTATACATTTTTAATTTATTTGAGTTAAATAATTGGTATTTGGCATGATTATTTATTTATGTAGCTTTAGTATATTTGCTTATTTTAATCAAATGAATTGAGAGAAATGCTGCGCAAATAAATTTTTGCTAAAATATTGTCTTGATGGCTGTAGTTCACTATAACGAATATCATATCCTTATTTTACAAATACATTTTCGTTAGCAATCTGGAGTAAATATCTGCTAGCTTTCCTTTCAAATTAGGCCAATGCAATTTGTGATTATTCTCATTTCCAAATCATAATTAATTTAACGGAATTGGCAATGAATTTAAACAGGCTACCCTATTTAGGAAATACATATAATCTAATTGAGATACAACTGTTTGGTTAAAAACTTTTCCATTTGCAAAATGTTTAATCAAATAATATTTTCGCATTTGTAAGGAATAAAGCTTTAATTCAAATAAGTATTTCAAAGTTTGATCTGATTTTTTTTTTTAAATTTATCTTTTAGAAATGTGTAAAATTTTCAGGTAACACATGTAAAATTAGGCAGACGTTTTTTTTTTTTATTTTTTATTTTATTTTGAAATGTGTTTCTTGCATTTTGAATATATTTTGAGTTAATATTCGCAATAGTTTTCATTTGAAGAAATTTTAAAATAAATATTAATGTGAATATATCAATCATATGAATGATTTTAACTCGTATGAATGATTTCTAAATTTCATTCTTACTTTTACGCTAAATCAGTATTAATTTTTAAATCGTATTTAATTTGATTTTCAATTTTTTAAATATACATAATATTTTTAAAATCCATTACTAAGCTCTTTATATTTCGTGAACATTATAAAATGTTCATAACACAGCCTAGTCAGTTCACAAGGAAATGTTCGTTTTTATATCTTACAAATTATTTTTTGTTGATGATAACGTGTACTACTGTTTAAAATACACATAAGAGTATCATGAAAAAGTATATTTAATATTTTTAAAATTGTGATTTTTCATACTATTTTATTTAAGAAATTTTTATTAAAATAAAATAGCTTAATTTACAATAATTTGATTTTTGAAATTAAAACTATGCAATTCTGAGTTAAAAAAAAAAAAAAAAAAAAAAAAAAAAAACTAGAATTGTTTTGTAAAACAGTTGTAGTTGATAGAGAATTCTAAATTGAAAGAGCACTTTAACACTATTATGCATTGGATAAATTCCCTAGGATAACAGACCACTGATTTTGAAATATGCGTATATTAAGAACAAAGATGTAATCGACGACGCAATTTGTTTGACAAAAATATTTATTTTTTTCTAAGACATAAAAAGGTATTTGCTCACGAAAAATAAAAAAAGAATTAGTTTAAAAAAAAAAAAGTACTAAAATTTTTTTATTGAAATATTTACAAAGGGCATCCAATTAGAATAAAAGTTTATTATTAAAGATAAAGTTCGATTTTTGTTAAATTTATTTATTTTTTAAACCATGTAATAAATAGAATAACTGCCGAAGTCAGTTGTAAAAACATTAAGACTTCAACTGTATATATTGTCTTATGGAATATAATTTACAGATTACAAACCAAGATTTAATGTTTTTGAATAAAACCAAAAAACTTCCAAGCATTCATTACTAAACATATTTGAATCAGAATAGCAAAACTCATCTTGTTGCTTATAATTACTTCGGATTGAAAAATTCCTGATTTATTATTTGCAAGACCTGAAGTTTTTTTCTGCATAGATATATATTAAAATACTTGGCTTTTCTTTTAAAACAAACGATAATTTTAAATAAATTTTATCATTTATAGTTTAATATAAAATGAAAAAAAATAGTCAATAAAATATCATTTTTAAAGTGAACTTTAAAATTAATATATACAATTTTAATAATTTTTATAATTTTTTTCTAATAAGAGGGGAAAAGTAAAATGTTTTGTTATCATCTGGCAATATCGAATATAATAATTTCAAACCAAACGATTATAATCAATTTCATTTAGAATTATTTGCGATTAAGAAGTCTTTAGATTGTTCTTTCGGATTTCTTTAGGAGAATTTGACACTACACGCAATCATTATTCTATTTAAAATTATCAATATAAATATGCGAGTATACTTTTTTTAATTTTTATGTAATATTTTCGATTTAAATAGTATTTATGTAAAATTTTGTTAAAAGATATTAAAATTAAATTTAGTTACATATTTTTCATTGAAAAAATAGTTTTAATTTTTGGTAATCCCCTTTTGCATATTTTAATTAGCATGTAAAAATTCCATATTCCTCAATTCTTTTAAGGTATATATATATATATATATATATATATATATATATATATATATATATATATATATATATTATAAATATTTTAATGCCAAAGTAAAATATTTTAATATTTTTATAACATAACTTACGAACTGTAACATATTCTTACTATATCCTCTTATAGGTTTCTAGTGATAAGTCAGCATTTAATATTTCCAAACATTTAAAAAAAATTTTTGACTGATGCAATTATGAGAATTATTAAATTAATTTTGCAACAATTTTATATTGTTCTGTTCCTTTAAAATAATATTAATTATAAGCTTAGCACATTTTATTTTGTTAAATATAATATATAGTAACTTTTAATACATTTTTGTACATTTCAATTACATGAAGCAACTTTTTAATACGATAAATATTTATTACAATATTTCATCTGATTGAACTATCTACGATATTTTTAAAATATGTAAAGATAGAACAACCATTAAATTATTTTTCAGTTATTTATTTTGCATGAATCTGTAATATAACTAAAGGTCATTTTCAATAGAAACTAACTAAATTAAATTTTCAATATGGCTTAAATCATTATATAATGACATAATAATATCATATTTCTTCGGACTTCATTATTTTGTATTTAATTCCATGAGTGTTCATATAGATGCAAGATAATAATAAAAATTATGCCCTTAATCTTCCATCAAATCGGACAGTAATGCGAGCTATTCAGAGAAGTGAAAGAAAATATTAACAGAGAAAATATGCATGAATGCAAAAAATAAATAAATAACAGAAAAAGAAAAAAAATATATCTTCCCTGTGGTGAACATGACTGTCTGCGAAATGTGAAGGGGACGAACGAAACAGCTGCACAAGGATACAGCTATCTGCCTCCCCCATGACTCTTTTTTACCCTTTACTGCCCGTTTCGGAATTATGTATTACGCATTCTGACGTTTACAACATGCCCCATCCCCAAGTGTTGTTTGATAGTACGTGTGAGGGAAGTGGGTGAATATCGCAATTCAAATCGAGATACAAGTACTACGCGTGTCGAATTTAGAGGTAGTGCCATATTTTCTGATATTTTTTTCGTCTCTTCTCCCCCTCGTTTTTTTCTAGTTGTCTTCACATTTGGTACACCAAGTTCAGGGAAATTCTGAAAACGTTTCTCGCTTTTAATTCATTGCAGAAACACGAAAAATATAAGTTAGAATGTTATAATAGCCGTTTAATGCTTTGCAATGTATTTTATTATCATGTATTGTAGTCATAAATAAAAATAATATACTCGAATTCTGAGAACATTCTGTATATTTCATCCATAAGTTTTTTTATGCATATCTAAGAAGTGAGTAGGTTGCATTTTTTGCACTTTATGTGCTATTATAAATATTTTAAGCTTGATTGGCCATAAAATAACACAATGTGGATATTTTCTTCGTTAAGGTAACATTGGAATATGATTAAAATAAAATACTACATAAAACTGGGCCAGAACCAATTAGATGAAATAAATTACAGTATAACTTACAATATTAATATTTTTTTGTATTTATAATTAATTTTTATATTATAATTAATAGTGTATTAAAATATGTAATCACATATAAAATCTTTAAAATTTAGTGTACTTTAAAATTAATGAAATAAATGAATTTATTTCTTGTTATAATAATACAGAAAGGAGATTTTATTTTCTTGTATAAATACAAATGAGTTGTGCTTAAAATAATTATATTCATTACAAGAATATAAATGGAAATATAAACAGTTATTAAAAGAAAAATTACGTTTTTCGTGAGGATTTGTATTTCATATTTAGAAATGTATTAATTTATGATGCAATTTAAATTTAATGAATCAAATATATTTTTGTTTTATAAGAACAATAATATTGCGCTCGCTAACTGAATATGAAATATTAATATTTGTTTAAACTTCACATATTGTTATAAACACGTTAATATTTTTATCCTAGTATATTTCTTATAATTTTTACTCTATTTGTTATTAAAATGAACGTTTATTTTAATTTATTAACATTTAACAAATCGTACAACGTAATTTTATTTTCAAATGATTTAAAACGTTATAAGATAATGCAAAATATTCATTACAAAATATGTGTAAAATTCAATCTAAATATCATTTTATTTTAATGATATGGAAAATTAAATTTGTATTTCTTATGTTACTCTATTAACTTTCAATAAATCTCTATTTGCTGTGAATAAACATTGATAATTGAAAGTATAAATTAGATAAACATTACTCGCACGTATTTTTTAAAGAAACCGATTTCGTTTTCATATTTACTATGAAATAACTCATCGTAAATAATGGTTTCTAAAAACAGGCATTATTACAAAGTACTTCGAATAAAATTTTCATTTTCAAATATTGACAAAATACTAAAGTTCGGGATTCTGCACATGTTTGTACATTTATAAAATTAGAAGTCAATTAATATTTAGCAAATTCATTTTTAGGGAAAGTGTAATGCACAATGTGTAATATTTTGATAATTGCTTAAACTATTTATAAGAGGTATATTTATTCAAGAATAGATACTATGATAAGAATTATATATTTTTCTGTATCAATTTAATAAATCATAAAATTGATTGCTATGTTTTCAGAGTTATTTTCTTAATTTTAGTTAATTAATATCATATATATATATATATATATATATATATATATATATATATATATATATATATATATATGTGTGTGTGTGTGTGTGTGTGTATGTATGGTATGTGTATGTATGGTATGTATGCATATGTACTTTTATTACAAATTTCATTTATTATTCAAGAATAAGTAAAATAAATACATTTCATAAATTTGGAAGAATTTTTTGTGACAGTAAATTCATTATTTCTTTATCATAATTGATTCAGTAACGTCTTTGTCATTCAAATGCCTTGGTTGTTAATCTGTATACTTGTATTTGAATGTTTGTTTTGAAACAAATATTATTAACATGATTAATGTATCAATAAATGCGTAAATTTTGTTCAAAATATATTAAATTTCTCATGCCGCAATCATAGAAAAAAGAAAATCAAATGAATCTATTTAGAACAACATACATTTAATTGGATATTTTCAAGCAACATCAAGCTTAGCATTATTCAAAATTTCTGCGTACTTTGATGTAAGAAACAATATTTTTTTATGAATATAGATATCTAATTTCAAATAGCTGATAAATATTCGTTTTGTAATGATAATATAATGCTCTTTATACTGATAAGCAGCCTAATAATGATAAGTCGTAACTTCTAGCTTACTTTGAGAACACATTACAATATTAGAATTTCAATCGTAATCCAATATGTTACTTCAAACGAATTCTCCCTATACCCATAGTTGATATCTAATACGATGCCAATTAACACGTTTATTTTAAACTATATTTTATTTCAAAGCTCTATTTTGTGTAAACAAATGTAAATGTTGAATTGAATAGTTAAAAAATCATTTATTATATACATTACACTTGTCAATGTATATAATAACCAAATTTCTAATACCAAATATCTTGGTCTCACGTTGGACACCGAGATGAGATTCACTAAGCATATTGAAATAACCACACTCAGAGTATTCAAAAAGCTAAATATTCTTAGAAAACTATGTGGCTTAACATGATGTTCCAGACCGAAGTCCCTCCTAGGTACTTACACTGCACTTATTAGACCAGTTCTAGAATAGGCAACACCAACATGGGCCCCAGCATCCTCCACATCAAAAAAAAAAAAAATTGACACTGTTCACTACAAAACATAGGTGTTGTTTCCTCAATAAATAACTTGCGTGCTGAGATTGAACGTGGTCTCACAACACTTGAAAACAGACAAAAACTGGTCACCATTAAATTCACCAACGAAATTAGGAACAACTATCAAGGATAACAACTCAAATGTCACTTTTCATGCCTAGATCAACATGGAAAGGTTAAAAAGATCCTACATGATTTTCAATAAGACAAAGTTATCAGAAAAAGCATCAGTCTGAACCACACATGCCTTGAGAGTATTGAAATACCACCTTTTGCTGTCAAACCACACCAACCGTGAAGATCAATTTGGACATGCTGGAATCGTGTTAAAAATGAACCAGGAGAAACCATTTGGAGAGTAGGTATGGAAACTATTATCACGCTTTCTAAGCCAGACATTGTCACCCCTTACACTGATTTTTCTTATTCTTTCAGACCAAACATCAGGTTGCAGCTGGAAACATTGCCTCCAACTTCACCAGTAAACTGATTGACATAAAGGCAGCACTTACCCTTTATCTCTTCCAGCCAGTCCCTTCGAATGGCATCAACATATTCTCTGACTGCAAATCTTTTCTGGAGGTCATTAAATGAGGTAATATGAGACTTTGTTCAAGACATCAACGCGCTTTTGTCCATCATAGCTACAAGGGAGAAAACCTGCACCATTCAATTGGTATCCGCTTACGTCAAGGGAAATGGACTCCCTCGCCAAGGAGGCTAGGAATATCGGTCCCCTCATGAGACTACCACTTGCTTCGATGCAAACACCGTCGCAAAACATTAGCTCCGCGGGAGACTAAGGAAAAAATGGTCACTATTGGAGCTTAATCCTGACCAAGCTTCAATAAGACAAAGTCTACGATTAGAAGAATGCGGACTGGTCACATGAGGGATATGAAAATCATGCATGTCGGATCTAGAACCTACGCAAAATATAGACACTTCACAGGATTCCACTGTATCTGAAGTATCTCTTCAACTGCATCTCTGTTGCCTCGACACTTTTCAGCATCGACCCTAAATGCTGCCATGGCACCCTTAATAAGGAAAAAACTATACATGTGGCCAGGGCAGTGCTTGCTCCATACCTCTGATCCTATATGATTTGTCTTCTTTATTTTTTTTTCTTATTTGCACTTGATACACGATAACAACATTATATACATGCATAACATCATTAACATGTAAAACATCTATAACATTTTTGGATGTAGTTAGTTTTCAGTATTTATCTTTTTTAACTTCCTATTGCTTATATTATAGTGGGTATGTGTTTTTCAAACAATTTTGGTATGAATAATGTCATTATTACACAGGGGCATAGTTAAGTTGGGCAAGGGGGTCTATCGTGTCCCGGTCGCCGCTTTGAGTGGGGCACCAAATAGAGGTTACGAAAATGTTTTTGTAAAAATTTTTATTTCTTTTTAATTGAAATATCAATTTTATTCAAAGAAATATATTTTGAATTTAATAATTACTTATTCCTGTTGAAGAGCTTGCCATAAGTGAAAATGTTCCTATTTTTTAATTTTTCCATACTAATAAGTTAGAATAATTTAGTTAGCATTAAAAAATGTTTTCCTTTACTCGCGTTTTCCGTTATCTTTTCTCACAGTTTTTTTTTTTATTATTATTATTTTCTCAAGATTTGTGGTGCTTTATCATTATTTTGTATTGGCTCAGCATGTACATTTTTTTGGACCTTGCACCATAAAGTCCAATCAACCATCATTGTTTTGTTTAGTAAATCTTGTACATGAAATGGGGCAAATATATAATTTTTTTTCTAATTAAAATTCTGAAATATAAATTATATTGGTTAGTTTCCTTTTAAATGCATTTGTGATGTTTTTAGTTTCAACTTATTTACCAAATGATGTGTTCATGTTATATCTTTTGATTTATGGATAAATTATTTAGGGAGATGACAAAAAGATAAGTTCATGATCTAATATATGACTGAATTGACTTAATGACTGCAGCGAGATTCACCATGTTCTTTAGAATTCTAATTTTTTACAGCATATCTAAATCAAGTTGCATACCTATGAAAAATTGCAACATTGATTAATTTTCTATTCAAAATAAAAAAATATTCTAATGAATATTACACAGAATGACAAATACATCATTAGGAACTCGCATAATGTTATTTATCATCTAGGAATTCAAAAAATATGTAGAAATTTTGATGTTCCAAAATATTATTTGACTTGATATTTATCTTTATACTTATTATAAAACATTTTATTAAAAATAAAAAAAATAAAATAAAAATAAATAAATAAAAAAACATTTTCTCTTATTAATAAAATGTGAAAAATTAATCTCATTTTAACTAAAGTAAAATAAAAAATAATCACTCTCTAAAAAAGAAATTTTGCAAAACTGAAATATTGTTAATAAAAACATGTCAAACTATAATTAAAACACAAGTGAAAATGCTTTTAAAGGTTCTTAAAATTTGCATTTTTTGATAATCAAGGAGAAATGTATAAAACTTACAAAAAATTTCATTTCAACTAATATGAATGGATCTGCGTAAAGTTTTTCATTTCTCAATTTTTAAAAATTTACTTTTATAATTACAGTTATTATTACAAATGTATAAGTTACGCCATATTCTAATCACTGAAATTTCGAGTAAATACGTCTATGGTAATTGAATTATAGTATCAAGAATTTTATCAGGTAAATAAACTATATCCCAGAGTTTATTCTTTTGCGGAACTCCTAAATTATTGCTGTTACTTATTTCAGGTTGTCTAGCTAGGTTGAACAATCCCCATAAAACCAAAAATATCTAAAATGTCCAAAAAATGCGATGATTACCAAAGGACATCGTCTTTTTTTTAAAATTTAGGCAAGTTAAGATATGTCCAGTGGAGGCCATATTGACAGAACACCAAGAATAATCTGGAAACGTCCTTTGCCCCAGCTGAAATGTGATTCCTCTCGTGGGCCCACTCAGATAACGGGAAAAATCAGTTTGACAAGATCTTGGTCTAAGTTTGAAGGTCTTTTGGAGAAGTACCATGGATGGTTGAGAGGAATTTTCATAAGTTTTGTTTAATTCAGTTTTTGCCAGGGAAGAAATCTCACTAGATGTGAGCTGTCTTCCTGGGTTTAGTCCCTCCTCTGACGCCGATCTGGCCAAGAAATCCGCTCTTTTATTCCTCTCTGCTCCCACATGAGAAGGGATCCATTGGAAATGCACTGTGTGCTTAGGTGACAGTCTCTCAAAAAGATTAAGTACGTCCAGACTAGTTTGTTCTCCAACATTGCTTCCAATTTAAAAGATGCTGAATTGAAGCACGACTGTCAGTAAATATCCCGATATCCCTTAATTGATCATCCACCTCTACCGCAAGGATACTGTAAACCTCTTCTAATGGTTATTAGCTCTGATTTAAACACGGAACAATTATCTGAGTTTCTTATTTTAAATTCTAGTTCTCCGGAGACTGTGTTTATGGAGGGAGACTCGGGCCGTTGGGTATTTTTTTATATCCCACAGCCCGAGACTCCCCCCAATTAAATTAAAGACTCCCTTCTAAATTATAATTTTCTTAAACTAGCAAGACTGTGTTCAATAAAATCCGAGAAAAATATAATAGGTATTAATATATATTATTATATATACATTTTCGATATAGATTAGGGCTTCAGTGATGCTAAATCTGGATGAAATAGTGAATCTGTAGAAAATTTTATTTTAAAGAATAATATTCATCATTATAAATAATATTTCATAAAATTTTTTAATGATTTTGATTTTAAATGTTTTCACTTGCTAATTAAATTAACTTCACTTGAGCCCCGTCCTTATCAAACGGGAAAGGTGCCCTACAAAGATGAAAAAACAATAAAAGTTAAAAGAATCTAATTACTTAAAGATATCGATTTTTATACTCATTTCATTTACTAAATATCATTAAATGTATAAGAAAAATAAGTAATATAAAACGTAACTGAAAGATGTTATTGAGACTTAAAACTTTGGGAGAAATTCTTGCACATCATCCCAGAGAAAAGAAGAGCTCTGTTTTTACCTCAAGCTCTCGCTTTTTGATGCAACTTTTTAGTCTACTATCGCGGTACACTCGTAAAAAATTTCATGTTGAAATGTATTTCTCATTAGTGGTCCTGTTCGTCCGAAAATATTTGTGTTCAGCAACAGACTGACCCCCAACAGAAGAGATTTTTTTTTTCAATATAGCACTGCAATATTTAATAAAGAGAATTGGGCTCCTGGAATCGAAATACGATATACAACGCTGGAAATAGAAAATTAATTACTTCCAAATGATAGTAAAATTCATAATTTCCTTTTATTTTAACTATTTACCCGTTTAGAATATTATCGTTTCGCACTTACAAATTTTTGTCTTTAGTGTTAGAAGTTCAAAACTTCTTGACAAATGATGACTTTTGAGAAAATTTTATTTTCTGTCTACATCTTATTCTTTACATTTTGCTTTTTCAACAGGTTTTTTAGCCACTGCGAATATTTATTAACATACATATATAGTTTTTAAATTTAAAATGAAATTGCTTATCTAAAATTATTTATTTAAAATCAACTTGCTTAATTAAAATTATTTATTTGAAATCAAAATATTTAAAATTAAAAAATTTTCGAAAATAATTTTTATTTGACTTGTAATTTTGTCGCCCTTTATATTAATACATTATATTGAAAAATCCCTTTTTACACAAAGTTAAAAGATCAAATATATTAAATATGTTTATGTGTGCACATAAAATGATTCTTGATAGTTAATCTTAAACTAACTTTATATTTCAGATTATATAATGAAAGCATGTTTAACTTAGAAATCATTTTAAAGTAATATAATGAAATAATACAAAATTATTAAAAAGCTAGAGTTTAGTAAAAGCTAGAGTTTAGTAATATTTTTTAATGTTAAAAAATAATACAGAACAAAAATAAGTTCTTTCTTAATAGGAATTATAGCACTTATTTTAATTAAGAAACATACATTAAAAACATAAGAGCTTTATTAAACATATTAAAAATAAATTGAAAATTTTCAGGGAGAAATGTTCTCAGAGTAAAATCATAAGAAAGAATTGCGGTATTATGTATAATAACCAATTATCATACATATTACCCGCTAAAATTGGTAAATGTGATATAAATTATCGAAATATATTTATAATCCTGCAAATATATGTATAATCACCATTTCGTGATGGTAAATATCATAAATTTTATTTTTTTTGTAGAAAAATGATATATTTTAATTTCAAAGAAAAAGTATTTTTAAGCAATATAAAATATTTCGTCCAAAAGAGTTTGAAAAACATCATGATAACTTAGAATAAAACATACAATAATCTGAAGGGCAGGATGATATTGGCAATATTTTTTACTTTATTTACAAAAGCATGTAAATTAGCCGATTCTATTTATGAGCACAAGAACAGAATACTTTTTTTTTTCAGAAAACTAAATCTAAGAAGTGTTGATGCTACAAATCTCTCAATTCAAAAATTTCACTAATTATGGTTTTTTGTACGTTCATTTCAGTAGATACTTTAAGACTGATATATTAAATATTAGTATAATTTATATATAATCTGACGTAAAATGTATTCAAAAACACAAAATGTGTGATCAAAATTACTAAAATTAAAATAAAATTCAGATTGTTATTTCAGTAAATAATTAATTTTTATTTAAACAATACAGAAATTTAAGTTGAATATTAACTGGTTCTTATAGATAACTTTTTATATTTTATTAATTAAAAGATCTGGAGAAAGAGAACAATTTAGATTATTAAAATTTATAAAAACAGTTCCATATCAAAACAAATTAAAACCATACTCTAAAAGAGAATTTATTTCTATTTCCTATAAATTTACTTATTGACATATATTAGACTGCTACATACATAACACTTAAAATTAGTTTGCCAGATTTTTTACATTTGGACTTATCAATTTTGATTTCTGACTCGAAACACATGGTTGATATCATCGAATTCCACAAAATTGATTTTCTAACTTAATCTTTAACAAATTCTAAATTTCCATAAGTTTGATTTCTACTGATGTATTTCGGAATCATATTCTAGTTAAGATTTTTTATTTTTTTTTATCTCAAGTTTATAAAAATACAACCTGAGCCTTTATCTATTTTTAAGATTTTTTGAAGTAGATACTTTTTGATGTTATTTGCATTATATTCTTATTACACATGTTTATTCGATATGTTATATTACTATTTTTTTAGATGGGGTGCCAAAATTGTTATCGTACCCGGGTGATAATTGTGGTCACTGTACCAATGTTATTACAAAAAAACTGGTTAACACTGTTGAATATGAGAAAAAAATATGCATTTTAAGAGCTTCTTCTTCTTTCTTATCCCTTGGTCTGAATCACACCATGTCCATGACATCCTTCACCTTCAAAGTATCGAGGACAACTCCAGGGCTGTATAAAAGTTCACTCTTTGAAAAGCCAATGCAGTTCAATAGGCGTTTGGGACAGGCTTCGTTAGTATTGCACGAAGTGCAGGTGGGAAAGACTTGTTTTCATTGAGATAACCGTAAAGTCCAAAGATGGCAGGATCTGAGTCTGGACAAGGCAGTTTCATCACATCTTTCATCGTTGAATCTCAAAGATTCCCCTGAATCAGAGCCACAGTTCCAAAGATGAGACGGCGGAATTTTCCAAGATGATTTGGCAAGAGACCTTCTCCTACAGAATATTTCTTGGAAAGTCAGCAGATCAGAAGAACCAAGAGACAGCGATGATCCATCCTCAGTAAGGCAATGGGCGATATCGCTATATTTAAGATTGACATGTATTTTAAGAGCTTTATCACCCTTTTTGCTTTCAAAATAATCTTGAGAACTGATACTACATATTTCATATAAAATGAATTTTTACTTGATGTTACATGAATATTGAGAATTTTAATCCATATTTTAAGATTAAAACTATAATTTTTTGTGATATAAGGGAGTAACTAAACAATTAAAATTTAAACTTTATTATAAAGACTTGATTTTCTCCTCTTACAAATTAGGTGTAATAAACTATATTTTAAACTTACAAAGTTTTCAATTTAGGGAATGATTTCTTTTTAATTTTACATTCGATGGCGCTCAAAGTAATTTATTTTCAAAATGTTATTACAAATAATAGCATTACATTGATTTTGAATTTAATATTATGATTGAAAATAAATATTGAAATCATAAGAGCAAAATAACGAAAACTATGATAATAGCCTTTATGTTTACTGAAAATGTTTAAAAAATGCCTTTTAATCAAGTTGTAAGCAAAAATGATTTCATGAATAATTTTTTCAGATAGATACAATTTTGTATTAAAAGTGAATAGATTTTTGAATTAATAAATACAATATGATTACATATTTTTAATTATTATTATATTTAGAACTTATATTCATAAATACTAATAATTAGCTATTATAATGAAATTTAATTTGAGATTATGTATTTTATTTATTTTATGTGTTAATCAGCTTATGTATTTATTATATATTTACAGGTATATGATTTATATATATGTTGTTGTTAAATATGACACTTTTGGACAAGCCAAGCTTATTATACCGTTGGGTATGCGAATTTAGGTCAGTAGGGTGCATCTCTCGTTCAAACAGAGTACTACGTGGTGAAAATACATCTTTGCTCTAAAGAACTCCAATAGATGTCACAGCAGAAGATTCACTAATTTATTTAAAGTCATTAATTGTAATCCTTCGTATTTTCATGCATTTGTAATTCTGTGTATTCCTGTAAGTGTGTAATTCCATGTATTTTTGCAACCTTGTGATCCTACATATTCTTTAATCTCATAATCTTATGAATTTTGTGTGTACCATTGTTTCCTATATTATTTTATATCCCATTCCAAAATTGTGGTCACAGGGCCTGGTTAATGACGGAGTCATTCCCACTTTCGGAAGAAAGTGAGATTGAGTCCCAGACTGGCCAAAATTCCGCTGTTTTCACTAAAGGCGGCCAGTAAACACTAAATCTGACCGCAATGTCCTCCAGGTGAGGTGACGCATCTGGGGGTGGCAGGTCAAGTCTTGGGAATCTTCTGCTTGCCCGCTGCTTCAAAATCACGAAGATTCCATCCGGCTGCTTCTATCCAACTGGTAAAGTCCATCTTAGGGCTAGGTACAGGGAAGTATGCTGGTGCAATTACAACAACAACAGTCCCATATTATGTATGTTCAAATGTATTTGGCTATCATTTAAATTTATTTTAACAAAAGAACTAATATAAAAATAAAATTTATGAGAAAAATATTTTTGATTTATTTTTTATTACTTACAAACAAATCAGACTCGTATAAATTTAATCAGAATCGTATTTTATTACATAAATTTTTAAATAATACATATGCATCCATAATTGCGAATAAACTAAATAATGAGCAATTTGGATGGTAAATAGTCACAGCGATTTGCAAAGCATATGAAATAATATTAAAATCGTGAATGTTGATAGCAGCATTTATATGCATCCATTTTATGGGAAATCAGATTCTTATTCTTCAATAAATTACTAAAACATTACTCTCTCTAATTAAATAATGTAAATTTAAATTTTAGATTGAATAGCTCTATCATAATTAGATTGGATATGTTTAGTGAATAAATGCAATATAGTGACATTAAATCAGGATATAATTATTAAAATATATAAATGAAAATTTACTTCAAGAATGTCATATATTTCTTCTCTATTAAACTAATATTTTCTAAAATCCAAGTATAATAACACCGTAAGTGGATTAAAATAAAATTACTTTCATTTCTTTGTATATCTTGACTAATTTTATTACTTTAAACAGAAAATTAATCTTTAAATAGTCTAATAAAATTTTAAATAAATCTTCGGATTTATTTTTAATTAAAATGCAATGCTGCAAGCAATCTGGTAATGAAAGAAACTTGTTTCAAATAATTTTATGCAATAAGTCAAACATAAGCATTTTCTTATTCAGGTGGAAATAAATATATTTCATACATAAAAATAGATTTTGCATTTTTTTGTGTTATCAGACTTTTATTTGTTATTGGATCCAACAGAAAGTTTAATATCAAAATCTTTTTTAAATAAGGAAAAATAAAATGTAAATTAATTCTAAAACTGTGCTTCATATAGGTATTTAAGAAAATACTTATTATATATTTTAAAATTTAAAAGTGTTTCTAATTAAATCAAAACAACAGCAATATAAAAATAATATTTTTAAGAGAAGTACTTTCGTGAAACATATCTTTATAAATACCGTTTTTACATTCGACATAATATTCTGATATCAAAATATTTTCTAAGGTGTATATATATTATATAGTAAGTATGAAAGCTAAAATAAGGTATTATTTGAATGAAACATGCAAAAAATGGTTATGTAACTAAAAGACTGTAAAACCTACAGGTGACATTAAAATTTATGAATCGATATAAATTTGTTGGTATATTGTGTACGTAAAACTCTTACAAACATTTTTAAGTGAAATATTTCAATTAAATACTTCTTTTTTTTTCTTATTTCACAGAAATAATTGTTTTAATATCAAGTAAATATATGACATATATTTTAATTTGAAAAGAAATTCCTTATGTGTGTTTGTTAAGTATTATTAATAATGTTACATTTTTTATAAAATATTTTAAAAGAAAGTTTATTAAAAATATCAGTTTATCAACATTTAGCTAATAATTTTAAAATAAGTAATCGAAATTCATATAACATCATTAATTGTTAGTTTTTATATTTTATTTCAAGTTTAAAAAGGAGAATATTCAACAAATGAATTACTATTTCCTAATTTCTTTAGAAAAATTGAATAGAATTTTAGTTTAAAAGAGAATTAATGCAGCTAGGTACTTACTTGATATTTACGTAAAAGCCATGAAAAAACATAAAAATATCAAAGCCATTATAAGAATTAAATGCAGTTTTCTAAATTTGTAAATTGTTATATTTAGGAATATTTCCGCTACCTCTGGAATAAAATCCTTCATTTAAATATGAAAAAATTTATTTAAACTGAAATTCTTGCATTTCAATATACAAAATTATCATATGAAATATGGGTCAAAGTTTCCTCAATCATTTTAAATGTCAACATTACAGATTTTCCACTTGGTAAATATTTTATGCAATTATTCTATATTCTTAAAATTATTACTTTTAAAATAAAAAATCCCAGAAAGAAGAATTTTATTATAAAAATTAGCTCTATCATTCCATAGATTAACAGTTATGATTATTGTTTATTTTCTTGAATTTTTTCTTAATTTCGTAAATGATAAAAAAATTATAATTGATGCATATTATAATTGATTACATATTAAAATATATACATTTTAATCCCTGATGAAGCAGTTAAAAGAAAACAAATTCAAAATTACTGGTATGTCAATATCAATGACAACACTGATGTTGTGATCATCAAGAGCTAAATAGCATTGTTTATAAAAAATGAGTATTGTTTATAATAAATAGTAAATAAGTTTGTGTCCTTGAAAATACCATCTCAATTTCCAGAAGTATAAAGTCATGTCAGCTTGTTAATATTATTCTAATTATAAGGTTTGGGACAAGCCGAGCGATGGCGAAGTAGTTAGCTTCTCTTAATTCGAAGATTCAGAGCTTGAATTCTGCTACGAGCATGGATGTTCCATTCTCTCTCTGATAGATATCGATTTAAATGGCACACAAAATGGGTGTACCACTATATAAGATACCATCACATTCGCCTCTTGTAGAGCTGAATTGGTAAATCCTTGGTCCTACAGGCCATTAAAAATGTTTGAGATAAGACGTAGCATATTACTACAAAAATCAGAAAGTAACTTATTTTGCAAAGTAAGATAGATATATCAGAGAATATGAAGAAATATATAGAATATCTCACCGCAGGTGGTTGTTCAACTTATATTTTTTTTTCATTTATTCTTATTCCTTGAACTTTACTTTATATTAATTAACTTATTTATGGGGATTTTTTATATTTTTTTTCCTTTCAAAATATACGCAATGCTGTATTGAGGAAAATTGTTACAATTATCACATAGATTGTTCTTTTGTCACAGACACATTGTTTAAAAATTGGAGAGCAAAATGTTTATAAAAAATTATTTCCAGGATGGTGCAAAATCAAACATACATAAACGTATATAAGCTACTTTTTACCACCTTAAGAACATTAAGCTTGACATTTGCAAGCTAAAGATTTTATAATTGGCAGTTTTAATGATAAAAATTACGTAGTAAAGAAAAATATTCTAGTCTTAAATATTTAGTTTTTCGGATTTATAGAAGTTTGCTAAATTCTAACTGGTATGTAAAATAATATCTATATGAGATAATTTCCACTAAGTAAAATATATTTCAAAGAAAAGTAATTCCATTTTATATGCTCTGTCAGATATTCCCCTTCAAATAGTTAACTTAAATTTAATTCTTTTTTATCTTATAAGTAAGACAATTTGTAGTAGATTGAATGGAATACATCCAATTAAATATTTTAAACATAACAATTTCTAATGAAAACTTGAAACATTGTATTGACAAAATAAAAATGATTGTTCAGTATACTGAAACAAATTTAATATATTTTTATTATATCTTGAAAATGGGGAAATTAAATTTGATTTGGTTATGTTTATGAAAGTATGAGCTCAAAATCACAAATTTAAAATAAAGAAAATAAAAGCCTATTACCACATTCCTTAAATATCAGAACTGCAATGGCTTATAAAGCTTATTTCTAAATATATAGTAATTAGTATAAAGATGAATAGTAATTTTTGAAGGAGAGAGAGAATTAATTATCCCTTTTCGTTTAATAATAATATCATATTTCTCATTTTATGAAATTCTTGAGAGTATGAATAATTATCAATTACTTTAATTCTTGATTGTGAAATATAATATAATATACATTAATTGAAAAATAATTTAAATATACATATTTTTATATACATATACATATTTTTATATACACACATATATTTAAACAATATTTTTGTCAAAATGTTTGCTTCGTATATTAATTTTGTCAGTCAGTTTATGCCTTTGAAATGGATGTAATATTTAAAAATATTTCTTCAAAAAAGATATAAAATTGAATTTTTCAAAAAAAGGAAACCTATACATTTGTTTGATGTCGTAAGTTTTCTGTCCTTTATGATATAAGCGCATGTATATCATATTATTACATTTAAAAGTTTCTGATTTGTTATATGTATATATATATATATATATATATATATATATATATATATATATATATATATATATATATATATATATATATATATATATATATATATATATATATATATATATATATATATATATATATATATATATATATATATATATATATATATATATATATATATATATATATATATATATATATATATATATATATATATATAAAGAAATAAAAAATATTTTGAATAATGATATAGGTATAATCTATATATATAACGAACTAATAAACATACATAAATAATAAAAAATAGAAAATTGAAAATTAGTTTCATGAAAAAATATTGATTTATTAAATATTTTCATTAACTGAGGATTAGATGATAACAAGTTTTTGCAAACAAGAATTTCTCAGTAATTGAAAAGTGTAATATTATTATTTTTTCATTTTTAAAGCAAATAAATAATTAAATAAATAAATGTAAATATATATATATATATATATATATATATATATATATATATATATATATATATATATATATATATATATATATATATATATATATATATATATATTAAAGTAGTAAAAATAATAAATATTAAGTTTTATTAAATGGCTAAGTTTATTAATGAATACTATAAAAGAAAAGCTGATTTCATCTAACAGAATTTAATAAATGAATATTTAAATTAATTTAATAACAGGTAAACACATTTTTAGCAATATAACATTAAAAATAAAGATCATTATATTACGGGCATCATCTGAAACTTGTTATTCGTTAATACGTTGTATTATCCTTCACTTTTTCCCCTATAATAACTTCAACACCCTTAAAATAGAAAATCTAGACTTCGCATTTTAGACATAAAAATGATTAACTGCTTAGTGCTTGGCGGTTAATCTAAGCGAGAAGAGTTGAAAGTTCTGTGTTGTTTGTACTACGCGGTTGCATCAAGTCTCTGACATCCATTTTTACGACAGCTATTAAGTTCTTAGAGTAACCAAATTGCTTGTTAAGTCCGGGGATTTTGAGCTCATGATCGATTTACGAAATACTGTTTTGGAAGAACCCAATAAGTGGAGGAAATTGTAATTGGATTGGATTCTTTTAGCTTAAATTGAACATTCTACACGCTACAACGCTATAGCTATAAAGGAATATTTTTCAACAAATAAAATAATAATATACATAAGGAATAAACTTTTTGAGTACCATGTGTACGTGGGGATACATATGTTATACATATATGTGTGATTGAATAGGAAATCTAACTAAGATCTATGCACAATTTAAAAAAGCAATCCTCATTCTTTAGACTTTAAGGCATGTAGCCTTTTCAAATTTTAAAATAGGTCAAGAATTTTTTGAGGAATGCTTAGATTTTATTTTAAATTTTACTTATATGTGTTTGTCATGCTTTTATGAGTCGACAAATATTTTATCAGATATATTTATTCAAGCAGGAGGGAATAGAGTTACAGCATTTTATAGCGATAAGACCTTAAAATAATCATGAATTATTTCTTCAAATAACACAATTTTTCTGACATACAATATTTTAAGTATTTTCTTCAAATAATTGTATTAATAGGCATAAAAAACTAGATTAACGCGATATTAATAAACTCACTAGTATAAATAAAGCATATAATTATTTCATTAATACCTAAATTAATTAAAATGTTTATATTAAATATGACAATGATCATTTTTTTATTTGATAATCCAAATTTAAGAAAAAAAACTATATAGAATTACATAATTTAAATTTATTTTTTAACTTTATTTATATAGGCATATTATCATCATAAATGAACCATTAATTATCCTAATGATGTTTCTTAAGGCGTAATATTTTTATTCATAGAGTAATACAACATCGAGAGTAATTTCCTCATAATATCATTAAGAAATGGGAATTGGACTTTTCATCTGAGTCTGTGCTGAAAGAAAATTAGTTATAGCGTTTTTGTGTCTTGTACTTATTTTTTTGAACATTTTATTTGCTTTAAGTAAGCCTCAAGAGGTTTATTTTTTGTTTGATTCTTTTCAGAATTCTGGAATTCCAGCAAAATTGCTTTAAATTTATTTTCTGGGATGGTCAACCCATCATGACAGAATTCGAAGGTGATACATCCATAATAGATTTTAATATCACATATTCAAATCTACATCGAATGCTATAATAGATTCTGATGATGCTGAACCTCTAGCTATATAATTAGCTTCAGAAGCCTGAGTTTCAAATTTCATTGTGTTCTGGCGTCTTTTATAAGGATATTCTTATCATATATTATCTATGGTGATTATTATATTATATAGGATATTATTTTAAAGATTAGTGAATATGTATCTAGAAAATCTGTCCTTAGGAATTTTAAATAATGGCTTTATTTTATCAGAAGCTTCAATAAAAAAGGATCAACTATGCTTTCAGAATCAATCTTGATGAAAGTGTACCGACATAAAACAACATCTCAAATTTATGTGTTCTTATCTATAGGGGATTTAAACATTCTCAAAAATAAAGTTCGTAAATGCAATTTTTACTTCAAATTTTTACATACAACTAAGAAATGTATGATACAATAAGCTTTGTACGGAGTTCGTGGCTCACTTCATAATAGTGATTCTTGTTTTGTTAATATTCCATATTGTGTTAATTGCAAAAGGTATAATTATGCAAACGATTCTTCATGACCATGCCTTTGACTGCGATAAACCATATACACTTGGTTGAAGAAAGACGATGATTTAAAAGTTCAAAATCCAAATTTACTACTATTGTCAAATCTAAACAACAATCAGAAGTTACTCATGCAAAAAAAATAAGATGTATTTACCTTAATACTTATGAAATTTGAAAAGTCAATTTACAAAAATCTTGACTATTCAAGAAGCTATTCTTATTGTTATTATTGTTAAATTAGAAATAAACTATTAGAAACATTCTTTAAACCGGAAGTCACTAATCTGCTTGTTCTAGAAGTAAAATCTAAAAACGTATCCAGTGATAAGTGACCACTTGAAATAAAAGTGGTATTCATATCAAGCCAATTTTACCTGTAAACTCTGTGTTCAACTTTGAGGACACTTCAGAAGTTCATATGGAAATAATTGAAAATCCTTAAAATAGAAAGGGAGTCATTGCTAATGATTGGTAAGTTATTGATATTCTGAGTGCCTCAGCTTTTAGATCTCAATTTCAATCACAGTAATAGTTATTTTATTATGTCCTCATTAATTTCATGAAATGCAAATAGTGTTCGAAATAAGTGCCCATGCATGAAACTTCAATATTTTAATTGCACAGATATTATTGTAGTGCAAGATGTTGGTTCAGGAAAACTTAAAAAAATATCCTTATTCAAAAAAGAATCTTTTTTAGCACATAAGATTTGGGAGTTTGTGGTTTCCTCTTATCAATTAGAAAATCAAATCCAAATATCAAGAAAATAATTTTTTTTCTCTTGTTGTTAAGTAT